>JAPTMW010000028.1:13469912-13480921 GCA_029822955.1 Ostorhinchus angustatus
ATTGAGATTAAAAATGTCTTTCACAAAAGTATCTCTGTCTCACTATGATTCAGCAATCTCATAATCTTACATTGTGGCCTGTCTTAATTTTTTGATGTATAATCTACATTACCCCGTGACCCTAGTGAGGATAAAGCGGGTTCAGAAAATGAATGAATGAATAATCTACATTACGGATTGACATAAAAAAAAAATCCCAAAAAGTCCATGAGGATCTTCTGAACTCTGCCATGCGGTGAATCTGATTTACACAGATGCTACATACAATATTTATGCTGGTGTGAAAACCATTTTGATTCAGTATAAAACTCTGTTGGGACAAATTAGGTCACCACAGTCTTGGTAATTAATGAAAACACCAGAACTGTATGTACAGAAGAGTGTCAGTTAGTGGTTACTTCATGTGGATATTGTCAATATTTTAATCATTTTACTCCAAAATGCAGAGATCCTAGACACCATACACAGTCAAAGCCTAAAGAAACTAGAGAAAATAGATTTGGTTGTGATTCAGCCATATTTTATGAGAGAGAAGAACATTTCTATTAAGGCAATCTTGGATGGTGGAACTTTTTTTTTGTCTAGCCCACCCAGACCTCACTTCATCTTCTGAGCCTTTAAATTCACAACCACATAAGTCACTGACCCTTGTTGACTTCAATGTAAAGAATCAGGAGAGAACATTTAGTATTTTCTAACCTGCAATCGCGCTCAAACTCTTTAGATTCATCGGTGCAGTAAAAGAAGCGTCCCTTGAACAGCTGCACAGCCACCACCGCAAAGATGAACATGAAGAGCAAGTAGACGATCAGGATGTTGAGCACATTCTTCAGAGAGTTCACCACACAGTCAAATACAGCCTGAGGAGAGGGGACAACACAGGGGGCAGATATTAATGTATGAAAAAAGTAGGATGTAAATTATTTGCATTGTTTACATTTTCTACATAAACATACCTTGAGTTTGGGAAGACGTTTAATAGTCTTCAGAGGTCGCAACACTCTCAGTACCCTCAGGGACTTGATGGTGCTAATGTCTTTTCCCTTACTGCTCCCTCTATATGTTTACACACAGGCACACATGCACAGGCACACATGCACGGGCACACACACATACACACACACACACACACACACACACGTGTACACAGACACACACAACAGGAGAGAGTCAGCAGGTTGATCAGATGTGAAAGGCTCAGTCGTCTTTACTCCAAAATGGCAGTGGGAAGCCATTCCTTGATGGGATTTGTGGCCGAGTTAACTCAAAATGAGTAACTGCGTCTGAGTTAAATACATAGCAACACATGCAGTATTGCTATTATATTACATTGTAGGCTTATTTCTACATGTGAGGTTAGCATTGTGGCTACATGCTAGACTTCTGTGGTATTTTACAGCTAAAGTCCATGCTATGGGAACATTTGATATCATTCCTATTTGAATGCTATCTAGTAGCTACAGTAGTTTAAGATTCTGCAATGTATTTCAATGCTTTCAAAGATGGCTAAAGCCTTTGGTTGCACATGCCCAGCTAATGGTGAAATATATTCATGCTGCATTGAAACCTTGCTTTCCATGCTCTTGTTTTAAGAAGCAGCTTGAATATAAGACAGCTCTACTTGAGTTATTTGCAGAGAGAGTTTAGTCTTGGTCTTATTGAGATAAATGCCTGTTAGTGGCTGACTAACAGACCTCCTGTGAACTTGGCAAGTAATTTCATGTTATGACACTTTTACAATGTTGCCCATCCTAGACAGTAGGTAAAAAATAGCACAATTTAGTTGTGGCACAATTATGCTCAATTTGGAGGAATAGCCAAACTCTCTCTTTTGATGACTCAACCAGTTAATTTCTATGATGTCCAAACTAAGATTAGTTTCACAGCATTGTTCAAATAGCATTGAATCTTGTCTTGTAGGCCTTCTGGCAAAGACAAAGATAACTGAACATTTCGTACAGAAATGCTGACCCAAACCTCTTTCTTATTAGTGCTTTGACAGTGAAATAGCTAAAACTTTTCCTCTTACACTGAATGCTATTCACAAACTAAAAAACTCACACATTTAATACAGCAGTTAACTGACACTAAATGGGGTAACTCAAAAGAATATGACTTTTTTTAACTACACAGCCAATTTCTCATCATAAGATAAACCGTCATGGTTGTTTTAACTCGCTTCCCTGATTTTTCCCAACTTCTCACATATGTGGCATAAAGATTAGGGTTAAAAGAGGTCAAAGGTCACTGATGGTGGACCGTAGGGGAGACGACAGCTGTGTGCACAGCTGTCTGTGTCTTACAGCTGTTATAACAGATGGTAGACTGCTGGTATGTGTGTGTGTGTGTGTGTGTGTGTGTGTGTGTGTGTGTGTGTGTGTGTGTGTGTGTGTGTGTGTGTAAACTACGGGTATACGAATGTGCAAGTGCATACTGTATGTGTGTGTTGAAAGCAGTGTGTGTTCATGTATGTGTGTGAAACACATTTATACTCCGTGTCATCATCACTTGCATTATTTTTTTGGCATACAGTTAAATATATTTGCATTTTCACCTGTCAATGTTGAAAACATCTTGTAAATCAGCCTAACCCTATCTTGAACTACATTTTGTCACTCTGCCCACATTTACTGTCCTCTTGATATTTTTCACTGATTTACCTGTGATTAGCACAAATATCAAGAACTTGCAGGTTAAGTTGAGGTTTAGTAAGTGTCAGAGTCAGAACAGTTCAATGGTGAACAATGAAACAAGAGAAGAACAGACAAGTACAGAAGTCAACTGCTATGAAGGATGGATGAACAGGAAAGAGGCTTGTGACCACAAGATCGGACCCTGAGAGTGCGGAGAGAGAAAATGAGGAGGCAAAAGAAAGAGAACTTTACCCGCCGCCGCTGTTGGTGGTCCAAACGGAGAGATGAGAAAGGGGTGAGAGACAGCAAGACAAAGGGAGAGAGACAAAAAGACAAAGGGTGGGAGAAAGAAACAGAATGGGACACAAACAGAGGAGGGATTTCGAGGGAAAACATTCATATGTGAAACAGAGAGAAAAAAGAGACACAAGGCCTGCTTTATGTTAGATCAACCCTCCCACCCATAAACTACTGGTAAATCAGGCAAAACACATGCATAGAGTAATGTACACTCAGTACAGTTTAACGAAAGGCAATGCTACAACTCAAAACTACAGTCTCGATCACTTTCATTGGCATATAGGTCCGTGATTCATATCGGAATGATAATACGGTTATGATAATTTATGCTGAAAAAGTTTATTTTAATAATAATTGTTATTTAAATTCCTACTTGTCGGGCCTTTACTGAGCTAAAAGCCTTTTGGATTATATGTGAAGACTGATTACTTAATGACGACGATACACAAGTGTGTTCACACTTAAGTAAATATTTAACACAATCATTACTGTTACAAAAGTAAAGCTTTAAGGCATCTAAACTCTGTCTAGACATGAAACTCAGTCCCACTGCAGAAATGGTTGGGACAGAGGCACAAGCAGTCCAAGACACCAGCAGCCCTCAGACCAGACTAATTGGATTAAAGGAGCGATAAACATCTCCAATGAGACTGCTGAGCCTTTCTGGAGTGCTGTTTGATTTCCACCAATTGAATTAAGACATTATCTGGATGTGTATGAGTCTATTCTGACTGGTTCAGATCTCTTCATTGGCCATTAGTGTTGTTAACCCCTATTGTAGTAAAATCACTTTTTTTTAACTTCATCTATGTCAGTCAAATTGACAAAACTGCTGGTATTTGAGTTGAGTTGTCTGTTAGTCCATACATTCAGTAAAGCATGGATCAGACTTTACTGTATAATTAACAGTGGCTGAGTTTCATCCATTTCTACATCTGCAATATACACCTTTTACCGCTTACAACTTTATGTATCCATATATGTTATTCCCCTGGATAGTAAGGGCTTAGACAAAGAGAGAAAAAATACAGACACAGAAAGTTGACTCACAAATAAATATATAAGACTCATACAGAGAGTTTAGTGGACATAGAGTTAAGGACAGAAGAACACAAACAAACACAAATACAGAAAGATTATATGCATCACATACACAAGTAGATCAAATTGAACATACAGGGAGTGTTAGTGGAAAAGACACACATATAAAAAAATGAATCAGAGAGAAAAACTGAGGCAAAAACTGGTCTTACAGATGGGGCACCACCACTAGAACCCTGGAGCGCCTGCCATATTCACATTTACAGTCTAGAACAAGAAATCTTTTATTTCCATGCTGTAATAATGTTATACAGCACAAAGAAGCAGTATATATGTGTTCCCATTGCAACTATCTTATCAAGCACCTGTTTTGTGGCTTCAGTTAAAATATCATTCCATTTCTGGACACAGGTCGGCTGCAAAACCATGAGAGGTTGAGACAGATCTAGTTTAACAGCAGCACTGCATTTACTGTATTCAGTCGTCCTGTACTGCTACAAAGCAACATAAACAACATCAGAAATCAACCAAGATTGCTTGCAACGTCTCAGGGGCTCCATTTCTTGAAGCAAATTTCTAAACTTTAGGGACCTGGGGAAGTGTTTAGATACACTGAAGATGCTGAAAAAAAAAAAAAAAAATGAACAAAGATCTTGTCGGGCTGTTAGGTTTGATGCAGATATATGCATTGCAGACATTTACACGCAAGCTCATAGCAAGTTTTTGAGGGCTGCTGCATCATCATAACTAGTTTACATCCTCTGACAGAAAATGTAGTGATGAACTGATTGAAGAGGTTCTTGATCTCCATGCAAAGACAAGTCTTGTGTCTGCCACCTTTTCAATACAGCAGTATCTCATGTACAAGATCATAAAAACTAAAGAATTAAGTATCACATGTCCAAACATAGAAAAAAGAAAAGAAAAAAACAAGACTTAGGCATACCCGGATGAGCAGTTGTACTGATACAAACTACTTTTTTACTCTACATCGACTGCACACCTGCTTCACTTAATCTCAGCTACCAAGCAAAACTCACAGTTCATGCTCTGTATCCAGCGTAGTACTCTAAGCCTTAACTTAACCCAGTTATGTAAATCTAACTATGGCTTATCCTCAGAGTCATGCAGATCAAGTAGGATTTAAAGTACCTGCTTTGCCATGGTGAAGGGTGTGAAGATTTATAGGAGCGAGCTCAGCAGGGCCTGGCCTGGCTTTGCATGGGCCTTTAACTCTAGAACGCCCTGGGCACTAAAGGGTTACAGGTGCGATGGGTGGTCCTCACCTCTCACAGAGGGAAGAGGAGGTGGGTAGGAAGCGCGGGGATGCTAGGATACTTTTTGATAACATGTAGGAGGGGTAGCTGCTGGTGGTGGGGCTTAGAAATGGCAAGACTGCGAGAACAGTTTTGGATAAGAGTGTAAAGGCAGAGAAACTAATAAACAAAGGTAGGAGGTTAATGGAGCGGGGAAAAGAAGAAAGGAAAATGAAGAAAGAGAGTGAGAAGAGAGAAAATGTATGAAATATAACGACAGAATAAAATCAAAAGAGACAGACAGAAGAGGTAAAGACAGAAGAGGGAAGGCTATACTCCAAGGTGCTAGTGAGGTAGTGGAGAGGCAGGAGGAACTGAGGAACAAGGATGGAACAGCAAAGGAGAGGAGAGGACGAAGGACAGGAGAAGCAGGAGGGAGACTTACGTGAAGGCGAAGGCCACCAGAGCACCACTAACCACAATAAAGTCAAGGATGTTCCACAAGTCCCGGAAATAAGAGCCCGGGTGCAAGACCAATCCCAGATCCACCATCTAGAAAAGAGGCAACAAAATGGACACATCATTAAGATGGTAAGTGAAACTTTGGCTCCGGTCTGAGTCTTTCTCTTTCCACTATGGTGATTTTGAAAACTCCTATTAAGTCAGACAAAGGCTGAGAGGGGGGGCTGACTGGCCAAGTGTGCTAATGAAAGGGGTTACTTTAGGTTTCTGTACGTCCTTTCCCATTAAAAAAAACTCATCTAAAAAAATCAATATCACTTCAAGTGTATGCTATATTTAGAATATTTTTGCTGCTTTACTGTGCTGTCATACAGACCTTTTCCACGGGGACCTGAAGCCCTGAAGTGCCCTTCAAACCAACCAGACTCGACCAACAGTAACAGCAATTCTGCAGTTCAGTTGATCGGCCAGCCCACTGTGTTTTTTTGTATGACTCCTATGTTTTTTAAGTTCGTCCAGATTGAAAGTGACAAACAAATTACACAGCAGTAAAGCTTGTACAAATCTGATGGTTTAGAGAGGAGGAATATGGAGGCTACGATAGCCCATGAATGAGTTTTGCAGACTCCATCTAATTAGAGGGCATTATTATTGTTTTTTTAAGTAACTATATTATGTAGAGTTATCCTAAAAGGTTCACTCAGTAGTGGAAAGGGTCAGGAAGTTGCATGATAAGCTATAAAGACCTTTCCTATAAAATGCCAATTTGTATGCACATTATCACCAGCAAGAATGTGTTTCATTATAAGTAAGTCACATCATTCAGTTTACAGCTCAGAAAACATGTTGTAGTGTATTTCTGCGTAACATAAAGTGCCTAGGTCCAAACTTCAGCTGGGTTTGTAAGATGTCTCAATACATACCTTTATAAGCATTTCAAAAGTGAAAACTCCAGTGAAGACGTAGTCAAAATAACGCAGAACCTGTACAAAAAAAAAACACAAAAATGAATTAGGGGTCAGCCAATATGTTTTTGTCAGGCCTGATACTGAAACCGATTACTAGTAATAAAGGAGAAACAAATAAACCGATAATATTTGAATCAATGCACTACTGCAAAAACTATTTAAATCTTGTCAGGAGTAAGAAACTCCAACACAAAAGCTGATGGAAAAGCCTTAAAAGCTGACTGTTGAATCAAACAAAGAAAGTGCAAGTCAAGTTTCTATATAATCAATGGGATTTTGAATAAGTACCAGTAAATATTTCTGGTAATGTGTGAACGGACTGTGGTATTTGCTCATAAACATATTGGTGACGACAAACAAAGGTCAAAGAGATCATTTAAAAAAAAAAAAAGAAAATCTGAAAAAAATTAATATTGACTATGACCTAAAACAAGTTGTTCCACTGACAAACACAGATAGGATATTATATATTTTCCACTTCATATTGCCTTTACTTTTCCCCAAATAAAAAGCAGGGCCTTGAGATATTAATGTCACAAAGTTCTGACCCAAAGTCAGATCAGACTTTGGGTCATTCTTACAGAAATAAAATACTTGGCATTGAATGTTCCACTGTCTTTGCAGCTGAAGGATGGCTGGAGCACAAATAAAAACAATACATTTAACGATAAAATGCAACAGGATCAATGACAGATAACTACTCAAATTCATGTCTTACATTGTTGCGGGGGGAGTCGGGCCAGACGGGGTCTTCAGCAGCCAGGGCGATACTGCTCATAGCAATGACAAGCAGGACACACATCTCAAAATATCGCAGGGTGCATATGTAGTGGCACGCTTGACGAAACCTGGGAATAAAAAAGAAAATCATTACTCCACATATTACTCAATCAAGCTGTGACTTGCAGGTTTGCCTTTCATCTCGGACTCAGCTCTAAATAAAAATAAAGGGTGTTCAATTAAATGCCTCAAATAACACAACCCGGTGTATCTACATACTCATTCATGCACCATATAAGTGAGTGTGTATTAGTGTAATGGTATTAGTTTGGATTAGTAACTATCCTGCTTACGGGTTTGAAGTGGTCAGGATGAACATGGATGTAAAAGGAGGCATGGGTCTGGGTCCTCCTTCCCCTCCCTTTTCATCATCATCATCATCTTTATCCTCTTTTGCCGGCAAAGGCTCAGTGTTGGCATTTTTATTGACTGGGCAAAAAAGGGAGATGGGTTGTTACTTCAAGACAGTTAAATAAGACAGTGATGGTGAACCAGAAGCCATACACAGTCCACCTGCCCTTACCCTGAAGTATGGCATTAGTGGATGGAAAAATAGGCATATCTACAGCCGTGAAGTCAGGGTGATGGAGCCTAATGATGCTGTTGGCACGGTGATGTCCAATGTTTCCATAGCTATCTATTGTGACCAAACTCCCACGGGTTCCACTATTAGCAAGATGGAGGGCAGATCCAAAGCCAGGGACCACAGTGTGGTTGGAAATCAGATTAGGATGGCCCTCATTTGGTGGGGTGGATCCAGATACCAGTTTGGTATTCATGAGGTTGTCCATATCCTCGCTATATTGGCTGTCCTGTCTGGAGATGCTTTTTTGGATGGGCCGTGTGGTAGAGAGGTTTGGGATGCTGCAATCCCTGGAAAGATGGAGAAGAGATGACAACAATATTAGAAAATGTATTTAGTTTTTACATTCATATGCCAAATGCATTGCAGAAAAGGACTGCATAAATATTATACAGCTTCACATAATAAACTGTGATATTAGTGAGTGACATACTTCCTTCTGTGTTGGCACATCCTCTTCCCTTCGCCCTCTGCCTGGTTGCCATGGCGATTTCTTCGTGGTTTCCTCTCACTGCCATCCCCACCTCCCTCCTGATCTCCTCCTTCTCCGCCTCCTTCCACTCCTTTGCTCTTGTGCCTCCCTGTTTTTCCGGTTCCTCCACCGCTGGCCTCGTCTTCTGCGTTTTTTCGATGTGACCTGGGCTTCCTGTGTTCTGACTGCCCTCCTCCTCGGCTGCCGCTCCGGGTGTGGTGGTGGCGCCTGGACGGCCTTTCCTCAGAGCCTGGCCCGGGAATCACTGTGGCATCTAAGCGGACATGGGAAGAGTGGTGGTGGTGCTCAGCTTTACGGCTCCGCCTGCTTTCCGTAGACTCTCCCCGCTCTAAGGGAGGCCTCACTGGACCACCTCCTCCTCCACCACCACCGCCGCCGCTGTCTACTTGGCCAACATGTTCACGGAGGTGTGTTTGCTGGCTGAAACACAGATCTGAATTGTTTGCAGTAGTCTTGTTAGTATTGTTGTTGCGGTTCTCATGAGGGTCAACCACCAATGGTCGGTCCAAGTGGGTCTTCATGTCTGGGCGGATGTGACGTGAGTAATTGACCTGTATAGACAGAAAGGTTGAGGGGGAAAAACCAGCAAAGAGACATTAGAGACGTCTACCTTCACCAAAAATTAACATAGATATGTAATGATGCAAATGGAAACTTTAGGTTGTAACATGCTTCAACCGATTAATACGTTACAGAAGTAAACAATAAGCTCTGTACGCAACACATCATGATTGCCGTCACTTGTGTATACTGATAGCACAAGTCTAAGGGCCATTGTTTTGCCTTGTTTACATTGTTGTGCTCCTCCCTCCCTGTCCTTGCCTTCCAGCGGTCATCAACATCCAGTTCGTTATAGAGGGCCTCACGGCTGGACGCCAGAGTCTGTTTTCTCAGCTCCTTGGTGCGTGTTTCCCACACTGACTTATTGACCCCCTTATTGTGGTTCTTTTGCTGCTCCTTGCTGTAAAATGAAGCAGGGTGGAGAGGGGGAGGAAAGGATGGGTAGAATTTACAATCTGTTTAAAGATGTGTGGCTGCGCAAATATATACACATAGACATGAGAATGATGTGAAAACCAACACCAAAAATATAAGTACATAAAAATAGCCAGGACATAAAGACACACTGGGGCCACAGACAATTAAAGGGTCATTTGGCTGGACCTACAGAACAAGGAAGCTCAACAGAGCAAAGTTCTGGGTGTCTACATAGCTTGCCAAAGCACAGCCCTACTTTGGAAAACCATGCGGGGACACAAAATGGAGGATAACACTGAGGCAAGGTCAGAATTTATCATTATACTGTGATGAAATTATCTATAAATATATAAACTGGCCAAGCTTAAAACAAAAGAAGCCAAAATTCCCACTCTGCTAATATCCCAAGAAGCTGCAGTTGGTTAGATGCATTACTCAGATATTCAGTAATTACAAGACCACCTCCTTTTTTTTACCCTCCAAATCTCCTACATTATCAACTTTAACTCCCTTTTTTTTTTTTTTTTTCCAGGGCCAACAGTAAACCACAGTAAAGCAACAGCCGTACTGCGAGGTGCAGGCAACAGAAAATATACTGTTTAAAAAAAGCCAACACAAATAACAGCTAAAGAAAGCCAGGTATGTAATTCATAAAAGAAGATTGTAAACAAAGGGACAAGGAAAGGAAATTATTCTAAAACAGGAAAAGAAAGTAAGGAATGGTAATAAAGTCAATAAACAGAAGGGATTCAGAAATGAATAAACAAATAAATAAATACCAGTCCAGAAAGGGGTCGGTAGCGTTGTGACACTCACTGTGTACTTTGTTGCTGAGGAGGGAAACAGCTGGTGAGTGAGATGGTACGAAAGAACAGAAGGAGGATTTCATTCCAAAATGGGCTACCTTTAACAACAAAACACTCTGAAACCCTGAAAGAATTTGGTGTGGTAAAAACAGAATTTTGTGGAAAAAAAAAAAATAAATAAAATAAATATCTTCCTGAAATGCGAAAACTGAACTCGTCTTAAACAATTACATCTTTGCTTAAAAAAAAAAAAAAAAAGAAGAAGAATTAATATTTTGGAATGCAACCCTTTACACATGCACACAAAACATGTTCCCAAACACACACACTTTTGCAGTTTGTTTCCATCTCAAAACATTCCTATACATTTTCTGTGTTTTCTTCATTTCATAAATGACATCTGTCACTGCATTGCCCTGCATGATTACTGCTCTTCTTTCAAGTTTCGCTTCTTTACCATATCTCTAAATGTTGTAATTTTCTTTTTTTTTTTCTTTCTTTGGTCTAATGTTCTATCTGCTTTCCAGTTAATGCATCCCTTATTTCCTGGTTACTTTTGTAATCTTATCGAGTTTTTTCTATTTCAATTCAAATCTTATTTTGTAGCCTTTATTTCTGCTATTGTTATTAACATTGCATGGTTACTACTATAAAGCAGGGGTGTCCAATCCTGGTCCTCGAGGGCCGGTACCTTGCATGTTTTAGATGT
>JAPTMW010000028.1:13495981-13505987 GCA_029822955.1 Ostorhinchus angustatus
TGACATGAACCAGGTATGAAGAACTGCAAAAACAAAACTTAGACAAAGGCTTGACAAACTCTGAAAGGGTTTGAAGACATGACATAAATGATCCAGACCTGCAGAAGATGTAAATCAAGATGTTAATGATGAGGATGGACCGATTTTTAATATTCAAATCACGAAAATGAATGGAAAGGCACATGAATGAATTTTATTTTCCAGAATTTATCAAAATTGGGTTAAAATGTCAGTTACATTTGGATGGAATGCTGCATAAACTTGTAACAAAAGAAACTTGCATAATAAGGTGTTGAATATTCATGGACGCATCCTATTCTTAGAAGACAAACATTAATAGTTTGCATTATCTATTTTTTTATGTATATTAATATCCATGGTATCCTTTTGAGCTGCTACTTAGAGACTTTTAATATCTATTCTCTTTTCTGCTATAAAAGAACACCAGAGTGCAGCTATTTACAACATACCACCCATAAAACAGATATAAATTTCTTGTTTTGCTTAATGACATGTTACCTTAAATGTGCTGACAATGGTAACGTATGAAGACAAGAGGGTAATGTGGAAAGGTAAATAAAACCAAAGAAATACCATGGATGGAAAGTGGAAAGAAATGAAAAGTGGAAGCAGGCTGAGAGGTCACAGTGAAGAAGACTTCAAATGAAATGATGGGTAGTGATTTGGAAATGTGGGGTCATGCAGTATTAAGCATGATATTTATGCTATTAATGGAAGCATGTGGGTGGGCATGAGTATAGAAAAGTGTATAGAAAAGTGCATTGATTTAATGCTGACACCTGGAGTTTTGTGAGAGAAAAAAAGAGCAGCTGGAAGCACAGACTATTTGAGTACATACAGTGCATGAATAACCCTAAAAATCTCTATGATACACTACCCTTTGTGTTAAAATCCTGCAATAAAGGCCACAATTACACACTCAACTTGTTCATCTATTCTCAGGTTTTCTGATGATGCCATTATAATTACAATTTAAAAAAAAATATATATATAACGCTGATGAAGATGATAATGATGATAGTGATGATGATGACTGTGATAACAAATACAGTTTTCTAAACACCATCCTTGGTCACAAACAGTGTCGAACCGATGAGGCAGTTCCTCATTCACACTGTCTCCACGGTTACTGGGTCTTTTCTCATTCATAAGTGTTTCCATGGCAACAGGGACCTTGGCTCATTGATAGAATCTCTATATCACCTTGGTAACAGGGCCAAGGGAGGAGCCTGAGTGATTGTTTTTTTTTTTTTTTCTTTATCCTCTTTTTAAAGTAAATGTATTAAAATTCACACATATAGTAATATACAAATAGATGACAAAAACACAGGCATGCACATCTGCATGGCAAACAGGTGCTGGGTGGAAATCAAGCATACTGAATATGGATCATTTTACATAAAGGAAAGTAGGTCATTTGGAATAAGCGATGGAAAATTCTTTTTTTCCATGTCAAGGACAAAAAAAAATTCTCTACACCCTACACACATTAACTAAATACACACATAGGTAAACACAGAGACAAACAACTGGTACCAGCAGCAACGATTTAGCAGAATCATATTAAACAACAGTGCTATTACACAATCTAACTGCTGAGCCTCTCATGGGAATCCAACACATTATACAAACGCAATCTTTTTTCATTCCCTCCGTCTGCTTTCCTGCTGACTTCAGCTAACTGTTGTTAATTATCTCTGTCCACATGACTGACCAAATTCCTTTATCTCTTCTCGAAACTTTCCCATTCTCTCTCCTTACCTCCTGGCTTTCCACTGTACAGTTTATATGAAATGCACCACTGCTATCACAAACATTAATGTGTAGCAATATTATGTCTCACCTTTGTAATCAACAGTTTAAATTGCTTATATAAAAGATTGCTTTTAGCTACAGTCACAGAAAAAATTATTAGACCAGCAAAAGTCATCAAAAACAATGATTATGCAATCAAGTACTAACTCCTGTGTGTATCTTGTGACTAAAACAGACAGAAAATGAACATGGAATGCCTAAAAGCACCGTTTTTGTCAGTACAATGCCATAGCTATTGATGTAAGAACTGAAGTGATTTTGGTTATTATCAAGAAAACATGGAAAACGGATAGATATCAGCTCTGAAATTAAACTCTTATGAGCTATTTTTGTTGTTATCTTTATATTTGTCCAAACGAATGTACCTTTAGCTGTACCAGGCATTAAAATGAACAAGAGACTGAAGAAAACAAGGGTGGTCTAATCATTTTTTCCGTGACTGTGTATCTCATTAAAAATGGTAATATATAAATTGGAAAAGAAAGTCAATAGTATATATACCATAAATTTATAGCAATCTTCAGTATTAATAAATTAAAGTTATAGTTGGTATGGACACTACATGACCCTGTGCTAGTATAAGAGTGTTTTCTTTTTTACTAGGCATATATTTGTATTACTTTTTGTGAATTCAGCAGTTCAATTCTCTAAATTTTCAGTTCCACAACACCCTCAATAGTAACAAAGTTTAACTAAATAACTTAAGATTTCACATGGAAGGATTTTCTTACACTTGTTAGTACACACCTTACATAGTATTACATCCTTAAAAATGTTAAAACCATTATGTATATGTGACAGTTATGTAGCTTGATTCCCTTGTGGAACACTAAATATTGAATTTAGCTTCTCATTTTTTCCTACATTTTGATTATTGCATGTTATGTAAGCATGTTTTTGTTTCCTAAATCATATATATTATGTAAACTACTATTTTGTTTTTGAAAACCACACTTCTTGTACATTATGTAAACAGTTTTTTTGGGTTTTTTTTTTTGAGAAATTGCAACATAACTTGTGGTTTTATCCATCTTTCAGTTCTGAGGTCAGGGTGCAGTCATGGTCCTGTCTGCGCACTTTGCATTATACTCTGTCCTCCATCTGGCTCTGCAGCCAAGATGTCTTCAGTGTAAGGTTCACCGAAATATTGTGGCTAAACTACCTGATTCTGTCTCCTTTAGGAATGTGCATACATGCATCTGTTGGCAGTGGCAGCAGGTGATTTATTTATTTTTTTGGTGGGGTGCAGTATCCAAGTCAGTTTTCAGTTGCACTGTAACCACATATGACCACTAGGATACACCAGAGTACATGCACCACTATTTTAAGACATTCATTTAAATTAAAATAAGACTACCCTGTATGTGCTTTCAGTCATGTATTTTTATATGTAAATTTCACCTGTCTATTCTTCAAACATACACATTTTTCTATGACTATTGTTAAAGTCAGGCATGTCCCTGACAAGTGTCTTTTCCACTGATACTATAGACAATGCTTTTAGTCCAGGGGTGAAGGTAGTGCCAGTAGATCACATAGTATTGAAAAAATAGAAAATCAACCTAAGACTTAAAACATATCTCTGACACAGCTCATACTGGGAATCAATCCCGCGCCTCGCTACTCTGAAATCCATTGTGGTAAGTACTGAGCTATCCAGCTGTTTACTTAGGCTTTGGCAGTATTACTTACAGACCTATTAGCTGATTCCATTTCTGAGGTAGGCTTTGATTCTTTTCAGGATGTGACGTTTACTCCTGTGGGTGGTGCTTGGCCCAGTTTTTTGCACCCCAAGGCTCTCCTATCTCTTGTATTGGAGGGGGTTTACGAAGCACGCAGCATTTATAAAGAAAGTCTATACAGTCGGCTACAACGGCCCACATTAGAGCCAAAGGGGAAAAAAAACTGATCTTTGCCATTAGCCATAATGTCAAAGAGTTGCTGTGTGCCCTTTTGGACCGCAAATAAACAACAACAAAAAATCATCTATACTAAAGTTTTACATTTTACCAAATAATAAAATGGAACCACAAAGGAGGACAAAATGGCTTCAAGTTATGAGAAGAGAGGACGAGTTTGGCAGATTATGGGACCCAACAACAAAACATGTCTGTCTGCAGTCAGCACTTCATTTCAGTTAAGTTTAATGTAATGTAAACCATTTCTAAACAATCGTAAACCATGTCAGGGGTATCAGGAATATTAGATTCATTGTTTAAACGCTAGTGAACTTTATACGACATTTGTAATTTGTGAAGATTTCTTTGCAACATGTACAAAAATACACATTTAGTACCTAAAAAGAAGTAGAGATACTTGTGTACAGAAGTCTGGTAAAAGTAGAAGTACAGATAAAATTTCTTTACTGAGTACAGTATATGTAAAATAAAGTGCTGGCTCTGAAATGTACTCCAAGCATGAAATAAAATATAGCGCTCTGAAGGACATTTCTATCGCCTGTTTCTGTGTAAAGCTAAAAGAACCTCACATCATATTGGACCAACAACAATTAGATGATTTATCGATTTATTGCCAACTTCTGAATCAGTCACCAACTATTTTGATGTTTATTTTATGTTTAATTTAACATTTTGAGTCATTTTTAAGAAGAAAAAAGTCTTGTTAGCGTTAGCAAAACAAGATAAATTCCGTGTTTTTACAGTATAGCGCACGGGGATATTGTTTCCCCCCTCGGGTTTCCCCGCCCCCAGCTGTGACATCATTGCCGACTGAATCAGGTGGTGCCCCAAACAGGAATCATGTGACTTGATTGGTCATTAAACAACCAAAAACATTTTTAAATGACACTTGAATGCACGGTGTATATACACGGTACTTGTGGGCTGTATCATGTATAGCTTGTTTATTTAAAAATTTACGTTTTTGTAAAATTATTTTAGGTGATTCTTGTGGTCTTCTTCATATGAGAGAGGTGGGGTGGCGCCCTAGTACTCTCTACTGATGAGTCGCCACTGGCTTCTTCCAATAAATTTTTCCTAAGAGAGAGCCTCGGAAATATTTCTTCAGTTCTTCTACATTTGCTCACAGAAAAAAAAAATCCCTATCACTTTTAAGAAGATTGATCACATGACTTTTACCAGAGATGACCTCTGTGTATACTTCCCTAGAAATCTGGAGAGAAGCTATTGTGCAGCAAGCGTGGAATACACTCTGATACAGGAGCTACAATGACTTATTTATTTAGATTTTTCCAGTTATCAGTTTTTGCAGTAATCTCAAAACTTGAAGCCATATTAGATTAGATTGAATAGGTATCAAAATTAATAGTTAAGTGGTCAGTAATTTTGTGGTCAGTTTATTTCACAGATACTTAAAGGACCTTTCTGTCTTTTCATTCTCCATCTATCATTAAAACGGACCAGTCGTATCTACAACCAAAACAAGAGCAGAGGGAAGGGTAATGGGGGAGGGATGCAAGGAAAGAATGGCTGTAAACTAAGCATAATTGGACTAACAATCAATAGTGGACATAAAAAACAACTAGCTTATTCCCAGGGCCAAATCACTCAGACAATTTACTACAACACATAGGTCAGCACACACACACACACACACACACACACACACACACACACACAAACAATGGTTGCCCACAAGCAATTAACACTCAACATGCGTTTAAAATAAACGGCATTCTATTCTGTCTACATTTCTAATCTATTCAGACATGTTAAGTGTCTTTTGTGCGTTTCCTTTGTATGTGATAAAGACAGTGCCTGCGAGTGCACTGTGAGCGAGTAGGAAATGGAAAGAAATGTTTGAAATGTAAATGTGTATGTGTGTGTGTTAGTGTCCACGTGCATGGACTGGACAGTAAGATATCAAAGGTTTCGGCCAGAGGTGGGTTGAAAGGCCAACGAGCGTTTCATCTTCAAAGAGCTGCTAAAAAACACAAGCGCCATTTATACAGAGCACAACAAAGAATGTGTGCTCTGTCTGAGCTGAATGTAAAATGAATGGAGAGAGAATGTACAGTACATATATAGCATAGATATACTGTGGAAATAACTCTGACATAAGCATTATATAATTACCCATTTAAGATTAGCTGAGCTGACTACTGCTGTTTGGTGTTATCATTTTAATATGTTTCTTCCACCTGCATTATAAAACACATGGATGACACTAAAAGATGTTGTATTTACTTAAATATTTCCATTTTACACAGACTTTATCTTGTTCCCTTCTTCTGCTCTGGTATAAAAGGAGATACATGTAATATTTCTACTTAAAAATAAAAAAATAAAATAAAAAAAATCTCCTAAAGTGTCCTTAGAGAGTGTACAATTAACCGCTCTGAAGTTCTGCAAAGATCTCAATGTATTGGATTGTAGAGATATGAACTGAATATACAGTCGGGGAAAAAAATATTAGACCATTATTAATAGAAAAACGAATCGATTGAAAAATACTGTCTTTTACAGAGCCTCCAGTCTATGGATTAAGTTACCTTCATGCATTAAATTCATTAAAAGCTTATATTTATTAAAAGAAAAAAAACACTCAAACAGGAACTATTGAAGGAAATACAGTACTGCAAATGATTGTTTTGAATCTTGCATTCCAAGTTGCTGTAAAGATAAAGGTTTAAATGTTTTAAGGTTTATGTGTTGAGATGAAATGTTCAGTTTCCTGATGATAACAAGGAATTGTAAACTTTTTTTATTTAAGTATGTATTTTGTAACTGTATTTGTATTTTAACGGACCCCAAGAAGAGTAGCAGCCACTATGGTGGAAGCTAATGGTGATCCGTGTAAACAATAACAATAAACCATCAAAAGTCATCAAAAACAATGGGTATCCAATCCAGTACTAACTCCTGTGTGTATCATGTGACTAAAACAGACAGAAAAGAAAACATGGAATGCCTAAAAGCACTGTTTTTGGCAGTACAAGGCCACAGCTATTGATGGAAGAACTGAAGTGATTTCGGTTATTATCAAGAAAACATGGAAAATGGATAGATATCAGCTCTGAAATTAAAAACTTTTATGAGAGATTTTTTTTTGTTATCATTATATTTTTCCAAACAAATGTACCTTTAGTTGTACCAGGCATTAAAATGAACGACAAATCGAAGAAAACAAGGGTGGTCTAATAATTTTTTCCTTGACTGTATGTACGCAGATGACCCATTGGATTTATGTGACCACTAGAGGGAGTAGGGAGTCACTCTGCTGCTTTACGATGGTGATAAAAACAAAAGCCAAGGGGCCTTTAACCAAAGAAATTGACGAGATAGATGAGAACCACCAAGAGAAAAAGTTTAAAGAAAGCTGATTCTCTAGCCATCTAGGCCACGGCTGCCCCCAATATGATGACCAAATGAGGCAGAATAAAAATAATAGAAACCTTTCTATTATTTCACTCCACATTGATGAGGTAAAATAGTATTTCTTAGCTATATAATATTTCATGGCTATATAACACTTAGAAAACCCCTTCTATGGAATGAACAGGCACTGCTTTTATGGGCTTTAATGACGTACTTGCTTAGTATCTCATATTTAGGGCGGTCTAAACTGTGGTATTTTTAATTACAATACGTAATCATCTGAGGAGGTTTTCCATATCTGCCTAATTCAAATAGAAGAAAAGCATGCTGTGTTTTGATGGTAGAACAGAACAAATGTAGGCGTAACCCACTACAACACCAGCTATGACTGACTCTATAGGAGACAAAGATGTTTTTACTGTTATGTAACATTTGTTTAGAGGGGTTCACTGTCAAAACAAAAGACGTCCTATCAAAAAAAAAAACGAAACAGATTCATGCAGGATGAGGTATTTGCCTTTAACTTTTAAGAATTTCTTTGTTCACCCCCTCCACCTCCAATGTGTCCCACTATTTCCTGTGCCATGTTGAGATGATCGCTCTTATTAGAACCCTGCTAGATAGAGTACTCACTTTCTACATGTGCATTTCCTAGAGGCAAGAAATCATGACTGGTTTCTCTGGTGCTTTGTCAGCATAGATTAGCAAACATTTATGTAACCCATGAACTACTCCAAATCACCACATGCATAAAAAAACCACCATAGCGATGACCTCAGCATTTTATTTTGTGCCAACACACCCACGCATTTTTTTTTTTTTTTTTGTTGGACACAGTATCTTACAGAAACTCAGGTTTATTATGTGACTTGACAGGAGATACAGAATAATGGTACTACTGCTGCTAGCTGTCAAAATACAATGATTTACAGGATGCCTTTCCTAGACATATTCAGTGCCATTTAAAATGTTTGACTCAGGGACTAATAACTCATTTGTAAGCTTTGTGACCGTTTTAAAATGATTTGTGAGGTATTTGAGACAATTTCAGCTTCATGCTTCACTTAACTTAGAAAGGTCACATAGTCCTCTGCTCGCTAACTTGTTACCAATCCTTCAGTTTTGCAATTATGTGAATCTAAATTACAGTCATCTTACAAGACAAACGTATTCCATATGCATATACATCGCACAACCTTGAACGTCTGCAGTGAAAAGAGTACTTCCTGTATCTGAAGAGAGATTGTGAGGTTTTGCTCTCTTCAGTGCCAGTTGAGCCTTATTGTGTGCTGGACGTCTTGTACTGCTATGCCTTACTTTGATTTGGTTTTCTTTTCTTCTTGCTTGTTTCCTGCACCTAATTGTCCTGTTGCCTTCTTTGCTGTCACCATTTCTTTCCTCCTACCTCACCTGTGAATTATTCTTCCATGCTGCTTTCTTCTCTTTCATCCAGTGTCTGCTCCCCCCATGCCCACGGCCCCCCTCTTTCTCTGTGTATATTGTGGTGACATTTGTTCGCTACCCAGGCTGCTGGCTGCCTGCAGTTCTGCTCTGTGATCTAGCTGCTGCCTTGCCCAGAATGGGGCCTTTCATTAGGGCAAAGTAACAAGGGAAGGACACTCACTAACACACTAGAGCTCATTACAATACATGAGAAAGGATATGTGTCTAATTTCTGTTAAACGATGACAAATACGTCGACAGCCGTGCTCTGTGTATGTGGGATAGATGTATGCTGTTTGTTCGGGACTTACCCAGTGAGCACCACCACAAAGTCCATGACGTTCCATCCATTCCTCAGGTAGGAATTCTTGTGGAAGGCAAAACCAAGTGCCAGGATCTTAATTCCAGACTCAAAACAGAAGATCCCTATGAAGTACGGCTCTGTATCATCCTGAGGAGACAGAGAGAACGAGGAAGCAGAGAGGGGGAGACCGTTGGGGTTAGTGTTTTGTGTTTCTACCTCAAGTCTTGTGTGCAAAGATGTAAGAAACCTTGGTGTTCATCTGCTTTATTTGTTGGATATAATACTAAATATTTCCACACTTCTCTTTCCTGAAATGTGTATATAATGTATATTCCTATGGTTTATCTAAAAATGTGTTTCTTACATGTATGTACTTCTGACATATTTTTTATTTCCACACTGTGTCATGCCTGTGTAACTCACCAGGCGTTCAGACAGCGGCGTCTTGTCCCCATCAGGCAAGTGCTGCTCCAGGGCCAGGACAATGCAGTTGGCAATGATGGTGGCTAAAATCATCCACTCAAATGGAGTAGGAAAGGGCAGTCAAGGAACAAACACTTCTTGAGACAAACAGTGATTGTATAAATTTTGCATCTAAAAAAACCACATACAACTTTTAATAATTATACAATTTTCCATCCTGGTTAATGTTTGCACAAACTCATAGCCCAATGTGCCTCACCATTACATATTCTGATGATACTGTAGGTACTATAATTATAATATGTGTTGAAAGGCATGTTTAATTACTCAATACCTGAGTGTTTTTAGTGTCACTGGGCCAAAATGACCTTTCAGCATATTGTAAAGTGGTCTGAGAGGACATGTAACCTCTGCATCTACTCCTTGCCTGTGTTTTCAGGTTGTAGAAAATGTACCCCATGATGCAGATTTTGGCAGTTTCAGACAGTTTGGGGATTTTAAATACATGATTGACACTTGTAATTACTGATCACTGGTCAAATTCATCAACGTGACCTGGATATGGTTCTACTGCACTACTCTGTCTCAACAGGGAAGCTTGGAAATATGGCTTCATGTTTTCCACATCAGGTCATCTGTATTTCTATTGAGAGTTTGGTGTTTGGTTGAGAGGGGACAGCTGCGCATGGAAGGTTTTTCAATT
>JAPTMW010000028.1:13525913-13536356 GCA_029822955.1 Ostorhinchus angustatus
GTGCGAGGCGACAGTGCTAACCACTGCACTACTGTGTGCTGTATGTTTGACATTTACTTTAGACAGGGAATAAAAGAGTCTTGCATCAAGAGATAAGACTCACTTATTCTTCAAAGATCCCAATTGTCCCTCAACAGAGATGTGAAGAGAGGCAGAAGAGAATAAAAGGCCAGAGAAGAAAGGCTGAAGTCAATGCCTGCAGTTTCAGTAAAGGAGACGATTGAGACGAGTGCCCTCTGCAACAAATGAAAGCAAGGTGCATGTCTTTGATCCACTCCCCACGGCGGGACCGGCTCGTGATAAGACGATAAGAAAAGACTGTTTCCTGTCTGTGCAGCAGCCACTTCCCGACATCTCACCCTTAATCATTTCCTTGGCCTCAGTGAGTCTACGTCTCCCTTCTGTTCAGCCTCTCGGCCTTGTCGGTCCACTCACCCGGGTTCGCGGGAATCGCTGGGATGGGAGGGATCGATGAGACAGAGGGAAGGAGTAGACCGGCTGCCTCAAAGCCCTGATAAGACTGAGACCAGACAGGAACGTCCTCAGGCAGACAACAGGTTCAGCTGCTCTCCATCTGCACTGGGATGTGGGTCACTACTTTTACTGGATATAGCACCTCATAAATCTGTGATGCATTAATCAGGTCACCAACACAATGCACATTAGTTCTCGTCTCAACTTCAGGAATTACTGGTTTGGAGCCAGTTTGTATTTATAATTATGTAGAGCAGGGGCCACATTCAGCCAAATATGATCTCAAATGAGCTGGACCAGTAAAATAATAATATAATAACCTTTAACTAATGGCAGCTCCAAACTTTTCTCTATGTTTTAGATTGAAAAAAGTAAAAGTGCATCATGAAAATATTTACAGTTTATCATTTACACATGTGCATTTCAACTTAGATTACAAATACACAAAACATTTAGTAACAGGTAAGATATTGGTAAAATTATACTTCTGTTAAATGAGTGGTATTTTGCTTTTTTAAATGGAATTATGCATTTTAAAACATTTCCCTGTGGTCTCCATAAACTGTAAATGCTATGCTTGGGTCTGAATTCTTCATTAATTAAACTCCACAGGCCCATCTTAAACCCGATTTTAATAATAGGTAATGACATCAGAAAGGTGGTTTTGAGCGCTGGCCCTTTAAATGCACATGACCCCACCCTCTTCCAGGTCGTTGACTGTGCACTCTGTCCTGTTCAGCCACTTAATTTTGTTAATACAACCAACAACTGAAAACAAGGGTGGTCTAATAATTTTTTCCCGTGACTGTATATGGACAAAAATATTAGGATGCATTGAATTCAGGTGTTTCTTTTAAAACAGGGGTCTGGGATGTAAAACAGTAATGACAAATATCATAATATATGTTGTGATAAATAGCATTGCATTGGTTGATTTAGTTTAAATTGTTCTTTGCTTCCAAATGCCACACATATGGTTTTTACCTCATTTCTCTCAACATTGATTTTGAAAAAAATCCATTACTATGATTTTAAACGTTCTACCTCTAAATTTCTAAAATGTTATTCATGCTCTGACTATAATCATTTTCTACCACAGTTAACCATCTACTTCCTTCACATCTCACTCAGGAAGAAAAATCTACCATTAAACTTTAAGGAAATATTGATGTTTATATCTCAAATCGGCATGAACAGGACATCTTACAGCTGTAGACGTGATGCGTCACAATATTTTTGCCCATATAGTTTATAAAAATTTGTATCCCAGACCCCTGTTAGAAAAGAAACATCTGAGTTCAATGCATCCAAATTCTTTTGTCCATATAATGTATTTCAGACGGTCATGGTGATAAAGACAATGGAATCAACATGACTGCGTATTTTCCTGCCTCTGTGTGTATGTTTGGGTCGAGGAGGAAGAAATGCATTCGTTTCGGAATCAGCTCCCCGGAGTCTCCTCAAACTGAATCACTTTGACAGAAAAATCCTTAACCATTTGTCCATTAACATCAAATATGCTTTTTTGTGGCCTTTCGGAGCATGTTCTTTGTGAAATATTTTGACTGAGCTGTCTTGTCTGTGCGTTCCAGCTTCCTTTGTCCCTTAGAAAAGAATAAAAATGAGGTTGAGCTTCCTACTGTCACAGGACTGTTTAGCAGCGTACAGATTACCGACATGTTTTTATAAGACTACGTGAAAGAGAATTGGTTTCGCAACTGTCTTCCAGGTCATTCAGCCTGCCTTTAATGGTTCAGTTGAACTCTATCTCACTGTGTCTAATTGGGCAATATTTGTCTTCAGTCGTTACTTAACAGCAGCCTGTTCGTTCTCTCAGTTCGCTCTGTTCACCCCTGCCCTTCTCTCTGAAATGGATACCGAATATTTTCCAGAACCAGGGGCCTACTTTCCGACCTCTAAACGTCTTGCAGGACCCCGAGGCCTCCTCATTTATTCCCCATTTGCCGGTATTTCACACACAGATCAACTCGCTCACATGCAAACCGTCTTAACCTAAGACCTCAGAGGAAAAGTACTGTGAGCATAAATCAAAGTTTTAAAAATACTGAGACAATGGTGAGATGCAGTACTTGATGAACAGCAGGGGAAAAAGGATGTAAGACGGTGTTTTGGTGGAGGTGGGGTTTGTTGTACATGGGGAAGGGACAATTTTTATTTAAAATGTCATCACTCAAGAAAGTTTAGCTCTAACAATCGGGTTGAATGACAAAAGAATTGAATAAAGCAATAAGACGGCAGTGAAAACCAACATTTAATGAAATTATCAAGTATTTGCAGCAGTTTTTGAGAAAGTATTCTTATTGTGAAGGGTACTTTAGAGCAGTTATGCAAATATGTCTGGGTTGGGAAAAAGCTAAAAATAAGCGGAGTTAAAAATTCCTTTCCGCAGAGAAGTTAAACACAAGCTAAAAAGTGAATGAAATTTAGAGGAAGAAGACGTAATGAATCTAAAATGTTTAAATTTTATACTTTTAAGAATGTTTAATTCTTCCTGCCTTCTCTTGCACTGGTGTGTTGCATGTTGTTGCTGTCCACTGTGAAATTTTCCCATAGTGGAATCAGTAAAGTCTTATCTTAGCTTATATTATAAAGTATGAACATTTTATACATGTAAGTAAAATGTATAACAAACCCTATAGTCATTTTGGTTCAGGTTCCACATTCAGCCTAATATGATCCCAAGCAGGCTGAACCAGTAAAACAATAACATAATAACCTGTAAAAACTCAAAATGTTCTGTTTTTGTGCAAAAAAAAGTGTCGTTTTTCAATCTTATGTCTCAGCTTATCATTTACACAGGTACATTACAATTTACAGGCAGAACATTGGTAAAATTACACTTTTCTTAAAACATTAAGTTTTTGCTTTGCTTAGATTATTCACACTTTTTAATAAGGATAGTTTGTAGATGTAAATGGTTTCATTATGTAATTTTACCATTTTCACACTAAAACAAAGAGAAGCATTTGTAGTTGTCATTATTTATAGGTTATTATGTTGTTATATTGGCCTGACGCACTTAAAGATTAGACTGTTCTGTATGTGGAACCTTATCTAATATATTTGACCTCTTTGATGGTTAATATCTTCAGAGTAATTTTTGCACTTTAAAAATTAATCCCACGGGCCAGATTGGACACTTTTGGGGGCCTGTTTTGGCCCGCAGGCCGCATGTTTGACACCCCTGCTATAGGAAGTCTACAGACATTAATTTAAAAATAAAAATAGGAAGTGGGAAAAGAAGCGTAACGCTGGGATAAATTGGTAACAAGTAGTTTGTCTTAAAATGAATTCCAAACCAACACCACAGCCGTTATCATGACTATTAAAAATGTACATATAGGGAATCAGTAAAGTACTTTTGATGTGGTCGGTCGATGAGTCTGAGCTGATCTGTCATTATCTATAGATAACCCCCAGCCCCTCTGGGTTCTCTGTATCATGTATCTATAGAGAAGTGTTGACAGACGACCAGGTAGGGCTGAAACTCCAGACACTGAGAGGTCAGCTGAGTTCAGTCACTGGTGCATCTTCTACAGCTCAGACAGACTCAAAGGAGGCAAAATGTGGCCAAAATATGTGCAACCGTCACAAAAAACTATTTCACGGAGGTTTTGCCAAAACCCATATCATATCCAGAGCTGAACCATTAAACGGAGCACATAGTTTTTGAAGTCCGATCCCTGTTGACTGCTTCCCTTAAACTCTCCAACCATTGTCCTGTCTGTGGTCACTTCAGCAGCTTTGCCAATGATCGAACTTGACAAATTGATCATCCTCTTTAAAAAGGTTTTTGATCTTGGTCATGATCAGTAGTCTTCCCAAGGAGGTTTAATAACTTACAAGGCTTACAGGTCAAAATAGTTTCCGTCTTAGATTTAGGGAAAAACAATAGTCAGCTTCCTCATCCGTCACATTGGATTCCTGTGTTGATTTGAGTCTAGTCTGGAAACTAGTGTGGTCCACGTATGCTCTACACCAGGGGCTCTTGGGCTGAAACCAGCCCACCAAAGGGTCCAATCTGGCCTGTGGGATGACTAAAGATTACACTGAAGATATTAACACTCAAAAGTGTCAGTCATTTTAGTTCAGGGGCCATATTCAGCCTAATTTGTGGATCAGACTAGTAAAATGCTATCATAATAACCTATAAATAAGGACATCTCCAAATTCTTCTCTTTGATTTAGTGTAAAAGAAATTACATGAAAATGTTTACATTTACAAACTATCCTTTCACACAAAATGTGAATAACCTAAACAAATATGAATAACCCGATATGTCTTAAGAGAAGAAAGAGCAATTTTAAAAAGTTTCTGCCTGTTACTAAATGTTTTTGCCTTTGCAGATCCATTGAGATCGTACATACATGTGTAAATCATAAGATGAGGCTTCAGGATATAGTTGAAATTGTTTTTGTTTTTTTTTGTTTTTTTAGAAAATTTCAAGTTGTTTGTGGTTGTCCACATTTTTTAAAGCATACTATGTAGATGGAAACATTTTTGTTGTGTAATTTTACTTTTTTCACTGTTCTTAATTTACTGATCTGGCCCAGTTCAGATGAAGTGGGGCTGAATCTGACCCGAGTTTGACAACCATGCTCTACATGATGTTGCCTTCTTTTATTAAACACCCAAATGGCTCAGACTTTTATTGGTACTTTATTTTAAACAGTCAGTGTGGCTGTTACAGAGCATTCACACACTATGCTATATCCCTACAGTAACTCCTTTTTTGTGGTCACTCTAAAAAGACTCCTGAATGTTCAAGGTCTCCTGTCTAGGTCTGGACGTCTGAAAACAGAACCCAGAGGAGCTGCTCAAGGCTCCTCTTTTCAGACTACTTGAGTTACAATATGTTGAAAGGTTAGCATTGACCACCAGAATCCTGTCTACTGAAGCTTTAAGTTGTAATTAAACCTCCATGATGGCAAAGGGGCAGAGTAAAACTAAACTTTTGTAAATAGAATAGAATAGAATTTCATTCATAAACGCAAAGCTAAAAATTAGTCAAAATTAGAGAAGAGAAGCTAAAGAAAACATGCTCTAACACTGCAAATTGTATATAGAGAAGCTACAAACAAGCTAAGAATACTGCAGATTTTCAGAGACGCTACAATGAAACTAGCCACTTTTAATTGGCCTATTATCTGTACACATAAGCTTTCCGCGTGTATGTTCACGCTGCGTAAAGTAACATGCGATTAGAAAAAAACATGCGATTAGCACGATTAGGGGTTAACGCTTAGGGTTTGGGTTAGCGGTTACGGATATGTAAACCGGAGATCTAGGCGTACACTGACAGGCGATCAAATGGTGTTGAATAACACGTGGAAGGATGAAAATGTGTACATATAGCATGCCAAATGCCATGAGAACTGGCGTGACATATAACGCAATTTCATGAGATCAGTCTGAAAATCTTGAATAGATCTTTGTCATTGTCACAGGAACAATGAAAATCAGTTTATACCGGTAGGCCTATAATTTTATTTTTTCATTTGTCTTGATAACAAAATATCATGAGACAAAATATTAGGCTGTGCTGTTATTGAGTAACTGAATTTATTTATTTGATGTATTTCTCATTCATTTCTCACACATTTTGGCTACTGCTATTTCATCTAGTGAACATCTACATGTGGTACTAGTTAAAAAAGACACATTGTTTGCCTCATAGCATAATTGCCTAAGCCATATTTTTGACCAAATTGTTAAATCAGCACAACTTTACTCTCCTAACACTGAGCTTCATTTTATGCAGACAAAACATTTTGTCCAAAATATGACATAAGTAATTATGCTATGAGGCTAATGATATGTGGATCCTACTATAACTGGATAACTGGCTGCTTACAAATCTGTGTTTTTGCACAAATTCAGACAGTTTTGCTGTCTGTCTGGTAAAGAACAGGTCTAAATCTGTCTTTTGTGTGTTATAAATAACTGAGTTTAGGACTTGGCTTCTTCTGCTGTCGGCATGTTATCGTCCGCTGTCTGAATAACAGTCTGCTTTTCACCGTCTGAGTTGCCTTTGCCTGTTGCTATGTCATTTATTGCTGTTTGCAGACTCGTCTCAGTCCTGATTTTCCTACCTTCCAGCCTCTTTCAGTAGAGGTCAGTGTATGCAGTCCGGTCTGGTTTGGAGACTCACAGCAGTTGTCCCACTTGGCCTCAGGCTAAAGCTGTCGCGGTCTGGATAACTGGACTGTGCTCGGGCCAAAACCAGCGACTCCAGTTCGACAAAGAATTAGAGAATGAAAATGAGGTGACTGAGGCCAGTGGAAACAAGTGTGTGTGTGTGTGTGTGTGATTTGTGTATGCTTGTGCATGTTTTTATGGTCTAATCCCACTGCTTTTCTCCTGACACGCATTCTTACACAATCATACTCTGGAGTGTGTTCTTGAAAACATTTTTGGGGGAATTTGCAGTTGTAACACTCACCATTAATTTACTTCAGCCAAAGCTTGGGAAATTCCTCTAATAATCAAAAAATTTGGCTCATTTTTACAAACTTCCTCTCGCACCACCAACTTTAAAGGAGTGATATTTAGCTTTTTCAAATGGAATTATGCATTTTCAAACATTTTCCTGTGGTCTACATGAACTGTAAATGCTCTGCTTGGGTCTGAATTCTTCATTAATTCAACCCCACAGATCCATCTTCAACCCTATTTCTGAGTAATGACATCAGAAAGGTGGTTTTGAGCGCTGGCCCTTTAAATGCAAATGAGCCACTTCACACCCCCTCCAGGTTGTTACCCGTGCTTCTCTGTCCCATTCAGCTACCAACAACTGAACATTTTAGGTAATCGGCTGGAAGTTTGGACATATTTTCAGTTTTTACTACAAACGCTGCTGCTGACAAACAGTTATGCCGTGTTCGGACAAATGTTGGTCTGAAGTCTTGACCTTATATGTGAAAATGTAATCACATAACTAGTTATAAAACCTAAGAAATTAAGAAGGAATTGAAACGGGTTTTAGAAATTGACTCGACTTTTGCCAAAATTAATATAAAGATAGCTTTGCAGCACCTGGAGGGTTCAAATTCAAACTGTATGAAGTATTAGGGTTCAAATACACAAATAAATGAATCAAAGATGAATAAAAGTGGGCTGAGCAAAATATGACCCCTGTAAAGAAACATGCCAAAACACACATTTTACAGACATAATCTAAAAATAAGGTAAACATTACATATAGATTTGAGAGAATCTGCAGACCAGCTGCAGGTAAGAATGCTTCAGACTTTGAATGACACCACAACGAAGCAAAACAAATACTCAAAATTTTAAAGAGTAGCTAAAAACACTGCAACTCTTACAAAGAGAAGCTAATATCAAGCTAAATACTTTGGAGAAGCTACATGCATCAAAAACTTTTAAAGAGAGAAGCTTAAAACAAGCTAAAAATATTGAAAATTTTATATACAGAAGCTAAAAACAAGCTTAAAACTTTAGAGAGAACCTACAAAAACAAAGATGCTGCAAATTTTCCAGACAGAAATTTAATGCAATAGAAACTGCAAATGTCAAACAAGTTTAGAGATGCAGTAAATTCAATTTATTCATGTCCGGGCACAAATTCTTCCTTTATTTCAATTTCTGTTCCCCCTACACAAATGCCTTTTGTGTGCATCTCTGAAACCAAAGGAAACAGCTTATTTGTTTTGTTCTGGAGATGGAGAACACACACCACTCCACAGCCCATCATCAGAACAGTCATCGAGCCACATTCCCAATGGAAATAACACTGTGGTTGTGGATGGCCGTCAAGATGAAAATGAAAATGAGTTTGGGGAAGAAATGTCAAAGGTTAGTGCAATCAGTTCAAGAGATAATGTACAACAGGAAGTGGAATTATTTTTTTCAATGTTCCATTCCTCAATTTGGTCTTTGGTTTACCCTGTTTCATGCATTATTATTAGTCATATTGTCATGATGTTTTGCCACAGATGAAATTACCACACATGGATTTGTCTTCCAGTCTAGACTCAAAAGAAATGATTCACATACTACTAGTACTGCTAAAGTCACCATTATCTCCTAAATCCTCTTTTCCACTGCTTTACAAAGAATACCAATGGAATGAGATCAGCACATTTCCTGACTCTGTTTTTAACCCAAGTCGGAAATGTAAAATGTGAAATGTAAAAAATACCCCTGAACAGATGTAAATGGAATCAGACACAGCCCTAAGCATTCATCACTGCTTTGCATGTTCCTCCTATGGTTAATTGTTCCCTTGACACTAAGATTTTACTTTAATGACTACTGAGAGAAGAGGAGTATAAACCCTGCCAATAAAACCAGATCTACTCTATGGGAAGGCTCCAGGAGGGGCTCTTGAGTCCTGCCTGGGTACGCATCAGTTTTACATACTACACTCTTTAATTGTACTTTGTAGTGAAGCCAGAGTGCAAGTATCTCTCACTAGTCACTTTTCCATTCGGGATACGCGCAAAACTTTACTGATATTTACTAAATATCTAAAAAACAGAAGTGCATAATGTCAGTTTTTCCATTAAATCAAGAATGGGATGATTTGTTTTTTTATTATTGCAAGGTGACACGAGAAGTCATTCTATAAACATGGCAACAAACGTAAATATCGTGTTGATTTACAGATATATTCATTAATATTATATATTACCCCTTTATCTTGTATTAAATTAAAAAAATTATTCGGTTTCCTGGTGTGTCCACACATGTCGCACCATGTTTCATTTAAAACTCTTCTTCTTCGCTTGTTGTAACGTCCGCCAACGTCATCTTTTTTTTTTTAATTCACGTGACTAGTTGCGGAAAAAGGTCTTTCCATTGCAGTTTTGCGTGGTTCACTAATTTAGCTATGCCCAAAAAACCACCTCATGCCAGCACAAAAACTTTCAAACAAAAAATGAGAGATTTGGCGAAATCATTGTAAATTTTTATTCACGGTATATTTGCGCAATCTGAGGGTCAATGGAAAAGCGATTTCGAAGTGTTCATTGAGTGGAGATTGTAACCGGGTGAACAGTGAACATAAATAAAAAGGATGAGTTGACTTTCATTGAAATCCTCTCTAGAAATACAACAGTGATACATTCTTTCTAGGAGTTGTTCTTGTCTTATTCATAAAAACAAGGCTAAAAATGTCTTAAAATTAGAGAAGCAAAGTGAAAAAAAAAAGACCTAAAACACTGCAAATTTTATATGGAGATGCTACAAAAAAGCTAAGAATGCTGTAGATTTTCAGAGACACTACAATGAAACTATAAACATAATTTTAAGGAGAGAAGCTAAAAACCATGTAAAGACAATGACAATTTTGCAGAGAGAAGCAAATGGTGAGCAAAAACGATGGAGAGAAGCTGAAAAGAAAAATGATACAAAAAACTAATTGAGAATCTTGATATAACAAACAAAAAATACTGTAAATTTTGAACATTGGCAATGCTGCCACAAAATCTTGAAAACAAGGTTAAAAGTCAGCTTACTGCCTGGACGTTTGTGGCGTTTCTTGGATATTATGATAAAGTGCGAAAACATATCTTGTGGTACAATTGATGATGCAATGAAAAAAAAAAAACATTGACGACTTCCTTTTATTTGTTTATTAGAGCTATTAAAAAATTCAAGTTTGGAACAGATTTGCTTGACGTTTTTTGGAAAGGACACTTTTTGCAGGATCAAAATAAAGGCTGTTATTGTGGATGCAGAAACTGAGGAGTCGGTGTACATGTCATCCATTAGAAAATAAAATTCTAAAAAAAAAAGATAAAGTACTACAACTGCTGGATCCTTTGGTACCTTTTTTTTTCGTAGAGCTTCTTGTATCTTTCTCTCCAGCAGGTTTTTTCACAGTAAAGATGTGGACTTTACGGTACACAGGTGTGGCTTAGCAGTTCAGTGATGCTTCTGGTCCATGTGTAGTAAACCATGACAGTGGGCTTTCCTGCACAGAA
>JAPTMW010000028.1:13841079-13851945 GCA_029822955.1 Ostorhinchus angustatus
CAGTTCTGTTCTCTGCTCCTCTGGAGATTCAGCTGCCATATACCCCTGGTTTCTGAAACATCCCAGGAGGCCGTTTAGTCGAATTACTTTTTTTTGCAGGAGAAAACAAAAACCTTTTGCAGGAAAGGTACAGCTGCGTACCCCCCCACTGACTGGAATTCAGAGAATATAGTCAGATACATTTAGTGATAAGCACTCCAGTACAGTGGGGCACATCTGATGCACTAGTCATCAAAAAACTACAGAACATGGTACTTTTATGTTTAATTTCTCATTAATTCAACTGTTTATTTCTACAGTATTGCAATGTATTTAACCATCAAAATCCTAAACAAGCTGCTGATCACCAAAACCTACTAATCTAGAATGTTTAAGAACTTTTGAACCACTAATTTTATCAATATATGTAAAAAAAAATTAAAAAAATCAGGTAAAAAGTAGTTCGTCAGCTTTTCATCATGACTCGTTGGGACATCCACAGGCTCCACCGTGAACGTGGAAACACAATCATCTTTGACAATAATTCATTCACCAATAAAATCCGCATGGTTTGACACACGACGGCGGTTAGAGACACATGCGTTTATACTCAATTAATGAGGAAAAAGTCTTTTTTTCTTCCATTTTCTCTGTTTTGACATAATAATAATATTTGAGTTTACTCTGAAGTTTTGTAGATCAGTAAAATAAATGTAGAAAAATGCTTACCTTTCACTGAAAAATGCAGAGAATAATCCGAGAAATAGACATAAATAATTTAGGAAAGGTTAGAGGAAGAGGAAAAACTCATTTGGAAGTCATCACAAATATATTTCCAGGTCTTTAAGGGTTAATTTAAATGAAATATCATATATGTACACTCTGATAAGACCTATTTGTTTTGCTTTGACAGTCACATTAACCCATAAAGACCCAAACAGCCACCAGTGACACATCCCATCTACTGTTTAATGCCTTTTGATCCATTAATCCTATCAATACATGTCCATAATTGGTGTAAAATACAGTTTATCATCTTTTCATGGTCATCAGATATGACACATTTGGACGTTCAGAGCCTCCGCAGTTACCATGGAAACGCCGTAATCTTCTACAACATTGATTCACCAGTAAAACCCATGGAGTTGGATCAATGACAGTGGATGGAAACACTTGTTTTTACATTCAGTTAGCGATGTCTTTGTTAAAATAAGTATATTTCTCTTAATTTTTTTCTCCATTTTGATATAATTAACTTTGAATTGACTCTGAGTTTTCATGGACATATATATATATATGCTATATGAATTATATAGGGAAATACATGATTTACACCAAAAAAATACAAAATACATGGATAGTATTATAGAAAGAAATTGGTGGTAAATCATTTAAGAAAAGTAGAAATAGAGAAAAATTCATTTGGGAACTGACACAAAAATAGCACTGGGTCTTTATGGGTTAATTAGAAATTCTTATAAATTATCATTTCCAAAAATGTTTGGTATCATTAGACCAGCGTACTGTCTCAGCTGGTGCTGCTGGTGTCTCAGCAGGACCTAGAAAAACTAGTCCATGCATTCATCTTCAGTCGGCTTAATTATTGTAACAGTCTTTACATGTCTACCTAAAAAATCAGCTGGACAACTGCAGCTCATTCAGAACGCTGCTGCTGGAGTCCTCACTAAGACCAAAAAAGCAGATCACATTAGTCCGACTCTGAGCTCCTTCCACTGGCTGCCGGTCCGTCAGAGGACAGACTTTAAAGTTGTGGTGCTGGTCTATAAAGCTCTGAACGGTTTAAGGACCAAAATACATGGTGAATATTCATTATTCTGAAGGTCCATTGGTCCGAAGGCCCAATGGTGGCTGTGGCAACAAAATGAAACCCAATATTGAGCAAATTAGGATCCATACGATACTGTACTGCACGTTTGGGGGCTAGATGTTGCTGTGTTTGCATGGTATTCATTCTACTTTGGAGACCCCCCCCCCACACCCAAAATAGTCACCCCGAGCAATTTTTGGACCAATGGGCCTTCGGAATAATGAGCCGTCCCCAAATACATCAGTGACCTCCTGACCCAGTATGAACCCACCAGACCCCTCAGGTCATCTGGATCCGGTCTTTTGTTAGTCCCCAGAGTCAGAACCAGACACGGAGAAGCTGCGTTCAGCTTCTATGCTCCACATGTCTGGAACAAACTCCCAGAAAGCCTCAGATCAGCTGAAACACTCAGTTGATTTAAATCCAGGTTAAAGACCCACCTGTTCTCAGCTGCATTTGAATAGTTTTTGTTCATCAGTTCAGATCTGCACCTTCTTTTAAGATTAAAGTTTTTATCTGTTTATCTGTTTTACCTATTTCTGTTTTTTTTCACTCTTTCATGCATATACTTTTTATTGCTTCCCTGCTGTAATGCTTTTAATGTTTGTCTTTTACATGAAATGTGCTTTATAAATAAACCTACTTTGCCTTGCCCACTGTATCTTGAAAACTACAAAGATGGCTGAACGGGACAGAGCCATATGGTAAACAACTTGGCAGACATGGGGTATGAAGTGGTTCATTTGCATTTAAAGGGCCAGCGCTCAAAACGACCTTTCTCGTGTCATTACTCAGAAATAGTGTTGGAGATGAACCTGTGGAGTTGAATTAATGAAGAACTCAGACCCAAGCAGAGCATTTACAGTTTATGTAGACCACAGGGAAACGTTTTAAAATGCATGATTCCATTTAAAAAACCCAAATATCACTCCTTTAAGTCTCGCATCAGTGTAGTCGCACATAAATAGGCTTATGTGTGTTTACTTGGCACTCTGGTGATTTTTCCAGTTATATATAGTATGTATACTATCTGCATGTTTCTGCTTGTGTCAGGTATACCACTGGCATCTGCTAAGGAGGAAACCCCAGGGAACTTACCGACCATTTTGTCCTGAGCAAAGAGTGGAGCAACCTGACAGCTTGGAGAATACACTGTCATTGACCTGCCCTACAGTGACACTTTACTCTGTGTGTGTGTGTGTGTGTGTGTGTGCGTGTGTGTGTGTGTGCAGAAACATGTGGATACCTGGCCACACAAGTGACCTTTTACATAATGTAAGACATTTTGACATTGAATCTCAGTTCTTGGCTGCACATACAGTATCGAGGTTATACGTGAAATCTTATGAGGCTCGACCTCAAGGCTACTACAAAATGTGAGGTTTCAGCCATTGTTTAAGTTTATTGCAATTTATTGAATCTCAGGCTGTAACGCATCTACTTTTATGCAATTTATGCATTAATGTCTATGGGGAAAAATGAAAAAAGTCATGGGGTTGGAAGGAGAATGTGGATCTGTGACTTGGGATGATCATTTTGCAATAACAGCTTAACTCTTTATAGGACACTCACTGAAATGCTCTGAAATTCATGGATGTAACAAGACTTTATTACTTTTTGTGATTTTTTTTTATTTATTTTTTTTGTTATATAGAAAATCAAGGTCATTGAAGTTACCATATTTGGCTCCTTACCCATAAGTGGCAAAAAAAAAAAAAATCCAATGAGTAAATAATAACGTTTCTGTTCCAGAACGGTTGAAGACCATTTCATTTTTGCTTCCGTTTCCGTTCCTTGTAAAATTTCGTTCTTTTTTGGTTTTCATTTTCGTTCCTTGAACCGGTTCGGAGCCCTGCTTGTAACATATGCAGAAATGACCAAAAATAGTCACTTGCCTGATAAAAGATTAAAGTTAGCATTTGTTCGCTACATACATTTAAATAAAGTTACATGTTGCATTGATTAATAAAATAATTGCTGAATTCTTATTGGTTAAGTAGATGTAGAGTGTAGCAGCAGGAACACTGTAGTCATCCTAAACTTCGGTCTGTGAACCTATAGTGTTTTTATTCATCACTTCAAAATTAGCTCATACATGGACGCCTGACTTTAGTTTGAAGGAGATAGCGATCATTACATCCATGTGCAGTTCAGCACTTTGGATGACTGTCCCGAAAGTTTGACATTTTTCTTGTTCAGTTAATTGGAAATTGCCAGTCAGCACTTTGTCAGTAAATGGACGTCAGCCTTGTGCAATGACACTTTGGTCATTTGAAGTTCGTTGTGGGTAACTGCATGGATGCATTCCTGGGACATACCCAGCTCTTGGTCAATGTGCCATTGTGTTATTCATTGATCTGCCAAGGTTGTGGATCTGTTGTGTTATCCAAACTGCTGACTTTTAATTGAAACAGATAAACCACAGAAGTTATTTACGTCAAACTTTCGGTGTAATCATCGGAACTCATTAGTCTCTCTTCATATGTTATTAAACCTTCTGCCAGCGGAATTAAGTGAAATAAGTGTTAGATATGACTGGGTGTCTGGCTTATTGAACTTGTAAAACAGATGGGGGACAAATCTGATGGGTGCGATCTCCTTGAAGATGACATCGAGTGGTTTAATGAGTATGAAAAAAATCGACTGCTACGGCTTTCACAGTCATCAGGTCTCAACCGCCACATCGAAGCCGCAAATTAGGGAATATCTTTAAGAATAACGGTCTTCATCTTCCCAATAGAAAGCCTTTCTGCTGTGCCCCGAGGGACCTAACTTCAGAAAAAATATGAACGGTGGTCAAAGGCAAGAGACAATCTTTTTTTTTTTTTTATCCCATTTTAATTGTGCTACCATTTACACATATGATATCTAGCAATTGAAAAGCTCATTTCACAAGCTAAGAAAGTCATAATTCATGGCAGAGATAGTAAAGAACCATGTAGTTTTGTGCTAAACGACTCAATGCCCTCGTCATCAACCCCAAAAAGGCTGCTGTCTCGGCACATTTTACCTTAATCTTTAAGGTGAAAAAGAATGAAAAGAGGTGAAAATCAATACAGTCTGGTCCGGGTGAATCTGCAGAGACATCTCTGAACAGATCATAGAAAGTAGAGAAAGTTCTGATGACATCACCTCTGCGACTGTCAGCTGTATAGTCTTTCTATTTATGTATTTTCAGTTGGATGATTCAATAGTTTTGATATAAACTGCAACTTTCGAGGCTTGTAAAATTATCCTTTAAATTGACAAATGACAAATTCAAACAGGTTCAAAACCCGACAATGGCACTAACATTGATGACATATTTAGATAAATTGAACTTTTATTCTTGTTTTCCTCCTTTTTTTCTCTCTCTCTCTTTCTTTTCTCTTCTTCTCACTTATTTTCAGTTAATGCTTATCTTTTGTCATTACTCCTGACTTTTAGAGAAGCCCACATCACCACATCACCACATACACACACTTCACATCTCACACACTTCACCACACACAAAACACTTACACAACCAAGACAGGACATTGATTTATACGACCTGGTCAGTCATACATTTTGTTGCTTTTGTCCATTATAGTACATGCTATAGCCTATATCATAACCCAAACCCCCTCCCTTACCCCACATTATAATGACTTAATGTACATATTGGATATTATTGCACATAAGTTTCCTTGTCACTTGGTGTTGCTTAAATAAATGCTATGGGGAAAAAAACAGGTTCGAAACATAACTTGTCTCTCTTTTCTTTCTCTGGTCCTATGGGGCACAACCAGAGGGGTAGTATTTTTGACTTGTGCCCGTGCACGTTGAAGTTAGCCTGGTTGCACTCATGACACTTGATGGCACCTTTCTATACGCTGTGTGTTTGTGTTTTATTACCCCCCCCTCCCTGGTTCAGTTTGTTTGTTAACACTCTAGCAGCAAAACTATTGGTTAAATTCATACCAAATTGGGTTTATATATTGCCAGTGACCCAGAATAGATCTCATTACATTTTGACAACAGTAGGTCAAAGTTTGTATTTTTTCTGAATTTTTTAAATCTTTTTTTTCCCCCATTTACTTATAATAGGGAAAATTTCAAATGTCTGTAGCAGCAATACTATTGGCTGAATTCATACCAAATTGGGTTTATAGATTAGCAGTGGCCCAGAATAGATGTAATTACATTTTGGGAAAAGTAGATCAAAGTTAAAAAAATTTTATGAATTTTTTAATATATATTTTTTTTCACCCTTTTACTTATAATGGGCACAATTCCAAATGTCTGTAGCAGCAAAACTATTGGTTTAATTAATACCAAATTTGGTTTATATATTACCAGTGGCCCAGAATAGATGTTGTTACATTTTGGGAAAAGTAGGTCAAAGTAAAATTTTTGTAATTCATTTTTAAAAAAATTTCCCCCCTCCCATTTACTTTTAATGCGCAAAATTTCAAATGTCTATAAAAGCATAGATTTTGTTTCAATTTACTTCGAATTTGGCACACACACACACACAGATATATGCTGACATCAGCACATGCATAGACATGATGGTATCAGCTGGATTGATGCCAAAATAAACTACAACGTGTGAGGGGCGGGGTTTGTTGTGTCTGGCACCACTTGTTTATTTATTAGTTTATTAGGTCGAGACAATGGACATTAATGAACATCTGAATTGACCAACATTAGATGTAAATATGCCAGATCATAGCGAAAATGCAATCATCAGTTAACATGAGCATTAGTCCGAATCGACCCACACCTTGGTGACCATGGAAACCATGTCACAGCTGAGTGGACCACACCCAGCCCAGATGGAGTAAACTCTACTGTGACAGGTGCAGCCAACCTGCTGGGAAAGGCATCTCCAGGATATTCCTTCCACGGCCACAGGGAGCCGACCACAACCAGGTAGAGGGTAATCTCTGAGCAGAACAGAGCCTGGATGGTGTGCCAGACCCCCAGGTGCCCAAGTGGGGACACCGCAGATGTTTGAGAAGAGCTTGACGTGATATCTGAAAGCTGCCAGTAGTAATATTATGGTACGTCAGATGAACACCGGTGACGAGTTGTGTGGATGTATCTGCGACGGTCCCTTGGTGTGCTCATTTTTTTTAGAAACCTGGAGAACAGGAAGTGTTGGCTCCTCAGGGCCGGTAGACAGACGCCGGTTGTATTTCCTTTTATCAGACAGCATCTTACTGTTGACAGACGTAATACAGACACAAACCAGCTTTGTAGATGTTTAGATGGAAAGAAATAGAAAAAAAACGCAGCACCTGCCGGGCTGTATGTGAGCACAGCGGCCATCTTGCTGTGCCCACATCAGAGTATGATGACAGACAACACCAGAGAAACCGTGTCCCTCAGGAGCAGAGTTAATCACCTATCACCTCCAACCAGATTTGACATACGAGTCACAAACACAGTGTCAAAGTTACTCATTCTGTTTGTTTACTTGAGCTGTCCCCTGGGCTGGAATCAAGCTCATCACCGCAGTGACACAACAGACATGGACTGACAATCTGGCAGGTTGAGTTTCAGTAAGTCTTACAGAGCAGTTTCCAGAATAGAAACATTTTCACTCCTGGTTTACTATAAGCAGCGGGGATACAATCCAAGATTTAGTGTTGACTCTAAAAGTTGGAAGTTCTCTGCACAGTTCAGGGTAAAAGTTGATATTTGCTCTTAGTCTTAAGGGCATGAATCCTTTTCCCACACACCCACGTCTATCTGTCAGCATATTCTGTTTGTGTTTGTGTGTTACAGTGTCGTTTTCAAGCCAAAATTGAATTTTAGCCAGAAATAACTGGACTCAGACTTGCTTTTTATACAATGTACTGATCTATATTTACATCCAGCATATATCTAAACCCAAACACGCACTGACTCAACATTCAGATTCTGCTTTTTTTTTTTTTTTTTTTTTTACTTTAAATGCTAATAATTTAAGTCCAGTCAAAAATAGAATTTGCATTAAGTGTCCCATAAACTTGGAAAGCACAGTCATGATTCTGTACCAAGATACCAGATGGACGAATTCTATTCTATTAATGGATCTATCAAAAACGACATCCATAAAAAAAATTAATAAATAAATACACTAAAGCTGATCAGAGGATTAAATGTCTTAATTCATGCTCATTCTTAAGATACTGAAAATTGCGTTTTCCCACTGCTTTGAAGGTAAAGTGTAGGCTAAGTTATGGGTTGTAGTCCTATTATTCATACAACACTTGATATCTGTGCAAAAAAAATAAAATAAAAATTCCTCTGATTCCAACAATTCAGGAATAAAAAAAAAAAAAAAAGCTCTTTCTTAGAACAAGTGAGAGCAACACTGTCAAATAAAACATTGCATTGAATGACAGTGATTGTGGGTGTGTGTCTGGTAAAATCAGCCGCATGTGTTGTGCTGTTACTTTGTTTTGTTGATCCAGGCGACACTCTTGTTAGTTTGCGTACTATTGGCTGTAAACACTGGAGGAGAATTCTGAACTGAACATCATATCTCCTTCTCCATCTGTCTCTTTAGTCCAGCGTTGGCTTGTTTTGTCTAGCAGCTTGCCGTCTTCTCACTTACTAAATTGCCTGCACCTTCGTTTCTCACCGAGATATGTTTCAGTAATGCTTGTCAGGTAACGGAGGTAGGTTTCTCTCTTATGTTTGAGCTGCTTTTGAGTTTCTCTTCTCATGCAGGAAACTTTTTGTTCTCTAGATGAATTGCATTCTTAATACTCTGCATATGCTCATTCCACTTGGTCGCCATGTGTTTTATATCCCCCTCTTTCAGTGGGTTTTTTTATGGTCACTGCTCCTATATTTAGTCAGAATCTGTCTCTCTGTTTTATTTCTGACAGAATGGGCATACGAAGTAAACTGCTAATCTTTTTTTAGGACTTAGGTCTTTAGGACGAAGAAGCAGTGACGTCTGTGTTGTATTGTCGTATGTTCCTGATTTGTTGACCAGGTTCTTTTTGGTTTTTTTCTCCTCTATGTTATTTTTTTGGAAGCTCCGGGGATCAGTCTGGATTCAGCTCAGTCTCAAAGGTGACAAAATTTATTCAGATCGCAAATAAGATGGACACTCAAAAAACAATGAGCCCCGAACATATGATGAATTGTACATTTATTTTCCCTATGGGCGGGCTCACCTGTAGAACTGGGTTGGTCTTTAAATTAGCATTATCTACATACTGTAGGTCCAGCAGATGTGTAAACTTATGTCAAAAATAAGTTTACTTCTTATCACATATGTTTGACAACACTATGTGAGTGAATATGTGTGTTTAGACGTTTATCTAAAGGGAGAACAGAACACAGTTAACCCTTTATAGGGCACTCAAAGAAATACTCTGAAATTCCAAATTTCAACCATAGTGTGTTATTGGAGGACATAATAATACTTATAATCTTTTGTGATATTGTATCATTCTATCTGTTTCTCACACTATGACCGCTTGTTCTTGTTCTTATGATTTTTGGCGGTTGGCAAGCCAGCTTAGAGGTGCATTACCGCAACCAACTAGGCTGAAATGTGGATCAGAAGTTATCATATGTACGATAAGAAAAAAAAAAAGGTCTAAATCCTACCTACATTTTCAATATCTCTTAAATAATTTATTATATGTCTATATGTAATACCTATATGTTCCCCTAAAATATCCTGTAACTATGACCTCTCACCTAGTTCCTGCTCCACCTCTGGTTACCTGATGCACCTCACCTGTGAGAACACCTGCAGCTCATCAGGGGCGGTGCATAAAGCTCAGCTCAGTCCTTCAGTCTTTGCTAGTTTTGTCATTTGCCTAGCAAGACTCTCCAGTGTTTTTCTCTGCCTGTTTGCTCAGTTTGTTCCTGACCTGTTCTACCTGTCTGTAGTCCTGATCCCTGCCTTCCTGACCTCCCCTGCCACTTGAACCAGGGTGAGAACCACGGGGGTCTGGGGGAGCCATAGACCCCCCCTGGTGAAACATGAGCTCCCCTTGAAAAACAATTTCTCAAATTTTGGGGGGTCCCTGTAATAATGACTAAGTTTATATTTGCCATATATTTTTTAAAATTTGAATATGGTGTTTGGTTGCCTACACAATTCTTCATCTGTTTAATGTATGATTCATATGATTGCTCACAAATTCACTGTTGCCTAATATTATCACGATGCTGGTACCTACTTTGACCACTGAAGTGTGGTGGCGCTGCCAGTTGAAATTCTCTTTAGGCCTACGTTAGGCTACATTTGGTTCCAGTCTGTACTTGTTTCAGACTTTTTTTTTTATTATTGTTATTTTTATGTAGAAAATCAAGGTCAATCAAGTTACCATATTTGGTTCCTTGCCTGTTAGTAGTAACAAAAAACCTCCAAAAAATACAAGGAAAAACAAAAAGTTAAGTTTATTTCGAATAAGCAACAAAACACACTAATCCTACTTAGTCCTTGCAAATGAAACAAATAAGAAAACCAAGCAAACAAGAAACTAAAACATATACACGAAAGCAAATTATGAGTTAATTTGCCTATTTAAAAAGGAGACGGAGGAAGTAGAACTTATTTAATCCCACCCCTTCTCCACAAAACAGTATCGTTTAGCTTCCCATCAACATAATATATGAAAAATCAAGTCCTTTGGATCAGTTAACCTCACTTATCATCTTCACACACACATACATATACATACACACCTATATTGACATACAGAGAAAGTAAAAAATTAGGGCTGTCACAATTAACACATCAACGTGGATTAATCCATCATCATGATTAATCTGATTAAAAATGTTAATGTAATGAACCCGTCTGCAGCACAGAATGACTGAACATCTCTGCCGACGGGTTTCAGGCAGATGGAAGACGCTAAACAGCACAACATTTGAGTACAAACCCCCCCCCCAAAAAAAAAACAAAACAAGACGGAACAGTCGACTGGCAAAAAGGTATTATACAAACTCTGCAGAACAGAGTTTTTTTTTTCCACCAAAACGCTTCCAGCTTAAAATACTACATTAACACGAAGTGTATGTTAGTCAGGTGTTCTGCTAGCACCTCAGCTAATGCGTTGCCTAGCTTGTAACAA
>JAPTMW010000028.1:14371620-14382037 GCA_029822955.1 Ostorhinchus angustatus
GTTCACTACAGAGCCTCTGAACGTCCAAATGGGTCATATCTGATGACCATGAAAAGATGACAAACTGCATTTTACACTGGTCTACAAGTAAAATGCTTCGAGAATAGAAGTAGTAAAATGTTACCATGTCTGAGTCAGTGATAAAGAAAAATCAAGTCAAAAATGCTGGTTGGCTGAAGTTTCACAGATACAATCTTGGGTCAAAATGTAAAATTCGAGAAATAACAAGAGAATGGGTTTTACTCAAAATAAATATTTGTCTCAGAGCTACCAGATCTGCTTCAAAAAACTGTCTGCACATTACAATGCATTCACCTTACAGGTTCTATTTTTTGGAGGACATAAATCTACTGCATAAACGTACATACAGATGTGTAATAACACTTTATCATATACTGTGAAAACATCAGCAAACCAGCACTTCTGTCATTTGTTTTCCAATTAATCTTATTAAAATATGTAACATTTGGCACATTTAATCTCTGAAGCTGATAATTTCTAAAAAAAAATAAAATAAAATTGCAGGCTAGTGTTATTTACTTGTAGGATCAACAAGTATTGAACAGTTTAGATCAGTAGATGGTTTTGGTCAACGGTGGATGTTTGGGTCTCTGTGGGTTAAATTCATCATAATGTAGGATTTAATTAAACATCAAGTGGCATTATGATTATAAGGAAATACAATATTTACCTCCTTATTATTGGTAATCACATGGTATTACACAATTTATTACCTCTTCAGTATTAAAATACCACACCGCTATCACCATGTTATTGCAAAGCTGTAATGCAAAGTGCTACGGCAATGTATATACTGTCTTTTAGCACTAACACTTATATTAGACAATATAATAACAATACTATTAATATGTACTGACATTAACCTGAAGAAAAAAAAAAAAAAAACATTTGCTAAGGCTGCAATTTAACCCTACTGTCCTGTAGATACAACCTCAGTCCTGAGCTGCAATTAATTTACGCTCTTGTGGAAATTCCATCTCTCTTTAGCTCCCTATGAGCAGACAGAGTAAGAAAACATCAAAGGCACACAGCAGGCGGGAGACAGGAGAAGCCCAGGGGCACAAGGAGAGTCATGTCTGAGCAGTTTGATAACAAATAAATTAATGCACTGCACAGAGAACAGGTTATGGATAAAGACACATCAAAGTTGGATCCGTTTGTAATGGAGGAGCGGTTCTGTCTCAGTGGAGGGCAATGGAGAGGTTTGGCTGGGTGAAGGTTTATTTTTTAACCATTTTTTTTTTACCTAATGCTGTTGATTTGATAGCAAAAACCAGAAAACATAGGGAAAAAAATCATTTTAGTGTTTTAAGCGGAGTTACCTGGAATATGTGTATTGACCCCTATTGTTTTACATTATAGAAAAGAAGATGCACTCACAACTGCCAGATGCTGGATTTCTTTTTCTCAGTGAGGGTTGGGTTTTCCCTCGAAGCCCTAAAACGGGAAATGAGATATATGTGTCAAGTTACTTGTGTACAGCTGCTTGAAAACACACAACAGCAGCAGGTGGGAAAGGAAGAAGAGAAAGAACCATCTGCTGCTTTTAATGTTTAAAGCTTAAGTCCGTTACATCGACTGTCGCCTCCGGTGTTCACGGCTTTACCTGATCATCTCTGTCCACCGCACCGCCTCCTGGAGCTCCATTAGTCTTTCTTTGTACTGGTTTCTTTCCATCAGAACTCTGGCCATTTCCACTCTGGTGAAGCGTTTCTTCTGAGCCACAGGTACATCACTCTGCAATCCACAACCATTATTCATTTTACAACGTACAAAACATGTATTTAATATCACACTTCCTCAGCCTGTTTGTTTCATGGCCTATCATATTTCATTTCGATTTCCTCCCATTTGTCCAGTTTAAGTTACTGGATTATGCTGTTAATGTAAGCTCAGTGTTTACCTCCAGTTTTTAGGGCTTTTTCATTTTCTTTCATTTTTTTAATGACATAAAAGTTAACAAGAGGTGGAATAAATAGAGCACAGGTTCAAAATTTAACAACACAAATACAGTAACTAGGCTTTTTCAAGATGAGATTTTAAAAAGTTTCAAAGACCATCTGATCTATCCTTGTTTTAGAGGACTAGAGCAGACTCCTCCATTCAAAGTAAGTCCCTAAAGTCCTTATACCTGTTTGTGGTTCTTTCAAATAATCCATTTGGCTGACAGGAAGACAGGGGAGGCAGTCCTAGAATATTATGTACCTGGGATGCATCAATACATCAACTGGACAAATGTATCAGTCAATATCTTCTTACCAGAAGTGACAGATATTTATCTGTGGTGTTATATTTTACTTTTTTTTTATAAACTTGTAAGATCATGTGATGAAGAGCTGAAAGACCAGTTTTTATGATCATGATGAAGATTTCTTTGCATGTAACATCCGTATCAGCATCGGCTGTCGGCCAAAATATAATTTTAGATATGAGTATTGGTATCAACAAAGAATTTTGCAGCACATCCTTTTTATGTTCAATCTTTGGCTGTCCAATGTCCACATTCATACTTGGTTTAACACAGTTTTGCAAGGATTTAAATAGGTCATACTTATATGAACATATGGGAAACGTGATTTGCAATGTTTGCATACAGCACTTCAATAACTGGAATCCATTCATCCAGAACGGCAAAATGTTGAAAATAGCAAGATTACAGTGTTGAATTTATGAAGTTAAACAGTAGAAATGTGTATAACTCTTAACCACAATGCAACAGGAGTATATCCACTTTAGCTTTCTCCTCAGTTTGCATTTGGGGCCTCGACCCCTGCCCTTAACATACATGTCTGTCGGGTTTTTTCAAGGAAACACAGTAGAGATTGTATGAAGTACATACACAAACCGTATACACAAACACAAGGACACTCACATCTTCTTCTTCTTGACCTTTCTGTTTCACTTCCTCCACCTCCTGTCGCACTCTGAAAAAGACAATGCATCACATTAAGTATAGACATAAAGAACAGTCACTGATTCACTGTTCTATTACTTGGAAATTCACAAGCGCTCTAGCAATAAACTAAAGGGTAAGAACGTATGGGTGATGTTTACTTTTTGAGCTCCTCCTCTAGCTCTTTGTTCTTGTCCTCCAGCTTGGTCCTGGCCTGGAGCACAGCCTCCAGCTCTCCCTGCAACATCTCCTTCTCACAGGTCAACTCATCCACCTTCAGTATCAGGTCTTTGTTCACCACATTCAGGGCATTTCTGTAGGGACGGGAGACACTTTAGTACACTTAGCTTTAACTTTAACGTACATTAAACCTTAAAAAAAAAAGGCGTATTAGAAGTGGTGGATTTCAAAAGGCTAAATTCTTACTTTGTTTCAAGCAGCTGAGAGTTTTCCTGAATGAGATTTTCAACTTCCCGGCCCATACCTGGATGGAATCGATGAAAATAGTGTCATTTTATTACATTAAAAAGCATTTGATAGGGAAGTAGCTACATAAGCACTACATATTAAGATGCACACTGTATTCACATAAGGATAAACTCCCACTATGATGGGTCTGAAATATCTCCTAGTGAAATATTTCGTTATTTTAAGTTTTACAAAACAAGACACAACCACAGCACATACAGATTCACAGCACATGTCACATGACTGACAGGAGAAGCGTGGATAGAGTGGGTGAGGTCTTACCAATTAAACTAAGGTCTGAGAAAACCATGCAATCCAAGTCAGGCGGAAAGAGTAAGGAAGAAAGAGAGAGAGAGAGAAAGAGAAACGCGGATATAGTTTGAGACAGTGGAATGACCAAAATAATGGAGGAGCCAGAGCTAAACATGTAGCTGCTGGATCCACAAGCAAAGAGGAACAGATGCTGCTGGGTCTCTAAGGCTAGTCAGATACAAGAAGAATCACAGCAGCAGAAAAGAAAACGAGGAAAATACAAGGCAAAACAATATTTAAAGCTGTAAAAAGAACAGTTATGCTAAATTTACGCACCAATGCAATCCAAAGAAAGCAATGAATTCCATCACTCATGCACCGAACGTCATCTTACGGTATTTTACACAGTTCAGAAACAGCTTCAAAGCTACAGTATTAACTGTGCAATACTGAATCTATGCTAACGGTTATGAAACATGATGATGATGATGATGAGGCTGTGAGCTGGAGCGATGAAGGATATGGCAGAAAGAGAGCAATGAGAAGAGGTCAAAGGGACAGAAGATTTTTATCTAAGGAAAGGTTTTAAGGTCATACACACCAGAGTACTCCACTGGGATTATGGACAAAAGCCAGAGGATGAGACACGGGAGAAAGAGAGGTGATGTTAACATGGGAAGATGGCTAACACTGCGTAAAACAGGTGGACCAAAGCAAGTGGGGTGGCACTGAAGTGAACAGCAGGGGCAGGAGTTACAGCAGAGACACTAGATTAAACTGGATAAATGCACTCAATCAAGTAAAATGACAGCACTTTCTAAAAATACACAGCATATTAGCTTGGGTATTAAAAGCCATTTTGAAAAGGAAGCAAGTAGCAACACATTATGACAGACTGAAAGACATTATCATGTAATAACACCCACACTGTAATGATGTAATGCATTAACAGTCTAGAGGAAACATCCTCTTTTTTGTACAAAAAAACAACAATATTGCAGTGCTTTTTACAAAACTGTACACTTAAACAATTGCGTTTTTCTTCTTTTTTTTAATTATTATCTTTGTGGAGTGTCCTACCAAAAGACCACCGCAATATTCAACCTCAACTAGAAATAAAAGCATGAATGACTTTAAAAATGCCTGTGATCTTAAAATCGCTTTTACATGGCTGTTCAGACGAACATCTGAGTATGTCTGATTCAAAATTTGTTCAGTTATCAAAAATATAACATGTGTACAGATGAAAACATCCTTTTTTGGTTAAATATTGTATGTTACTAAAACTACTTAAAAACAGCCGCGGGTTATGTTAAATCCTCTGCAATGCGTTGTGGTTTTGGGACACTTTTGCCAACATGATTCAAATAACAGCCCAACATTTAGTAGACTTGTGTTTATCACACAGAAAAGAAAGTGTATTCCTGAGTGTCTCATTATTCCATTAATAAAAGAAAATGATAAAGCCTAGATTCTCAGCTTGTATCTGTAGCTGCAAAAATCAGTGGGGCTGTCCTTGACTAATCCCATTTCATTAGCAACATATTTAACATTTTAGACAAAGTATGCCAGCACAACCTAGATGCAAATATTTACTGAATAAATGCTAGAGTTTCAGAGGTGTATGTCAGATCCTCATGTTCTAACGTGTACTCACCCAGCAGGTCGGCTCCTTCATCCACATCCCCTATCAGTCCTGTACCTGCAGAAGACAGCTCCTCAAACAAAGAGTCTGTGTTGCGGTCAAACGCCATGTTCTCAATCCCTTTGGTAGGGGTGCTGAAAGAGGAAAAAATGACAACAGGTGATGCTTCGCTGCCTGAAGAAAGCTGCTTTAAAGGGGTCATGTTTAGCTAAACCCACTTTTATTAGTCTTTGGTTCATTTATTTGTGTATTTGGACCCTAATAGTTCATACAGTTTGAATTTGAACCCTCCAGGTGCTGCAAATCTATATTTATATTCATTACCAAATAAATCGAGTGGATTTCTACAACCCGTTTTAATTCCTGCTTAATTTGTTGCGTTTATAGCAACTAGTTACGTCAAAACATTTACACATATAAGGTCAAGACTTCCGCTGAACATTTCAAGTACGACATAATTGTTTGTCAGCAGCAGTGGTTGTAGTCCAGACTGAAAATTTGTCCAAACTTTGAGCCGATTACCTAAAATGTTCAGTTGTTGTTTGTATTAACAAACACAAGTGGTAGAATGGGACAGACAAGCACAGCCAACAACCTGTAGAGGGTGGGGTGTGAAATGGCTCATTTGCATTTAAAGGGCCAGCGCTCAAAATGACCTTTCTGGTGTCACTACTCAGAAATAGGGTTAAAGATGGACCTGTGGAGGTGAATTAATGAAGAATTCAGACCCAAGCATTTACAGTTTATGTAAACTATAGGGAAATACTTTAAAATACATAATTCCATTTAAAAAAATAAAATATCAGTCCTTTAAACTTCATCTGACTGTATCAGATAGACATTAGAGCCAGGCATCCATTTGTTTTCTAAACCGTTCAGTCCTTGTGAGGGTTTGCTTGTTTATTTATTTCATATCTAAAACCAAAAACAGCAAGGAAACACTACGTAAGAAAAAAAAACATCCAAAAATGAGCGGGATGATGTGCAACTTGTATACTCCCGCCCCCTTAACCCATCTTTTTGTACTGGCCACAAAGTCCCAGGCCAGCTCGACAAAATAACTCCAAGTATATTGTAGATATAAGAAATAAACGCAGTCCAAGCCTATATACATGATATACTGAATATCATAATACATTATTTATAATCACATAATATAACACATCTTAATACTTTCAGCATATTTCCTTAACATAATGTTGTTTTTTTTAAATGTATTATTTGATTTAGTTGTTTTGGTTTCGTCATTCAGATTGTTCCATAAGTTGTCCTTTGGGTTGCAGTGGTCCCATTTTCCATAGGATGAAGGTGGGGTACATCCTAGACATGTCACCAGTTCATCACAGGACACATTAGAGCCAACAAATGCAAAAAGAACTTAACCACTGAGTCAATCTGTTCAACTCTTATACCTCGGTTTTATGATTGTCATTTTACATATTTATAGTTTTACAAGTCACAATGGAACATGCAATATCCAATGCATTCTTCTAATACCATACATTCTAATGTCTCTGCTGTTGTCCTTTTTTTTCTTAGTCTTATTATATAGCTTATCACCAAATGTCATGTTGCTGTTGGTACTTCTTGTCGTATCCTGATGATGTGCAGTAATGTGTGGCTCCAGTGTGTGTTGTACTGTATGTTTTAGAAGGTTTTAGTGTTAGTGTGTGTATTGCCAAAGCAGTTCTAACTTGGCACTCCTCCTCAAACCCAAAACAAATTTCTCTGTGGTGACAATAAAGGATATCTTATCTTATCTTATCTGATCACCTGCATGGTTTATAACCGATGAGGTCCATGTCCAACTCAGGAGTGGATTCTATGATGTCCTGCACATCTGTGCTGTCCTCATTTTCTGGCAAACCTGCAGGAAAGATGTACAAGTAAAAATCTAAAGAAAGAATGAAAAAGCACCACTTCTAACACAATGAAATGTTCTATTAAAATCCTGAAGGCCGCCAAGACTAATGGATGACTCATGATTGTGACTGGCCCAGTTTTATGATGTTTAATTCCTACCGACTGATATGGATCTGGTCCCCGGAGCGGCTTGAACCTCCGTGCTCTTACTGTTCCCATCTTCCCTGTCCATGTCCGACGCTGTGGTGGACATCGGTGTTGCCGACTTAGAGCCGGTGAGGTCTGAGAGCTCATCCTGCAATGTAAAGGGACTTATCAGAGGCTGAAACATACAGCTGCTCTGGGTCAAGGGTCACGATAACACTGGGGAAGGCCTTCAATAAACTGAAATGCCAAAATGAAGACATAAAAAACAAAGAAACACTAATTAGACCACAAAAAAACAGGTTCGCACAGGGTACACACACACTAAATCACACTAAAGACTGACTATACACACTACGCATGCAGTAAAACACTAAGCACAGGGGATCGGTTTACTCCAGCTCTACATTATGTAGCGCAAGGGCATCGTAAAGATCTAAAACCCTTTAAAATATTCAGCTACAGGAAGTTGTTAAACTGAAGCTAATGAAAACATAAGGGAATCTAACAGAAACACCACAAATGAACACAAATGAGCCGGTGAACTAAGCTGTGGATGGGCTGAGGGTAGTTTTCTAATCAGACACAGTTAACATGAACACAGAGCTAGCGCACAAACACAGACAACAGTCAACACACAGCTGCACACACTGCAGGGGGGTTCACACAGCATCCACGCAACATAAATCACGGCCACAATGAGAGGTGCCATGGCATCTCCAATAGACAGATCCACACAAGATCCAAAAAACACTTAAGAAGAAGCAACAGAAGCTAAAACTCATGAATCTACAGGACATTCAACCTGATGCTGCTACTGCAACTGGAAGAGACATTTTTAAAGTATGATGATGTTTTTGGTCCGGTGAGATGTAAGTCATGTTAAAGATATGCATGAATGAAACAAAAATGCAAAGAAGCATAAGAAATATATAACTACCATGCATTTGAAGTGAAATAAAGTCAAGGCCAGATGCAACCACGCTCTAACTGACTTAAAGCTGAATTCCAAATATGAGCCTGTTAATTGTCAGGTACAGTTGGGTTTTCAGTGACTCAGTGGATGCGTCCTTTAAACAGGTCATGGTTGCATGTAGCCCGGCCTGAACGCGCCGTCTGGTGGGGTGGAGGGTGGGGGCTATGAAAGCACAAAGTGAGAAGCGACGCGTTTGATGAAAAGATGAAACAGCATCGTAGATGTTGAGTCTACTGAAGCCCACGCACACACACACACGCACACACACACACATACGCAGACACAAACACTGTGCTGCCCACAGCTGATGCAGACGTGCTGCTGCTGCACCTACGCCACTCATCCAACTACCTTGCAGTCGTCTGCCAGAGAATTCCCCCAAGTAGAGTCCTGCGCACTCTTACCCTCCCTTTCCTTTGGGGGGTCGACATAGTCCAACTGGTTGGAGGGGAAGAGTAAGAATGAAGCTCAAACGTGCAAAAGCAGTTCAGCAGAAATGCATTCACTCAAAAGTGTGCATGTCTGTGAAGTGAATGAAAGAATACTAATGTGAAGTACACTTTAGATATAGAACATGTGTCTGTGTATGAACATGACAAAGCTTTAAGTAGCGTGCATTTTATATGTACTTTCGTCCACTAACTAACCAATACTGTCATTAATTTGCTACTTATTTTAACAACTGATCAATTATTCTTCATTATTCATATTAATCCTTTGATGAAGTTACAAATACCTCTCCCACATTTAATAACATTTTCTTGAATGAAACAAAATAAAATGTTGAGAAAATATGTTAACACTTCATATAAATGTGCACATATGCATTCACCTGCTGTTTATCATACATAAGAGCATGTATTGACTCTTTAACAGACATTAAAACACACTTATTAAAGCCTTATTCTGCATCAACATAATCTGCAATGACAGTTTTCCCTTTCCACATTTCCATACGAGTGTTAAACTGCTTTTGATTTAGTTATGAAGGCTTCTCTTTATAATGGAGAATATATTCTGAATTAATTTGATCATTCATTAGCAAGATGACGGTCGACTCTGTACATTCATCAAAATCCTGTCAATTTAACAGCTCTGTGCAAAAGTCCAAGGCCAACATTAAGTTTGTTTTAGTAAAGTTCTAATTATCACACATATGCATTTTTCAACCTCTGTATTGAGATACAAGCTGATATATGTGAAGTATGTACGACATTAAAAATCCCACATTCTGTGACAAAACAGTTTCTATAAACCATAGTGGTTGTATTTAGTGTGACCTCCCTTTCCACTTATCACATCTTTAACCCTTTTGTTTATACATTATGACATTTATTGCATTTATTTTCTGATGTTTTATACCAGGTTTCATTAAACACACATCAGATTTGTCTAACTGCTTGTGCTGCTTCTTGTCATGGGGTCAGGCGTCACACTAAATAGTGACTTTAACCTTTAAAACCCATTTAGTTAGTGTGTCTTTTAAGGCTGTATACATATTTGTTCTATTTTCTTGTAGGTGAAGAAAAGAATAAATGTGTGCTTATTTCAACCCTGCAAAAACAACAGAGCTAAAAGTAGGCTAAGACTTTTGCAGAGTACTGTAGATCAACAATCAGAAGAATAAAACAAGGATATGTGATTGTATTTTATTGGACACTTGTGATAGAGTTGACGTCCCTGCCAGAGTGTGACTTATGAGTGTTAACATCAGTGGCTCCATTCAGGGTTCCTTCAGGTGTCTACAAGTTCAATTTAAGACTGATTAGAACAGAATTTAATGCCCGTTTCACAACCATACTGGCAAAAATGTATGACTCCTCGAATTTAGGAAAAATTATTTATTTACTCCAATGCATTGATTCCAACCGTTCAGTCATTTCTCATTGGGGGCTGAAAAGTTAGCGATAATTGGTTCCTAATTTCAATATAAATTGTTGGAAAAGGTGGAACTGAGTCGACTAACGTTACTTTCTTTGCAGGTTGGACGTTTAACAGACACATTTAACACAATACAACCAACAAGTCAAATGTCAATGCCATGTCAAATTGAATACCTTTTAAAGACCTTTTTCTTTTAAGTATTAAATGCAGATTTGTAAATTCAAGACTTTTACGATTTTTTAAGACCCTGCGGGAACCCTGTCTATGTATG
>JAPTMW010000028.1:14621159-14631548 GCA_029822955.1 Ostorhinchus angustatus
TATTAAAAATAATGTGTAGTGAAACACATTTTATGGGTCTTGTACAAATTTCTAAGGAGGAAATCACATGGTCAGAGGATGCATAATTTACTGCAACACATAGTTCCTTGATTGTTTGTTTAAACAACCATTCCGGTTAACTTTAGTCAAACAGTGCACTTGTAAATCTTGCATATTTATTCCCATATGACCCGTCAAAATAATTACGATGAGACTGAGATTTTAAATGAACATTAAGAATCTTTTCACTTTCAACAGCTGAACCTGAAAGTACCAGCATAATTCTCTGAGCACACAACATTGTGCACTATGATGTAAAAAGTTTTAGGGAGGGAACATTAAATGAAAATGCAAAACTGTAAAATGGAGGGTGGGTCTATAGATGAAATGTTTTAACTCGTTCGAAGGTGCAGTAGGTGAAGGGTGTAGTCAAAAAGTTTGCCAAAAAATTAAATATTCTTCAATTATATATTTTTCTGTGTGCTGCAGAGGGCTCCCTTCACTCAAGTGATAGTGTGTCAGACTCAAGCCCCCCACCAGCTGTTGTACAGACAGGAGTTCCCACACAGGTTGTTCAACAGGTACAGACGGCTCAGCAGGTAAGCATACACAAACACCACAAAATCATTTTCTGTACATCTTGCAATTCCCTGTTTTTACATGTATCTTCATCTCAGCAGAGGTCCGTTGTGCAAGCGACCTCTCAGATAGCCAAGACTGAGCCAGGCACCCAGCTCAGTGTGACCAGTCTACAGCCTGTTCATATCAGCCAAGAGGTGAGTCAGATGCACAGTATGACTGTTTGTCAGTTTGGATTAGATTTGATTCATGCAAACAAACGCACTGGACATCAAATGTTCCATCTCATATGACCTCACACATGACCTTTAGCACATCCACAACTTTACAACCTTGTAACGTTTTAGCTCTGCTTTAGTCAGCTTGTTACATCTATGGTGGAACCTGCTTCTGCTGGCTTTCAGCTTCTCCCAAGCTCTATGGAGATAGCAATAGTAAGAGATATAAAGACTGAAGAAGGGCAGCTGCATCTTGAGACAGGACAGCCAGAGTGCCTGTACTTGGCATCGAAACACTGCTTCAGAGACTGTGGCAAACCTGTCTTCATTCCGTCGGAGACCTTGCAGCATTGCCAGTCACTGTACCTGCTCCCCATGTGTGCAGAGAAAGAGACAGGGGGCTCCGATCAGCCACCAGCACAGGCTTTACATTTCCAAGTAGGTCAGGGACACAAGGGAGACTACTGCTGTAGAGTCAAGGGAAGTCATTATCTGTCTATAACTAATCAATTCTGTGACAGTGAAAGATTTTGGGATTCTCGGGCGTTGTAACTTTATATGGTCAAAAGAGGCAGGACAGAATTTATTGGATTTTCATGTGTGTGTGCATTTCCCTGCTCATCAGGTCCAGCAGCTCACGCCAGTGCCTGTGCAACATGTGTACACCAATCAAGTGCAGTATGTGGAAGGAGGAGACACCAACTACACTACCAGTACCATGTTAGAATAAAACTCCATTATATACTAATACATGTGTAGACAAAACCTTTTCTGTTAGTTAACCTGCTCTGTCTCTAACACATCTTTTCCTGTCTCTCATCAGCCGTTCCAGCACCTTCCCTTACACTGAGACTCCTCTATATACCCAGACCACAGCTGGCCAGTATTATGAAGGTCAGGCCACTTCAGGCTCACAGGCATCCACCCCAGGGACACCACTAACTGTCTCTGTGACTGCAGGCACCACAGGAGGTGTGTCCATGTTTGTGGCGCAGCCCACCAGTGCAGCAGGTGGAGCAGCCACAGTGGTGTCCACAGGTGGCACCACCAATGGGGCAGGGGATGGGGCAGGTACCAATGGTGGGGCAACAGGCAGTTATGTGATCCAGGGGGGTTACATGCTCGGCAGCAGCAGCGGAGGGACAGCTGGCAACAGTCAGACTTACTCACACACCGCCCGCGCCTCCCCAGCCACTGTGAGTATTACAGAGGGCGAGGAGAGTAGCGTGCCGTCGGCAGACAAGAAGGTATGCAGAGGCGCCAAGCGCAGGAATTCTTCCTTGTTTTGTTCTCATTCACACAACCCTTTGGTGGCGCACACTGATGACGTCATTGTTGGGTTTTGTCAAGTGGAAAGCACAATTAAAAATGTAGAGATTCATATCAGGACTGGGAAATATAACCCATGGGTAATATCAGAACTTCTAAAACGTATCAATCACTATAAATATACTATGAAGTATTTTTAACTGTGATTTCCTCGTCAAAGAAAACAAAACCATGACTTCATCATTTTCATACCATAATACTGCATGTGATGAGGGGCATTTTAATTTGCCTGAAATGCTCTAACACTATATTTTTCATCTCAAATTCATCATATTGAAACCCATATTATAATGGTACCCAACATATGTTTGGCAAACATCCCATCAGTATTCCAGGTCATTAATTCATTGCATACCAAAGTTGTATGCCACGGCACGCAAACAAATGTACTTGTGTTTTCATTCTTGGATGATCAACAAACTAAATGTGAATGGATTTTTTTTTTTACCTAACAGAAATATGTGTGCATGTACTGTATATTAAGGTGTTGATTTGTAGTAGTTTTGGAAACAAGCATGCATTTTTATGTATGCAAATGAGTGAGGTATATTTTCCTCCTCTGTGTATTTACTGGTCTTGCTAACTGCACCAGCCTCTTTCCTTTTTTTATTGCCTGCGTGTCAGGTACAGTGGTTGCTGGACAACTATGAGACAGCTGAAGGAGTTAGTCTACCACGTTCCACTCTCTACTGCCACTATCTGCTGCACTGCCAGGAGCAGAAACTAGAGCCTGTTAATGCAGCGTCTTTTGGGAAACTCATTAGATCTGTGTTCATGGGGCTACGCACACGACGCTTAGGCACACGGTAAGATTGGACACCACACGTATAGAAAACGTCATTTATAATGCACAGTCACGAGGGCATGAATACACACTTTCCTTTAGCCCCTTTGACACATTTCCAATAAAATATAGCGGGTACTTGCAGCCTTCAAATAAAATTTTTTTATCATTTTCCCAATATTGATTGAGACCCTTATTGAAACCACTTTTTTGTTTTTTCAGACATTGGCAAACTACCTTAATTTCCCTGCCACATTCAATCACTCAAGCATCACAGAGCTGTGCAGAACAGTAATTAATTTCAGTCAACTCTATCTGTATGCAGACTTTGACGCATAGGCCTATACATCTCAATTAGAAGACACCCATGCACAGTTTTCTACAGAACAATGATTGTTTCCTTGGAAAATCTATTGAACTCTTTAGGCTTTGCCAAGTGTTCACCTTGTGTAGTGAGAGATGTGGGTAGAGATGAAGACAGACAGTATGTGTGTGGGTGAGTGAGTTTGACAAAGGCAGGGAGAATGAATAAGAAGGTTTGACTGTTTGTAATGTTTACATATAAGGGTTGAGTTGCATAATAAGGTGTGTCTGGTCCTTGTATTTCATAAAATGAAACATATACGGTACTGTATATACATACCTTACACACACATAAAAGTCTGTATTGAGGATGTAGATTAGGGCAGATAACACAGTTGTATTCAGTTTTTGTCAGTTAAAAATAAAATGGATTTGATCTGAATCTGACAGGGGTAATTCTAAATACCACTATTACGGACTGAGGATCAAGGCCGGCTCTTCTCTTCTGCGTCTGATGGAAGATCAGCAACATCTGGCCATGAGGCAACAGCCCTTTTCACAGAAACAAAGGTACACAGAAATCGTTGTCACGCAGCCACACACTTTGTCATCACATCACTGTAACCACTCCCAACAATCACTGATTTACTATTTTATACTGTATACTTTATATGTCTCTTTGTCTCTCATATGCCACATGTTATTTAAATCCTGTCATGATCCAGCTGTCTGTTAACCCATTCCCTATATCTCTCATCATTATTTACTGATTTTGTATGGATGTGCCTACTTATTCTTTGTTGTCTTTTGTACTGTTTCCCTGTTTTCTGACAGGTTGAAGCCTGTGCATAAAGTAGAAGGAATGACCAATGGCACGGCACCAGGAGCAGGCCAGCAGCAGCAGCAACAACAGGGTTCGGGTCATGTGGATATCAGCACCCAGGTCCAGCAGTACCAGCAGTTCTTAGGTGTGTTCATAACTTTAGGAAACAGTAAAACCAGTAGGATGATGGTTTAGAATTAGGTTAAGTGTAAGTTATCTCATATTTCTTAGTTGGTATTACTACTAGTTACTGTTACATAAATTATAGAAGTGGCTTGCATTTAAATAAGTTTCCCCCTGTATGTGCTGTGCTGTTGTGGCTTGTGTCCAGATGCATCCAGAGCTCTTCCAGAGTTTCCAGAAATTGACCTCCAGGGCAAGCCTCTCCCTGAGGGCATTGAGCTTGACCACGTTAAGAGTTTTCAGCTGCTGTATAGAGAACACTGTGAGGTAAAAATGTCTATATGTAAGTAAAGGCTTTTAGAAGGTTGTACTTGGAATAGAAATTTAATCAAAACCCAAAGTGTAAGTTTGTTAGACATCTAAAGGAGAAAATCAAAGAAGAAAAGAAGAAAAAGTATTCTGCTGACATTCAACTCACTTAATAATTAATATACAGTCATGGAAAAAATGATTATGCCACCCTTGTTTTCTTTAATTTCTTGTTCATTTTAATGGCTGGTACAACTAAAAGTACATTTGTTTGGACAAATATAATGATAACAACAAAAATAGCTCTTAAGAGTTTAATTTCAGAGCTGATATCTAGTCATTTTCCATGGTTTTCTTGATAATAACCAAAATCCCTTCTGTTCTTACATCAATAGCTATGGCATTGTATTGACAAAAACAGTGCTTTTAGGCATTCCATGTTTTCTTTTCTGTCTGTTTTAGTCACATGATACACACGAGAGTTAGTACGTGATTGCATATCCATTGTTTTTGATTATTTTTGATGGTCTAATAATTTTTTCTGCAACTACACGTTTTCCTCATGGCAAATCATTTTGATTGGTCAGCTCATAATTTATATGTTCTCTCCCATTTAATACTACACCCATTGCAAGCAATCAATTAGTATAACATTGTTTTCCTTTTCAGGCCATACTGGATGTGATGGTCAATCTACAATTCACTCTGGTAGAGACCTTGTGGAAGACCTTCTGGAGGTTCAGTCAGAGTCAGGCTGGAGATGCTACACTGGCTGTGTTAGTGGTCACCACTTGTCAGCCACATTCATTTCAACATTAATGTATCTTTTCTAACAGTAACAATGAACTCAAAATGCCTAATTAATGGTCTGTGTTTTGACAGTCACGATGAGTCAGAGAAGCGTCTCCCAAAGTCCTGCCTGGTTTTACTGTGCAAGTATGAGCCAGTGTTGCGCTGGAGCCGTGACTGTGATAACAGCCTGTACCAGGGTCTGGTGGAGATCCTCATCCCTGATGTCCTCAGGCCCATCCCCAGTAAGGCTCCATAAAAACAACAAACAATAATATGAACACAACAAAATAATACACCAACATATTGAACATGGATTAGCTACTGTGACTGTCAGACTTCTAAGGTACCATTTAATCATACCTACCCATACCTGTAGTATACCAGTAGTCAAAGGCATTATTCTAAAACTGGAATAAACTTGTGAGAGAACACATTGAAGGACCAGCACAGAAGTGAGACATTTGTTCCTTCCTGTCTGCCAATTCATCTGCTGTGGGAACTAACTCTTTATTTATTTTGTTTCAGTTTCACTTTTAGTAATTCTATCATATTATTATTTGACCACTCCTCTGAGAGATGGACGCCCCTTGACTTTCGCAACACAGCAGGCACTGTTTGGATCCTGTCACCCACAGAAAAAAACAAAGACAAAAGGAAATTTGGTCTCTGTTTAACATTCTATTATCCATAACAAGCTTAGGGATTTAGAAAATCAAAAGTATCTCTTATATAACCTGTCATAAATTCTCTTTTTTTCCCTGCTTGTCCCTCTTAGGTGCCTTAACCCAAGCCATCCGGAACTTTGCCAAGAGCCTGGAGAGCTGGTTGACCAATGCCATGATGAACATCCCAGAGGAAATGGTCCGCATCAAGGTATGCATCCATTTCATTAATTTACAGCTGGTGGCACATGCTTCTTTTTCCATGCAATCTTTTTTTGGCATGTGAGCTGTTATGCTTAAAACTTTGTACTAAACTAAAATTTCTTTCCACCTAGAACTTTTCCTTCCCGTATTACAAGGAACTGGCAGTGATTTTAGTACTTAATTTGATGTTATATAACACACTGTTCTGTTCTTTAAGACCAGACTTTGTGAGTTTTTATTTTTCTTTGTATTTGTCAAGTTTTCTTTTTTCCTTTAACAAAACCAGTTATATTTCTGATGCGTGACTACCAAAGCTTTCTTTAAAACTTCAAACTCCCTCACTAAGTTTCTTCTTTGTTCATTCTCAGGTAACATCAGCCAATGCTTTTGCCCAAACCCTGCGTCGCTACACCAGTCTGAATCACCTCGCCCAGGCAGCCCGCGCTGTCCTCCAGAACACAGCACAGATTAACCAGATGCTGTCTGATCTCAACAGAGTTGATTTTGCTAATGTCCAGGTTAGTTCAGTTTCTGAATTCTGTGTATAGTGTTTTGGGCTGTAGATATTTTCTATTATTAGTCTTCCGGAAAGGTAATCTAAACCGTATTTCATGCTGGTGTCCACTGCTATCAAGATTAGTACTGAACACCCCATCCTCATCCTATCCACCCTTTGCAGGAACAGGCCTCTTGGGTGTGCAGATGTGAAGACCGTGTGGTCCAGCGGTTGGAGCAGGACTTTAAACTGACCCTCCAGCAGCAGAACTCGCTGGAACAGTGGGCAGCGTGGCTGGATGGTGTGGTGTCCCAGGTCTTAAAGCCCTACCAACACAGTCCTGCCTTCCCCAAGGCTGCTAAGCTCTTCTTACTCAAGTGGTCATTTTACAGGTGTGATGTTTGGATCACTATAATGTATGTATGTACAGTTGTGTTACTCTGTTTAGCTGCTCTGATTAGCAAGATTATTACACAGTGTAATAGCTCTTAAATAAATATCTGAATGTAACAAATCAGTTAAATTAGTCCAAACATTACACTCAGCTCTGTTGCATATTTTTAGCTGTAGCTAATCGAAACAATTTAATCAATGTGGGTGCGACAGAATATAGTGTACAACGTCCTCTAGATAATTTTTTAGATCAAAATGCATGGTATGCATAGGCAACAAAATAGCACTGTGTGTTAAAGCAGTGATAATTCTATGCGCTTTTTGTTATTTTCACTTTGTTTCTTTGGCTTTTATCTGTATTACCTGGTTTGCACCAGGGGAAACAGAAATCTTTAGTCATTATGAAAAATCACTAATCTGTCTTAAAAGCTTTCACCATAGTATCATTGAATGTGCACAAACTAAGGATAATCCAAAGGATAAAGGATAATCTAAAAGTTATTGATATTGACATTGGCTAATACAAATGTTCAGCCAATATATCACTGCATCTCTTCTTTTTTCAATTTCAGTGAAACTGACACCATAGTGAAGTCAAAGTTTAGACAAATCCTGCTTTTTTTGCATTTTATAAGAGCATTTTTATGCTTTATCTTAAGTATTGCAGATTCTTTGTCCTGTGATATAAATATTATTGTGAGGAATATAACTTGATAGTATTATGAGTTACGTTGTAATTCCTACAACTAATTACATAATTGTGTAAGTACATAATAATTATCGGAAATTACCATTTATTTGAACCAATAATCCCATTTATATTAAAAGTGGGATTTACATTTACAGATTATGTCTGTCTCAATTGCTTAACCCCCCAATCTGTCATCTCCAGCTCCATGGTGATCCGGGACCTGACCCTGCGGAGTGCAGCTAGTTTTGGTTCCTTTCACCTCATCCGCCTGCTGTATGACGAGTACATGTACTATCTGATAGAGCACAGAGTGGCCCAGGCTAAAGGGGAGACCCCCATTGCTGTCATGGGAGAGGTACATAACACAACATACACACTAAGTGAAATAAGGGAAAATACCTTAATAACATGTTTCCCTCTTGTCGTTAGTTTGCCAGTTTAGGCCGAGGTCTGAACCAGCTTGATCCTGATAAGGGTAACTACATTTTGTACTGTTTTATTAGTGAATACACAGGCTAACTACCATCACTTTGTGAGCATTGTTTGTAACTAACTCTGTCGCTGCTGTTTATCTCAGAAGAAGATGAGGAGGAGGAGGAAGAGAGTGATGAGGAAGGTCAAGAGCTTTCCCTTCCCTCAGACGGGGCAGTGCTGGGTGAGGAGTCTCTGGAACCGCCTGCCAAGCTGGCCAGAACTGACCAGAGAGTCCTCTTCACTACAGGATCAGCTGACAACTAACCACAAAATATTACCACTACATATGTTAATATCTATAGTGATTAGACACACATATGCACACATACATACCCAAACAGATGTACAAAGAACATTAATTTATACATTTGACACATGTATAGATCTTATAAATGTGTGTGCAAACTTTCGCTGCAGTCTGTCCTGCATACTGTAATTGTCCCACTTTTTTACACACATACATGCACACACAATCAAAACAGATACACTTCAGTACTGTACTCTCACAGAAACCTGTTGGCACCTTTGATTCACAATCATTGGCACCGGAATAGGATGTGGCTTTTAAACCTACACTTTGTCTGCAAGAGCAGTGCAGAGCATTTTTACTTTCAGTTGTACCGATCTGTAAAAAGGAACTGAAGGCTGGCATGTTGTTTTTTTTTTCTGTCATTGCATTGCAACCCGTAGCCTTGTTGTTTCCTCACTGAGAAACTTCTGCTCACCCTAAACCCTCCTACAACTGTCACTGCCGTATCAAAGTGGTCTTGAAAATACTGTGATGTGTGTGTTTGTGTAGAGGTTCTGTCTATAGGAGGAGGGTACAAAGTGGACCTTGAGCAGAATGTGGTTGCTGAACTTAGTTGTCACTAATTTATTAAAGGCCAAAGGCCATTCGGAAGACAGGAGGTGTTTGGACTTGGGGAGGATTGGCCTGTCGTGTGTGTGTGTCTGTGTGTGTGTGTCCTTTAAAGCTCTTGTTGTGTGTTTTGTGTCTGAAGGTGTACTATGCTACACCGCTCTGCTGATTTGTCCAGAGGCCTGATTGAAACATTCATGACAGTGTGTATGTGTGTCTGATGTGCGATTGTGAGTCATGCCAAGTGCTGACTGCTTTTCCTGTATATATTTTCTACGGCATCAATTTAGGAGAAGTCTTGAGATTTCCTCATTGATTTCATTTGCCCGTGAAGAAAACGTTGTTTTTTGGAGTGCCTGTCACAGCTGCTACGCTGCTACTGTAAAGATAAAGCTACAGCTGTGGGAGTGGGACTCTCATTAGTTGCTGCAAAACCCTCTCGCTTATTGGTTTATCTGGTTCCATGGGAGAGGTACTGTATGTGTCATATATTTATGTTCAAAGTGCTTCGTTCCTGTTCATAAGTTCCTTTGTGGCCTCATTTTCCCTGACATATCATTTTCTTGCCTTATTTCAGTCTTTTTTTTTCTCTGTCTGTGCCAAACCTATTTACTTTTCTTCCATTTTCCATAGTTGTTAAACTCTATGTTTAAAGGAGGACTGTGCCTGAATAAGAACGCTGATATACTTATATTCTACTGTAAATTTATCCAATATTTTGAGTTTTGTTGTCACTAAGTAAACCTCTTGTGCAGTGTATGGTGCTGTGTTGTCACACATTGTAAGCAACCTTTGTGTGCATTATTGATTTGTGATTGTATGTTCAGTTATTAATCCTATATCATATCTGATGACTTTTCTAGATCCAGGCTAAAGCCCTGCCTCTTTGCACATATTGACTATTGTCTTTAAAACTCCAACAAAGTGATCTGAACTGTTTTAAGTTGTTTTTAAGTGTGCTTTTAAAGGTGGGGTACAGGTGTCAGAGATCTGATGGCTCTTTCTGCACAGTCCTCCACCAACACTCATCTCCCTTCAGTGTACCTTCATCTCATCTGCATTTCCACCCTCCTGCCAATGGCTTTGTTTTGCTTCAAACATCCTTATTCTTAAACACTGTTCGTCAAGATTGGTTGTTGTTGTAAACATGTCATTTTTTGGATTTTGGAATACAATGCACATGTTTTCAGCGGGCATTGCAAGCCTCAAACCAGCACATTAATGACCCTTTTTATGGAGTAAAATGCTACCACAGCTGAGTACATATCACTCCAGTCTTTTAACGATCAACAGCATATAGAATGGCCATTGTTTACCCAGTAAAAAAAATGTTTAGTCATTTTTATAGTG
>JAPTMW010000028.1:14949476-14965281 GCA_029822955.1 Ostorhinchus angustatus
TTCCATACTGGAAGAATCTTTGAAAAGAGATCAAGGCTATAGGTTCTGTGGGTATGGCGCATTTAAAAGATTTATTTTAACTGATTTAAGTCAACAAAGCTCTGTATTTGATAAAAATCATACATATCATTTATCTCTGGTCTCTATAAGCTGAACTCATATTTGACTAAGAGTAAGAACTGTTTAAATCTAACGCATTATGATGATTCATTCTTGTTCAGATCTTGTGTTTTCCAGGTTTACCAAAAAAAATGACAATGTATTTACATAGGCAGCTGTCAGATTATAAGACCATAGTGTATCTTGACCAGACTCCAAACAAAATCAGGGAGAACCATCTGCAAAAAGTTATTTTTCTCCTCTTTTTCTTAGGGAAGTATCGTGAGTTCCACAAGTTGTATGGAGAGAAGCGTTTCAGGGAGGCGGCTAAGCTGCTGCTCTCTCTGATGACGGCAAAGATCGCCCCCCGGAGCTTCTGGATGACTCTGCTGACCGACGCACTGCCACTGCTGGAGCAGAAAGAGGTCAGCTTTCAGGATACTACTGATTTACACTAACATACTGTTAGAAAAAGATAGAAGATACTTGTGCCGTATGTCTGGATTACATACAATATCATTGTTTCTTTAAAAAAAAAAAGTAAAATCTAGGAACACAGTTATATTAAGACAGAAAAAAAAGTACTACTAGTACATCTGCTGATTCTTCTAATTCTCCATTATAAGACATAAAGATTGACAGTGTGGGGTTAGTCATTGTACTTTCATGCATGTCTGTGACTTGATAATAAATGTGTCCAATGATGATCACGCATTTTCAGTTATTAGTCTCAAGACTGTATTTTTAGGTGGGTCATGCTTTTCCTTTCCGTTCATTTGTCTACACTAATTTCTTTAACATGATCAGTAGTTATGGTGCAGATTACAGGACATGAAGGCTTCAGCTGTTTAATTATGATGAAGTGGACAAAGAAAGCAAATTAAAAATGGAAACTGCAGATGATGACTGTCTGCAGATGGTGTCTTCATTTAAGTGCTTTTTGTTCTTTCTTTAGGTGATCTTCTCTGCAGATCAGACACATGAGCTCATGTTCTGTTTAGAGGAACTCACCTCCTCCCTGAACACTGCTGCTCCTGGCACAGACAGGCCTATGCAGGTATGATTCTCCTCACACAACCCTAATCCTGTTCGCAAAAAGTTGTAGTTTCTGGTGCAGGGTTTTCTTTCAAGTAAAAATGTCTCAGGAACTGTTTTTCTCAGAAGTGATTAGTATTTGGTCTCACTTTACATAAATGTGATGCTGTAGTTCACTCTGTAAGCAGCTCAGACTCTGGCCCTGGGAAGATTATTTCTTACTACAGGTGCAAAACAGGAAAAACAAACACTACAACTAAATTCATGTGTGTGTCTCTTCAGGAGGAAGACATAGAGGTGACCAAAGTGGAGCTGCTGAGACTCGCCCTGGCCAGGAATCTGGCTATGGCTATAGTCAAAGAGGGAACAGTGGAAGCATGAATGATGACCTTCACGATTAACTCTTTGTTTGCTATTTTGTACTGTACATATATTTCAAGTAATCACAATGTGCTTTGATAATAAAACAGTTTTCAAGATCTAAACTACACTGAAATCTTTTTTTTTTAAGCAGACAGGAAATGAGAAAGTTTGACAAAAGTTCCATGAATGTAACGGACCCTGACTTAAAAAAATATAACCTTTACAAAAACACACAATATTAGACATCCATTGAAAGAAATATTTATTTCTTCATGCAGCAAACAAATGGCACATCATACAGTATGTACAGACCTAACACTCATCCAAAATCTACATCACACTTTCACAAAACTTGTCATACAACAAACGAGAGGTACATTACATTCTATATACATCACACACACTTCTGTACGTGACGTATGACGATGAGTTTGAGGCCTAGCAGAGAGGACCAAGGGGAGATGGGATGGACCGACTTTAGGAAATTAGTTCACACAGTCTCATTCCACACTGTAATCTGCCTGGTGACAGATTTTCCTTCAAACTTAAATTCTGATAATTCCCCTCACATTTTCTAGGTTCAGTGATACACTGAAATACTGTAAAACAATTATGATAAAAGCACTCAACACTGACAAAACGAAACAAAAAGCCTGAAAGCCTATGTAGACCATCTAAGCAAATAATTTTTACTGTTTCAGATTCATGGAGTCAAGTCATCTGAAACTAAAAGTGCCATTGGTTTTATTTTTCTTCTACAGCACAAAAGTAACACGGCTGGATCTTGATCTTCATAGAATAAGCTCAATCACACAGAAAAATACAAATGGCTGAAACAGTTGTAATAAACTCATGAAATCATCAGGGTTTCCACAGTAACGGGACATGGTTAGTTTCCCAGTTTAAATCCATCCTAAAAAAAATTCAACTTAACATAATTTCCATGTCATATTCAAGTATATTCTGCAAAGCCAGGGGAATAAATAAAAGCTCAGCTGTTTTGTGGTAGTGCTCTGGGGACTTAGTTTGGTTTGACTGAGGCAAAGCTCTAATGCACTGAATATTTATAGTGGAGTCAATTTTGTTATATTTATCTTAATCAGAATCCATTAAAATGTTTATCTTAATACATCAGAGTTGTAAACGTAGCTTTCTTTCTTACCAGTGTATATCTTAATTGTGCAGGAACGTATACAAGCACTGTATACATAAACTTTTCGGTGCCTGTTAGTTTGTCATGGCTGATAAAAAAAACAAAAAAAAACAATAAGAACCGAAAAGCAGGAGTGTGAAGTAGGAATGTGAAGCTGAAAGGTACAGTAGTTGTTCATGTTACGACGACTTTCCAGTGTTTTCTCTGTGGGATGGATGCGATTACACACACAACCCTTTTGAGTGGTTCAGGCCCTGAACGCTGCTATAGGTGACCCCACATCTCTGGAGGGGGGAACTGGTCGACCTCTCCGACCTCATTGCACTGACGGTCTCCTAGTGTGAACGCCAGCTTGTAGCGCAGACGTACTTTCTCCTGTTAAGACACATGAGGGTCTATCAGCTTTAATCAGCCTCTACTCATCTGCTACGTCATGTGCTGATGAGTCTTACCTTCATTGGATTGGCCAGCAGCATGATCTGTGTAATAGAAGCTGGAGGTAGGATGGGGTTAAATGGAGCCAGTTCTGTTCCTGATGGAGGCTGAAGCTTCACTTTCATTGACTGTTGAAGGAGAAGCAGAAGAAGCCGCTCCATTACTGTATTTTTAGGACTTTATTAAGACACTGATAGCAGAGATATGACAGGAAAAACGGGGAGATGGAGCAAGTGCTTCATTTTTGTGCCTTAAATAAAATAAAAAGTATTTTGCTTCATTTCAAGCGTTTTTAAATTCTACTTTACTGCTAATATAAAACTTTTATATTTATATCCATCCATCCACCCACCCACATGGAAGCTGCAGATCCCATGCAAAATGTTAACCGTATGTTGTTAAAAATGTTCTTAAATTAGCCTAAGAGAATATACCCATTTTCAACTGAGTATTACATTTATTTTTTTAATTTCAAACTTTAACATTGTATGTTCTGAGATGAACAGCACAGAATATCCAGCAGGTGACAGCTGAATCTACATGCAGATTTAAAAGACCTTCCATAAGTCCATAAATAAATAAATCCATGTTTAAGCTTTTGGTGTATAAAGATGTCCAGTCACTACTTGTATTAATATAAGGCTGGCATTCTCCACTTCCAGTCCAGAGTTCAGTTTTTCTTGGAATATATACTGTACATATTGTTTTTCAACCAACAGGAGCTGTACAATACAAAACAATACACAGTTCAAAATAATAGTTACACGCTATATAGGACAAACACAATGTACAAGGCTAACAAAAGACGGATGCTTGTAACCAAACTGAGAAACAGAAGAATAGGTCTTTACCTTAGGAACAGCCGCTTGCAGTACCACACTGTGAACAGGGAGGGGAGCCGTATTGAGCATGGACACCACCATTACCAGCACATCAGGCCTTCCTGGAGGACACTCGGATGCAAAGTTCAACAACACACGCACACCGTCTTTATCGTAAGCCGTCACAGGTAGCACTTTACCTGAGGACAAACAGGAGAGAAAATCAGAAACCAACAGATGAGCTCAACAATGAGATGCCGTGCTACAGAAATCCATCTTCCATATCATCCTCCCTCCTGTCCTTACTTGGTCTGATGGCCTCCAAAGGAACGTGGACATTGTTCAGGGAGACATCCGGGCCTCTGCCTGGACTGCCCTGTAGAGGAGGGTGACAGGGGGACAGAGACCGGAACAACGGGCTGCCGGGGGCTGAGCCCAGGCTCTGGGCTTTTGTATGGGACAAGGCAGGAGAGCCTGGCATCGCACCCTGGAACAGAGACACTGAGGAGGGGGAGCCCTGTGCAGGTCCGAGGGGAGGCACTATAGACGGCATCCCAAAGCTGCTTCCCCTGGACAAACTGAAAAAAAAATCTGTTAGACCTTAAAGTACTATTTTGACTAACTTAGCCACAGCAGCGACTTTGAATGCAAAACTGCAAAAATATCAAAAGAATGCACAAAGAAAATGCTATAGAAACTGCAACTACAAAATTAAACAATACTACAGGTATCTCTGTACCTTTTCTGATCTGAAAAACCAATCATGGCCAGGTCTTGCAGGTTCTGGAGACTGTTTGTGGCAGCTGTTTCAGCTGGTGGCAACACTCGACTTGAATATCCTACACTACCAAACATGTCCACACTTGATGCTGGGGCCTGTGTAGGAATAAATGAATTTAGACTCTCATATTACACATTATTACACAGCTTTGTTGAATATACACATTCTATGGTCTGTTGTTTCTGTATCAGTGACTGTTGCTTTAAATAACAGACTGTTGAACCCCGTAAATCAATAAAATTAATCTAAATAATAAACCTCAAAATTATATTAGATATACCTGTAAGGAGGTCCACTGTTGGGAAACTTCATTCAACATGGGTTTTGACTGGCTGCTCTGAGTAGTAGGGGGGTCATTGAGTCCTGAAACAAAGTACATGGACAGAGGGCAGGTTTACTTTTTAATAAACTGACCTTTATGAGATAAGCTGGATTAGTAACAAAAAGGAAGCGCTACCTAGAGACAGCAGCTCGTCATCGAGGAGTGAGAGAGCAGCGGAGGCCTTGTCCAGAGGAGGGTGGCTGGGACTGTTGCTCTGACTGCCGAGATGCTTTGGAGGAGGAGGTAGCACAGGGATGGGAGAAGCTGTGGGATCGATGGTGAAAGGGTTTGGCGGCTGAGAAGGAGGAGGAGCAGGATGAGGAGGAGGAGCAGGATGAAGATGAGGAGGAGGACCAGGATGAGGAGTAGGATGAGGAGGACTCGGAGTGTCAATACCAGCAAGGTCGATCAGTGTATCTGTCGTCTCTGCTGAGTGACAGTGACAGCAGGATGGATTAATTACACATGAAGCATTAAGACGTTGAAGACTGCAGTGTATAATCAAATGTCTCTCACCACTTTCACAGTGACAGGCTGTGGACTGAGGGTCCTCGCTGTCACCGTTGATCGGCTGCCCCTCAACAATCTTCTTATAGGAGCTGATGACCTTGGAAAGGTCATCACTGGCCTGCAGGATGTCACCTGAGGGGGTCACATGTTAGGAGTTACTGACTATAGATGGTCAACACTCCAAATGAGGAGACAGTATTCTTCAGATGAGGAAAATACCAAACCAGCAGACCTAAACTGGTGTCATTGTCCTCTGTCTCGGTGGCCATTTTGAAAGCAGCACGTCGCAACTTGTCACATCGCTCATACAGTTCCTGAAACACAAAGGAGGTGTTGTACGGTTTAAAAGCAGCTAAAAGCACCTGAAACACTTATATACACAGAGAACATATTTAATGGTCACCCAGACTATTTTTGACTGTAATATTGGAAACAAAACTAAAGTCAGGTAATAAACAAGTTTTGATTTCAGTCTGGCAGCCATTGTGGATTTAGGTAAAGTCAATACTACACAATAATACAAAGTCATGACAAAGCTTGACAAGGTTAAAGAACTGGTTAGCGTCTCGTCTCCTTTGCTGTGTGAGTGTACCTTAATAATTTCTTTGTCTGAGTCAGTCGAGCTGTCTTTATTATAGTGGGACAGCATTTCAGTCAGCAACTTCACATTGATGTTCACCTCCTCCAGTGTGTGCATGCGCTTTGTTACTTTCTGCACCCGTGCCTCATCCTGGAAAAACAAAAAAGAAAACAAATTGTGTTTTATAATACATGTAGTCATATTCATAAAGAAATGCATTAAACAGGTTTACTTGGTGAGAAATCCAGTAAGAAAGACAAATAGTGCAAAACTAAACTGCTGAAGTATTGAAAATGATCATTATTAAGATAAGATAAGATAAGATAAGATAAGATAAGATAAGATAAGATAAGATAAGATAAGATAAGATAAGATAAGATGATAGACAGTAGGTCACATGTTAAATATTCAGCTCTATATCAGGATTTAACCCATCTTACCTCTTTTACCATGTTTTTAATTAGCCTGTTGGCTTCCTGAAGGTCTTCTGGATTTTTACTCCTTAGCAGCTCAGCAAGAAGCTACACACACACATACACACACACAAAAAACAAAAACATGTGATTATTTGGAGAGGGGCGATAAATTCTTTTCCTTTCTGATTACATTATTCTGGTTGATGATGATGTTTTCTTTCTTTTTACTCGCTCACCTTGCCCATATCCTCGTTGTCAAACACTGGATGTTTGGGCCGTGTCGGGGGTGAGGGCATCAGAGTCCTGTCCAGCGGTAGCTCTGGGTCACGTGTCACAAGGCCTTGTATGTAGAGAGCAGAATGAGATGGATGTTTCACACATGCGTTGTGTAAATTCATGTAATATAATGAGACTGAAACTTAATGAATTCATTCATATCACAACACACCCTGTCGTCTGAGTGTCTGGTAAGCTTCACTAATCTTAGCTTCATCAGGAAAAGCAACAGTCCAGCTGTACAACAACTCCACAATTTTTGTTTTGACTTTTTCAGGTGCACTGTCACCCATATACTGGAAAAAAAAGGGATATTGTTAGAAACAGGCTGAAAACTAACACATAAACTTCTAATGAGGTGTTCAGTAAAGACAGCTCACCTTTGGGGACACAACTTTAATAAGCTCATTTAAAAATCTGTATTTTCCAACTTCATTATGAAACCTTCTCCCACAGTTCTTCATACATGCTTCCAATACCTGTGCACAAAATATTTATATTAAATATATTCTGCAATAGTTAAGAGAAGAGAAAGCCTGGTAACATTTAGGTGAAATATTTCTTACTGTCAGAGCCTGGAGTGCTTCCCATTCCTGTGGTGAGTGTATTTTGTGGACGAGCAGCGTTACTGCTATCTGTGGACTGAAAGAGGGAATTTAGAACACTCTGAACAGGAATTATCTGGAAAACACCTTGGGAGTGTTTCACAGACATACCCCTCAAGTTCCTTGTTGATCTGATCACAGAAGCCTATAATGTATTCCCAGTCCTCCTGTCTGTTTGTTGGGTGAGTGGCTTTATCTGTAAAAGAATCATTTATATTTTTGTAACCAGTGGTGGAATGTAACTGAGTCCTTTTACTCAATTTAAGGTAGTTTTATGTATTTCAGTCAACTCTTCTACTCAACTACCTCCACTAAATGAATACTGTTACATAGTTTTAGTTGTATAATTTTTCATCTTGTTTGCGTTCACTTGATGGATTATGGGTTGATAAATTTCTTCTGGTTCTCAAGACAAATTAATTATTAAAAATCCTCTACAATTAGTTAGAAAATGCATTCAAAGCTTTTCTGAGCCCATGAAAAGCTCTCTTTCTAGAGATATGTGTAAAGTTGTTCCTTTTTCTATTGTTCCTTTTTCTATTATTCTTTTTTTTGGTGTGTTGTTTTATTTTTTCTTTATTTGTAATGTTTGTGTCTGAAATAAACTAAACTAAAAAAACAAACAAAAAAATAAAACAACTAAATCACAGAACAGCAACATTACCAACAATGATCTCATAGAATATGATCCATTGCTGATTTAACTACTACAAATGCAATCTTTAACATCTACAGGATTAAAATACAACATACACATTAACACAGCAGTAATATGAATCCAGTAACATCATGGTAGCACTCAGACAGATAGACATTCTACTATACAATTATTATTGTGAATTTCATACTTTAAAATATGTATATATTTTGCACAATTTTACTTTAGTTATGTTTGGAATTCAAAGTGTTAATTTGTAAAGGGTTACCACAGTATTTTCCTTAAAGGAGGAATGTGAAGACATCCTCCACCGCTGAATCTAAGTGTAGCCAACATTTGGATGCAGAGCCTGCAGTGACTTTGGGTTTCTGTGAGTCTTATGGTCAGGGTGACAATGCAGTAACTGTTATCACTGTTGCTCTTGTGCAATTACTGACATACTGAAGTGTCTTTGTATTGGCAGTGCAGCCCATTCATCCAGACTCTTCCAGTCCAAATCTTTATTGAGCTTCACTGAGGACCAGTTACCTGTGGAGCTCATGTCTCTAAACAATCAGTGCACACGTTAAGCTGTCACTGGTAAATAAGCCTATGAGACAGTCAACACAGTGGCAGTGTTTAAAGCTCTCCACCATTCCTGCTAATGATGCACACACTGGACCAAGGCTATATAACAACCAAGGAGCGGTTATCAGCGCTGTCAGCTCCTGCGCTAACTAATGTACTTTCCTGTCATATGAGGTAGTAAATCAAGCTAATTAACCACATTATTTAATTCATAAAATGGGATTAATCACTCACTGAGCCAGGATTCAAGCGACTCCCCTTCCTGGTACGCCATAGCACTAAAAACATCGCGTGATGTCACCAGCGTGTGCGCGAGAGTGTACGTTTATTGTTCTGTATCGTCAACAAATTAAAACACACTTTGTGCCAATTTATATAATTTTGTATAGAATTAATATTGATGAAAATACATGCAGAATTAAAGTTTTCATTAGAATTTTCTTTAATTTATTTAGATTTTTCCCAAAGGCATCTGCCGAACTTACTAATTTGGGGTCCTGACTGCTGCTCACATTTTCAAGATGGCCGCCTCCATCTCAGGTTTATTAAAACCTTGGACACCAAGGTAATTCACGTTTTAATGAAAATACTATCAACACGCAGGTTTGGTTAGCTCTGTGTTTGATAATATTCTGTTGTGAACGGATGTTTATGCGCTGCTGAAAATACAGACGTAAATGACGCGGCACGAAGCGAACGTTACATTACAGAACCACTATAACCATCCCCTGATACTGTTATGTCAGTATCATCGATATTCGCAACAAATTCAACAATATACAGTCATATGTTTGTTGTGTTCTGTAAGAATGCTATAAAATCAGTGGGATAATGAGTTGAGGTTACAGCAGTATTGTACAAATTTGGGATATTTGAATATTATATACGAGGGAGATATTCTTTTTCCTCCATTACATTTTTTTCTGATAGCTTTAGCTACTTAGTAGTTACTGCTTACTAATCACAATTTTTGGGGTTAAATTGAACTGAACTGAAGCCATCAACTGTACAGAGGAGGAAAATGCAACATACATTAATGGAGCAGTAAAGTTTGTAAATGAGAATTGGTTCTCAAACATTTTACCTGGTAAAATAAAGGTCAAATAAAAAATTAAATAAATAAAGTAATAGCTATTCTAAAAACATTACATATAATTGTAACATTGACAGGAGCCATTTTACTACTATTTTAATACTTCATGTAGATTTTGGTGCTGTGTGAGGTGTATGTGTTTGTGAAGTTATAATGCAGGGCCTTTATTTGTTGTGTGACATTTTCACAGCATGGCATTGTGTACTGTTGTTACTCAAAAACATCTCAAGTTCCCAAAAATGAAGGCTGACATAGACTCTTATGAGACTTGCCAAAATGAGCAAATTTAAGTTTTAATGGTATTCCCTTTCATAATTAAATAATCACCCATCATCCTTTTATGTACAGAGTGTTCCTGGTGAGATGGAGCAGGTACAACCCTTACTATCTGGAGCCAGAGGTGAGAAAGGAGGCCTACAACAGGCCGGAGACAGAGCTTGGTGCTGAGGAGAAGGAGCAACTGGAGCTGAAAGAGATGAGATCCATCAAAGCAGCAACGGGCGGGATTACCAGTTCTATGTTTAGTGACCCGAGCATTAGGTAAAATAAAGCTCCGAGCAGGAATAAGGATGCCTGTGTACAGTCTGTCCATTGTGTGTTAAATATGCTTGTTTTTGCTCTTCCAGTAAATTCACCAACATGATGATGAAACATGGAAACAAGGCTTTGGCCAAAGAGATTATTTCAGTTGTAAGAACACAAAGTTTCCTAGTAAAGTTCTTTAACTTTTGTCCTATGATTGTACTTCTTACCTCTGTGTTATTTTTCTTATGGCAGACATTGGAGACTGTAAAGAGGAAACAGGTGGAGAAATACCACAAAGCCCCAGAGGGGAAGAAAGGTGAGATCGAGTGCAACCCCTACGTCATCTTCCATCAGGCTCTGGAGAACTGTAAACCTGTGGTTGGACTGATCAGCGTGCCGAAAGGTGGAAGGCACTATCAGGTCAGTCAAAAAGCAGACTACTTCTGTCTGATTACATGGTTGTGAAAATAGAAATGATTTAAATGATGTTGTTTGGTCTTTAATGTCACTCAGGTGCCCGTCCCTCTTTCGGAGAATAGACGCCGTTTCCTTGCTATGAAGTGGATGATCACAGAATGCAGAGACAACAAGCAAAGGGCCACACCCATGCATGAAAAACTTTCCCAGGAACTGTTGGCAGCCTTTATCAAAGAGGGAAATGTGGTCAAGAAGAAAGATGAGATGCACAAGGTGGCTGAAGCCAACAGAGCGTATGCCCACTACCGCTGGTGGTAGAGATGTGCATTACAAGATGGACACGTATTAATTATATAAAGTGCTGTTGTAAATACTGTAAACCAGGATCTATCTCTGACAGGACATCTGGTTTACATTTGTCTCTTTTTTACATTGAGAAACTGCTCTGTGTACTGTTGACTGTGTATTCTGATATCTAAGAAAAACACATTAAAACACAAATATGGAAAAAAAACTAATAAGATTTATTAGAACACATCTGCATTAAATGTACAATCCAATCATAAAAAAGGGAATGAGTAATGTAAAAATGATTGTGCATTACAAAACTATCGAAACATATACTGCAGTCAGTACTGAGGCCTGAAAGGAGAGTGTGCAGAGTTTGATTCTTCATTGCATAAAGACCTATTTAACTCAGATTAGTTTAACATCAAATAAACCTACTTTACCTCAAACTATGTCTCACCTTGACAATATTTTCATATTTTTATAGTGGAAATTTAACTTATAATTAATGGAGGACTGTTTTGCTCCAAGTTGGTCAGAACTTGATTTGTCAGACAGCTCTCAATGCAACGTATTTAAAGTTAGCTTGCCTTATTTACAGATTTTCAAACATTCTGAATTCTAACCTATTTTTTGGGTTTGATTCAAAGGAAAAACTTTGGTAGTAAAACAAATGTCAAATCCACAACACACTCCACATAAAACAGAGCTCAGCTACATAGTGTTACAAGTGTTGATGGAACCTGAACACAAGAACTAAAATGTTTACTCGTCTAGCACTCCAGCAACCAGAAAACTGCTTAATGAGTCGCGCATTCCTAACAACTGTGTTCTATTGGCATATGGTGTTTTATAAACAAATTGCTGAATTTAAATAAACTTGTAGAAAAATCTTTTAATATGAACTGTAACCATTGTTTTGGTCTTTCACTCGTGATTTGAGTTATATTCTGTAGCAAAACATATTCAAAGAAAATCCCTGAATTAAACCCAATGTATCACCTGAAAAAATGTCCTTGTGTAACAAATGGATAAAAAAAATTCAATAAAGCAGGAATCCTACTGGACAAACCAAGCAGAAAACTGCAATTCAAACCATCTTAGAAACTGATCCTCAGTAATAAAACTCTTCACTGTTCAATTCTTAAAAAAAGAATCCAATCCACTAAAACATTGGTCACACAACTGTAAAAAGTAAAAGGAAAGATCAGATCAGCTGTCATCAGACAGGAATGTCTGCTTCCACTACCGTCATTTTGGTAAAATCAACATGAACTTGAAATGTCGTCAGTAAAAGGAATGCTAGGAAGGAAAAAAAACAAACGTATTCTTTTGCTTCTGTAGCTGCAATCAAACTTAAAAACAGCATTGATTTAAACAATGTGTACCTGAATGTGGCAAAACCTCGTTAAATTAAATCCTTGTGTACTATTGCACATTCCACATCCACGGCAGCACATCGTAGTAACAGTTTTAAATGTATCAAAGAACCCAGCAAAACTAAAAGTCTTCTAACAGCTGAACTGTCGTCTAAACCCTCCACAGTCCTCTTCAGCTTTTCTGAAATTCCGCTGATTTCCAGGAGGCTAAAGCCATCTGTTTTGAAATTGCTGGTTTCATAATCACTGATGAGGTTAACTAGGTATAAAAGGTGTTTTAAAGTTGGCAAACACGGCTGCAAAAGAGCTGCTCAGGTATCTTAATCGGCGATTTCACTGTAGTAGTATTTGTGGGCGGTGCTGCTGAGCAGCCAACCTCCTGCCCTGAACTCCAGGATCTCCAGCAGCAGCAGACGGGTCATGGAGGTGAGGCCTTCCTGGAGCAGAAAGCCGTCCCGCAGCAGGAAAAAAAGTTCATCCATACGCTGGTTGTTCACCTTCTCGAGTTGTTCTCCAATACGATGCAGCTGTACCACCAGGCAGTCCACCTGCAGAGGATGGAGAAAGATGAGAGTCACCTCAACATCTAACACATCTTGTTAAATATAGTGACTGTAAGAGATGCTCTTTCTTACCTCCTCCTCATTCATCAGAGCGTCTGGTTGGGCAAGCCTCATCAGACAATCATACACAGGATGCACCAGGGCCACCATCGGCATGTTGTTGACCTGTAAGAAAATCCACATACAGTAGACTGCCTGTTAGACTGTCGGATCAGAGATAAAGAATTAAACTTTTTTCAAGCCAACACTAATAAGGAGACATTTTAAACAATTACATCGTGGTTTAATTAGGAATTTATTTTTGCACCAAACTTTAAAACTTACTGAAAATTAATAAGTTTTAAATGTATAACTCTTCTTCACTTCACTCAAATTCAGTTTAGTTTCTACTTAAAAATATTACATGTTATTCTAAAACACTGAAACTTTACACTCCTACTTAAAATGTATTTTTTTTATCATCTTTCATTACTCTGTGCTTATCATTGAGAAGGTTTTATTTTCAAAGGGATTGCATTTCTGAGATAGAATGTGCAAAACAAGTTCTTTGAAAGAAAATAAGGAAGATTTTTTTCCCCAGGTCTTTTATTTGGTGATATTGCTTCTTTAACTTGGCCTCAAATAAGGAGACACTGCAGCTTCTCTGTTCAGCTATCATGAGTAGGACTTTATATTTCTCCAAGTGAGAAATGTAACAATTTTTAAGGAATACAGAGCATCCAAAAGCTAATGATTTCCCTCTTCTTTAATACTTACTGAGCCCTGTCAGTTTGGTAGTTTATCAGTTAAATAATAATTACTTTGAGGAAGCTAGTATCTCCATGTTGGATTTACAAAACAGAAAAGTGTTCAATTATGCAACAAAGTTCTGCTTTTATTTTACAAAACTGTATTCATTATTTCAACATAAAACCAAGTTTTGGTATCTCTTACACTAATCTGTGTTTATGCACCTCACATCTGACAATAATCTTCCTTTCACAAAATGAAAACTTGACCATACAGAATCATAATTGTCAAAGCTGCCTTATTTGCCAGAGGTGTAAAAGTCCTGCCATGTTCTACCTGTTCACTTAACACTGGTGATTCCACCAGTTATCCCATCTTCCTGGATGAGGAGTTGTGCTCATCAAAATGGGCTGGTTCACTGATCAGATTAGAACCAATGCATGGCAGGACTTTGACTTGATGAACCTGGAATTACCCACTTCTGTTATTTGCTCACTCTTCTACTCTTTAAGATGCCATAACAACCATAAAACACATGGGTATCAAACTCAGATCTTGGAAAAGTGCCAAAAACAAAAATGTCATTTTAATAGTGTCTCAGGCTCTTACTTTGAGGTAGTCAAAGATGTTACAGATGAACGTGATGTAGCAGACCCATTCCTGGAGTGAACGTCCCCTGGTCTCCTCGCGGTCCTTAAACTCCTGCTGCAGCCGGTTCAGCAGGTTCCTCCTGAATACGTTCCCATTGTTCTGCTTGGCCTCAGCCTGAACAAAGTGACCAGGGGAGTCAGGTCAGACAGAGGAAGTGGTACACAGGTAGAATGTGATGCATCTGTTTGCTTAGAACAGCATTAAGATTTTGATAAAAGAGAATCAATATAATCCAATGGAGAATTACACTTCAAGTTTCTTAAATCCTTTAACTGAGTGTCCAGTATCTACTGCAGACAATAACAATGTTACATGGTGACGGACAATTAGCTGCCAATACAGACCTGCACAATAGTGTAACAGATGCGTCCCGCCTCTTTGCTGAACACCTGGTCCTTCAGGGACTGATCCACAATGATATCGGATACCTTCTCAAGGTTTACTGAACTGGGATCTGAGAGAAAAGCCAGACCCAAATCCACATATAAAAAGAGAATAAGTAGATCATTCGCTCAATGGATGCTCTGTTAATATAGTTAATAGGAGTTTTGACATTGTTCCAATGACAACAACAATGGGTAAAATGATATATGTGATTTTAAATGCTTAAATTATACTGGAATTTGTTCAAATACAGGTAAGTAGATTGTGACCTTTTAGTGCTGTTTTCAGCAACATCTGTGTATCCAAGTCAAAGACCTGCATCCTGTAGTCATCGGTAGAGTTCTCCATTGTAGCACCCAAATCAGACTTAAGACCTGTGAAGTTATGAAGATCACATTAGCTACTGTTGTTCTCACACAGGATAGAGGTTTGGGATAAAGCACAGAGATACCAAACAGATCAGTTGGTCACAGTACATTACAGTTTGTGTGGAAACAATAACAGCAAAATCCTGTGTTGTCATCAAATATGTTGCTCCCCACAGCTCATTCACTAGGGGATAGGAGGGATTACACTTACATGGACAAACTGGGGTCAACTAAAGAGTCACCCCACTCAACAAAAACAATACCAAACAAATAATGTAACTGTAAATGAACACAGTACCAAATCAAAGTCGATTTTCCTTTTAAGATAAAATGAGTGATAGATTAAGCTAATGATGCCGATTAATGTTGGTGTATCGTTCAAGTTCATGCAGGGTAATAAAAAAAAGAAAAGTAAACTAGCGCCTCTGTGTTGTGGCAACACATATTTAACTGAATTTCCTAACCGGTGTAAAGCTATCTCTGTTATGCTAGCTGTTACACTGAGAAACCGTGAGTTCGTGTCAAGTTACACTGGCCTGAAATAAAAGAAAAGCGCTCAAAGAACACAGATAAAACCAGTCCGTTACATAGCCGGCATAACAAGAGAAATGTAATCACATCAAAGAGGTTTATACCACTTTAGTAGATGTCAGCAGACGCTTTTCAACACGGAGCAGATGAAGTATCAGCGCAGCTTCATAGAAACCTGGCGACCTCCGGCGGGCCATCTTTGTCCTTTGCCGGTCCCACATCGACCTTGGTCCCACATTTCCCTGGACTTTGTCAC
>JAPTMW010000028.1:15146173-15160450 GCA_029822955.1 Ostorhinchus angustatus
GTACAGATGATACAGACAAGACTGGAGTCGTACTGCAGTGATTTTCCCGGTGCTCCCGGTGACCTTTTATAGTTTCACTCCATCGAATCTGAGGCATAAGATAACTGACACCACTAAAAAGGGGGAGGCGAAAAAGAGGGGGCTATTTTAAGTTTCACAAATGAAGACGCTTAAAAGGTGCGTTTGAAGAAGTCTTTAATATCCCCCAAGGCTAAGAATAGGCCTGAGCACTGCTGAGAAGGACGAATTGGAAATGCTGCTGGCAACACACAACCATTTAGAAGAGAGTGGACACTGAGCATGCATGCGTTAAAGTCGGTGTAAGTGGCAATAATTGGTTCTTTTCTCTTGTCTTTGTGTAATACAGGTAATTTGACAAGCATAGACTATTCACTTATAAATAAATCTATGCTAAAGTTTTTGTTTGTTTGTTTTTGTTTTTTACTGTAGCCTTCATTAATAGATGCTCCAATTTATTTAAGAATTTCTACATCTGAATGGAAATGTCGATGTGCAGGCCACTACTGATTTGATTTATTTGATCTTATTTATAGAGTTATATCTTAAGATCTGAATTGGCTTCCTGGTTTATATAGTGACTCAACAGTAGTGACATTTTGCGCAATATATGCTTGTCTTTTTGTATTTAGTCAAATTTGCTTTTATCTCTAAAATCTTATCTCTATTATTGCATAAGACAGTTAGAATCACACTTCAGTGGCAATGCATCTCTGCTATAATAAAAAATTTAAATTATGATTAAAGTAATGTATTGTTTAGTGTCTAGTTTAATACCTCATTTGTCGCAATATTAATTAAATCGTAGTCGAGTTTTTACAATATTATGGAATTCCCAGAGCAGAGAGAAAAACTTTGACCTGTAGGTGGCGGCACTGTCTTGCAGGGTGAGTAAGGAATCTGCAGTCAGGGAGCCTCACTCTGTTTTGGCCACCAGTTTATAGTAACAAGGCTAGGGTGTCATTTGATAGGGTTGAGGCTTTACATATTGCTGAGCTGCAGTTCCCTAGGCATTCGTAACATCCCATGGAATTGTAATTTGACTGGTGAGCTCGATAAATTCTCATTCGGTGACCGCATGTTTGTTCAGGAGAATGAGGCGTATTTCAAGCATTGCACAAAAGAGTCAAATAATGACTTTGTTAAGAAATCCTGAGGCTACTAAAGATCTGCAACTCTGCACCAGATTCGTGCTGCTAAAAGGTCTTGCTGATGCACCAGTGGCTGTTAATAGCCCTCCTGTTGCCACAGCACATCATCTAATTGACTACACAGCAGTTGGTGGAGAAAAAGCCCTTGGAACAAATTCCCTAATTACACTATGTGTGACAGCTATCCATTGCAAGGCTCGCTGGATTCAGGAAGTATGTGAGCAAAGCACCAGTGTGTTTCCCAGCTCCTGGCTCAAGTCCAGGTGCCCTCCCCTGCCCGTTTACCAGTTATTAAAGCAAGTGCCAGTCAGATAAGTTCAGTGCTTCCCAAATATTCAAAAGCGCTGGCAGGTGGAGAGCCATTTGGCACTGTCCCATACTCACTCCATTGTGTTCCCATAGCCAGTGCTATGTGAAGACATTGGATTGCCATTGATAAAATACACCACAATTGACCAATGCAAGAACGACTGACCTTAAGAAGATGTCTTTACACCAAAAGAGTATTTATTCCTGGTTTTTCACTCTTCCTCAAAAGTGCAGATGGTGTTGTACAATTTGCACAAGTCATTCTTCAGAACATTTCACACACCTGAATTAACATTAACAGTAAGATATGTGTTCCATGTTAGGAGATAGTCCGCAGGCAACTCATAAATAAGGTATAAAAAATATTCTTTCAGCTGATGATTACTGAATCTTGCAGGGAGTTCGCAGTTCCATGAAAAGAAGTAGCTCTTGGTCAATGGAAATTTATGCCTTCACAAGGGCAGCAAACTCTGTGAAAAGGAGAAGAAAATTGCCATTAGTAGGGAACAAAATGTAGTCGGAATTTAATGTCATCTTCCTGGTATAATTGTGGACTTTATCTATGATCAAGATTTCTAGTCTGATATTTACAATGTTGTAGCATAAGAAATAATGTTAGGAATTCAAATGTTGTGCAGATTAAAGTGTGTAGGAATCAGAAGGAATCTTATTAATGTGTGCCAAGTGTTGTATTGCATTCAAAGATATGTAAGAAACTCTTACCATCAACTCCGATCTTGCCGTCACCATCGCTGTCACCGGCATTCAGGAAAGTCTTGGTCTCCTTGTCGGTGAGTGCTCTGGCGGAGGCAGAGAAGTTCTGCAGGAACAGCCTGGGAAGTGGAGGGAAAAAACAGCAGGAGTTACAATCACATACATCTCACACTGTATTGGATTATACTGTTATGTGGAAGGAGGGTTTCTGATACTCTAGGAAAACAGTGCAAGGATTTAAAGGTGCTAAAGTCAGGAAACTGTGGCTTTTCTCTAGTTTATAAAAATAATAATGGATTGGATTTCTTTCTATAGTGCTTTTCAAGGCACCCAAAATGCTTTAGTTAAGTTAATTTAGTGCATTTTCCAAAAATTTGGGCAAAACCTTAACAAAATATCCCAATGAGGGTAAAAGTGATTATTCTTTAAAATAATTCTGACCACATTCAACGACAGTGGACTAATATTAGAGATGGAGTTTCTCTTCTTCTTTGGCTTGATTCCTAAGCATTAAGTGTCAGTAAGAGTGCATTGCTGGGATGTCTTACTTCAGCTCCTCCTCCTCAATGAAGCCACTGTTGTCCTGGTCAATGATGGCGAAGGCCTTCTTGACCTCATCAGAGGACTTGCTAGCCAGACCGCATGCCTTGAAGAAGGTCTTGTAGTCGAAGGAGTCAGCAGCTGCAACACACATTTTACACCGTTAGCGCACAACAGGCTGTGCACAGCACTCCAGTGTTGATGTAATGTGAGAACTGTGGGCTACCAGTTTGTATGGCACATTCTGAATCTGAGAATTTAATCCCCAGTTGTCTTATCCAATTTGTGTCAGTAGTTTGTGTGAAATGTACTAGTGCATGATGTGCCAATAAAAGTCAATGTGAAGAAATGTGAATTGCGTGTTACAGCTGAAATGTATGATTAAATATTAAAGTATCTTCATCCTTCTCACCTGCGCAGCCATCAAGGGCGGCTTTGACTTCAGCTTCTTTGAGGACACCAGCGAAGGCCATTTTTTAGTCTGTGGAAAGAAGAAAAGAAGGTTATTATCAGCATTGCAAATCCTGCAGTGGATGTATAATTGTATTGCACTGCAACATCTTTCTTAAAAGTAAATTCTTGGTTATTCTAATAGTTTCACATGGTTTGCAGTGATCACAGATAGGCATGTGGTCACTAAAATCCCAAATCAGATTGAAGGCACTAAAAGCTAACCTCAAAAGTTCTTTAAATGCATCTATTTAACCATTTCCAACTCCTTTTGTTTTTTGCTGATAAGAATAATCAGATTTGTTTGCTTTAATTAGCAAAACAGTATGACTAATCCATGGTTTCATGGCCTACATGGATAACATTTACTTCCGTGTATCTGATAACTGCTCAGGATGATGTTTATCCCAGCATGGTATGCTGCTGCTATGCTACTAAATAGATGATGCTCCCACCAAGAGGCCAGCAACTCTGCAACACGAATCACTGCCTTAAATAAGCAGTGCAGATCAGGAAACTCTTAGAGGCAAACACGTTGCACTAGGTCGGATTTTGCTCATCCCTTTTAAAAGTATAGGCTACAGTGGGAGAGCGCAAGTATTATCCATGTAGATGTGGATCCTCTGGCACCAAATGGCCACTTTCGCTTCCTTTGCATTGATTTAATCGTCCTGTCCTGGTCCAAGAAGTTGTTCACTATGTTGGTTCCATTTCTCTCTACAGTTATAGTCCACGGATTTTGCTCGTTTCAGTCCCTTTCCTTCCAGTGCAATGCGCCTGAAGTTGGTGTGGCCTTTGCCGGGCGCACATCCCACTCACCTTTGAGCTGCGTTGAGGCGAGTGAAAACCAAGGCGGACTCGAGTGAATGCCAGTAGCCCTGAACCCTCACGCTTATATATCCTTGAGCAACACCATTTACAGAGCTTTGAGTCTCAGTATCAGGTACCAAGATGCATGGGTTTCGAAAAAATGTGTCTAGTAGTCTGGACCTATTTTTAGGTGAACAAATGAGGATGCTACCATGTGTGCGGAGGCCTATAGCTAGACGTGTGGAAACCTGAGCAGACCCGCTGCTTACTGACTTCACTAACCATCTCGGACTCATATGATTTATTGCCAACATTTAAGATGCTGATTTTTATGTTGCAAGTTTCGTCACAGGGCAACATTGAAATGAACAGAATGAAAGTGCATGCAGGCCAAATGTCAAAGGCGCACTATGGGTTTTATGAGTGTATAGTCTGTGTTCTTACGTCTAGTTTTATTATTAAAGCGGAAATGTTTAATTATGTGTAATTCATGACGACTAAAAGGGAAAAACGTGTAAAAATCCCTAGAAAAATGAATATACGTGCATATATTGTAGTATATTAGAATGTATGAAAATTCAGTTATTTCTTTTATTCCTTTTTAATTGCTTATAACCCATATTATTTTTAATTCTGTTTTCTGATATCTCTATAATGTATTATCAACCTGTCCAACACGTGATTCATTCATACTAAACTCTACTATATCATAACTGTTTACTGTAATCCCTGTTTCAATAGAAAATGCTGGATTCAGGGTTTCAGTAGCTATTCCTGTAGCTGAAGGACAGGAGCTGCATCAGATCCCAAAGATGGTTTCAGATGATAGATATTTGCAGACTCTCCTGCTGTCCTATGATATTAACCAGCTATACCTAAGACTCAGCTATGGTATATTTCCATAAGGTTCATCTGAGCTCCATATGCTGTGAATCGAGTTTCAGGCGAACCTAGTGCCCTAACAGGGACAAGACTTTGGGGCCTCAGCTCTACTGGATCCTTGTCCTTAGTTGGTCATGTACCAATCATTCAGCCTGCATTTCATCTACTTGGTGTTTGCATGCTGGGACACGTGAACAAGTTTGCAAAATGCTGATACTTCATATCATATTTTTTTCAGGTGCTGACATTTCTTTTACAAATTAATAACTTAATAACAAGGCCTCTTTTTTTTCTTTTCCTCTCTCTTTGTCATATTTTTGTGTGATTAATGTGTTTATGTGGCCCATTTGACCTCTACATGACATGTCAGCCACACATGTTTAACCTTTTGAGTTCCTTTAAAATATAATCACTCATCACAGAAAACTCCATCACTGTCATTGCTGATATGTATATCCTGGTTCTAAGTAGCTAATATTGGTGGATGTTTCCAACTGTTATGGTCAAAGACTGAAAATGTTGCTAATCACAGTAAGAACACTATTTAAAGAAAAGTGGAAAAAGCAAAAAAAAAATACCACACATTTTTCATACCATCACCAATTAAGAGAGAAGACATCAGGAGTTTAATGATGATGAAACAACCACATAATTTAGCCTAATTATGCAGGAAATATAGTAACACAAACAGACAGATAAAAAAAAAATATGTGCATCTTCAGTGTTCCAGATGAGATTTTAACAGAGATACATCAGCATTAAAGTTAGTTTTAAGATGTTCAGCAAATATAAGTTTTGAGTTGACGTTGAGAAAAAAACTGAGTTGATTGTCATTAGAATCGATTTACTTAATATTTAAAGTAAGACCACATTAACCATATGTTTATCATTATTTGTTGTTACTCTCGGTGCAATACGATGCAATATTAACCATATGTTTATATACATATATCTTATTTTGTGTTGTAACCACTAATGCTGACTTGACAACTCTTGCAGCTGTTGCTAAACAAACCTTCTTCCACTCTCTGCCAACTTAAAATCAGGACAACACACAGCGCTTATTGTCTTTTATTGTGCACAGTGGTACAGCTCCAGCTCCATATGTTCAGTGCCAGTTAATGCTGTTCTGCTTCTAAGGTAAACCAGCACAAAAGAGAATATATACTGCAGATTCTGACCACTGAAATACTGAGTTCAGAATCAGATCACTTTATGGTCATTCAGCAAAATTACATCTGGGATGCACTGCAGAATGAAATTTCCATGCAGGGTCACCACTAGAAAACACATATAGTTAAATAAAAAACACCTGAGTTAAAATAAGTTATAAAATACTGATGAGGTAGTGTCATGATGAATAAATACTTAAATACAGTGAAGTGTAATTGAAGTGTAACTGTTCTTATTATACAAGTAAAACAAAAATACTAGTTACTCACTCAGTAACTTAGACTTAAATGTAAATGTGTGTTCCTCCTTTTTAGCTAGATAGTCCATGAGTTATTGTGAAGGCATTGTGTCCGGTGTCGTCTTTGTCATCTTCATCTTTGTCGTCTTCATCATCTTCGTAAGCAATTTCTTCAAACATCTTTGACAAAACTGCTAGTCAGAATCACTTCAAATTTGGGACCATTGTCATTTTGAACAATATCTACAAGGTTATTTTTATTTATTTATTTATTTATTTATTTATTTATTTATTTATTTAACAGTTTTGAGAACTTTAGATTTTTTGAAATATTAAAAATGTACCTTTACTTATAATGGGCCATATCTTGATGGTTTATGAAATGGAAATGGTTACAAATATCAATCCAGTAACTATGGATCACTTATAGGAAGTCATATATGGACTCATTTAATTTGTTGAGGTTTACTCCAGTGAAAGTACCACCCACTTCAGTTGGGTGATTTATCTCCTGCATCAAGACCGCAGGACTCTATCAAAGCGGCAGATCCTGATAACCTCACAAATTCAAGTTGTTACTGATTCTTTATAGAACATGCCTATGAGATACAGAGTCATTGAGCCTATTTTTGTATTTGTAGCAGGACATTTGGTGTAGCAGTGATACATACTGTAAGTCTGGGCAAAATCAGCCAAACCTTGCTCACTTAATGTCTCACAAAATTGAAACTTTTCTGGTGTTAAACAAGGCAAAGTCAATTAGTCAGAATAAATATATTATTTTGATACTTTCCCATTTGGGCAGATTTATAAAAACAAAAAAAAAATGTGTGAAATGTTGACAAGCCTAGATACTGACCTGATCTTAAATCAGATATCATTCAAATTAAGCAAACACTCATCTTGCTTAACATGTCTATTCCTTAATAAGACGTAGTAAACATAGTCATCACATATGAATTTTATTACAATTAAACTCCTAAATACAGTAGATATCACAATATTTTTTTTAGATCACAGTTGTTGTTTGGTCTTTTATCTTATCTTCACATGTGGAATAAAATGACACACTTCATGTTTTGTCAATCGCTGGCAGTGAAAAGAAGAGCACTACGACAATATCCCATTTTAAATACATTTATTAATCCATTCCAGGGTCCCAATTGATTAAACACGTACAACTAGTATCCAGCGTTAACTTTCTGTCCACCAATATTGTATCACATTGACAGGGAGAGCAGCAGGCAGGTACAAATTATCTGAGGTTTCTGGTCCTTGAATCAAACAATCTGGAAAGTTAGGTTTGTTTATTAATTCATTTTTTATAAGAAATTAATCAAAAATAGGGGAATTCATAATTTTATTTGTTTTACTTCAGGAGATCGCAGAACTCTGTGGAGAAAGAAGAAAACTGTTTTAGTCAGTGTTCTCCAGGCAAGAAAGTCAATGTCACACATCCTAAACACCCATCAAATAGTTTTTCTGGTTACACATAGGGCATCATGCATAGATTTAGAGTGTATGTGTTTCATGATGAAATCAATTTTTTGGAGATATTTCACATGCACCCACCTTCCATCCCGATCTTGCCGTCTCCATCCTTATCTCCGGCTGCCATCAGACTCTTTGTCTCAGTCACAGTCAGCTCCCTTGCCCCTGGAGAAAAATTTTGGAGGAACAATCTAGGAGGGGGGCAGATAAAAAAAGACAAGTGATAAGTTCACTGGTATTTTATTATCATACCATTATCTGCTTCCTATGGTATTTTCTGCCCTTATAGGTCTTTTAAAGTGTCGCTCAGCTACCCTCCCCTCATGTTAGGCTGAGTCCATTCATAGTGAAATGTCGTTCCATTCATACTATGACCTCCGCCTGAGGCCCATCACGGGGGAGTTACAACGCAGATGTAACACATACATATCTGCACCATCCTGTATGATTACAAAAAGCCCTCAAACCACACACATACACACACTGCTTACTTGAGCTCCTCCTCTTCTATGTATCCACTCTTGTCTTGGTCCAGGACTATGAACACTTTCTGCCCATCTGCCTCAGATGAGCCGTTCAGTCCCACTTGCTCAAAGAAAGACTTAAAGTTGAATGTGCCGGGAGCTGCAAAGGCAACACAGGGAGAGACGAAGAGAGCAAGGCGAGGGATGTGAGAGGGAGTGAGAGGTCAATCACAGAATGAAAAGAAAGAGAGAATTGCAGGGGAATGAATAGAGATGTCGCATTTACTCATTCGCTCAGATGACTTTCATTCATCAACCAATGACATTTACCAATATACACCCTGTAGCATTTTACCGTCTTATACCATTATCGCCTATGTCATTATGCCACTGAAACAGTCAAAGAATACTGGTTATCGCCCGTGGCTCTGGTGTGAACCTAAATGTTAGAAGCCCTTTATTCATCAGGCCTCTGAGAGCAGAAAATCTGATCTCTGATGTAACTGTAAACACTCAAGAGGAAATGTTTAACACTTGGGGCTGACTGTAACTTTAAAATACATACATTATTTTACAAAAAAAACCCCAGACTTCTTAAGATTTGTCAGCTATACCCACTTTTTTTTCTAAACCAAACATGTTTCCCTTGAAATAAACCTCAAAACCACTATGTCTCCCTTGATACAAAATGAAGTGAAAAGTTATTTTGCCCAAAACATAGCTAACAGGGAGGACTTTCTGGAATAAAGGACACATAAGCGCTGACATTTGATTTTCATTTGAACAGTCGAGCCGTGTCTGCCATGTCATGCAGACATAATTGCTAGAGATAAATAATTAAGTGCTTTGGGATGTGAGAGCTGTATAGCTTATGTGATTTGGTCTCTGTGTGAAAGCTCAACATAAACACTTTGGTATCTGGGTGGTAACTACTCTCCTGCCACATGGCTGCTTGGTTACCTGCAGGCTCCCTGTACCCACAGTGAATAACATATCAAACAAGTATTCCCTGTAGGGCTGGGAGCTAGTTTAGTGGCTGTCTCTTCTTATAATAAGTAAGTGGATGGAAATTCACTTAATGCTTATGTTCTCATCTAAATACCTAGATGTCAACCTGCATGTGAGTGCATATGTGTTCTCTGACTCACCTTGACAAGCCTGGACTGCAGCCTTGATGCCCTCGTCGCTCAGCATCCCTGCAAATGCCATGGTCCTCTGTGTTTGCCTGAGGGATACACACACACACAGGCACAAAAGAAATGCAAAGTGACAGTAAATGAAACTGGTGCAGGTGTATTTGGTTATCAAATACCAGCATCTCTGTCAGATAAAAGGATGAAAAGCCCATGAATCAGTAAAGTAACTCCATATTCTTGTACATCAGCACTTTCAAAAGGAGAGTTGTGCCTTTAATAGCATAGCTGTACTATTTTGACAGCATGGTCCACCCGCATTAATAAAATATACATCCCTGTATTGTTCTGAGAGATAGATATTTCAAAGCAAAACGTCACATGCAAAATATGAGGAATGTCAGATGATTTATGTTTTGTTTAAAGATAATAAAAAGGATGCACAAAGACAGAAACATGCATTTTATAAGTGGCAGCTACAGCATCATTATACAAACACAGGCATGCACATTAAAAAAAAAAAAGAGGGAAAGCCTCATACTCACCGTGCTTTGGATGAGGTCTGCACTTTCTGAGTGTATGATGTGCAGATTTCCTTTGTCTCTCTTGATTTGTCCCTGTAAGTCACCAACACTCTCGTGCAGCTTCGTGATCCAGAGTGCAAGAAGCAACCTGACGTATCTGTCCTCAAACCCAGGGAGATTTCCCCCACGCCACAGACAGCCTCCTCCTCCTTCATCAGTTAATCAGAGCGATAATTTTCCCACCCATATTGTTGTGCATACTTGCATGCATATACACATATACTATTATGACAAATACCTTACATAATGACATATACAAAGTATAGGCTGTATAATGTAACTGCATTTCACAGATTTAAAAAAAATATCCTAATACTTCTGAACTTGCAGCTCCAGCAGCAAACAATAGTGATGCAATAATATCAATAGATTATAATAACAGAAATGCACAGCAACATACATTGAAAAGGCAAAACCCTTCAGTAGATTACATGAATGTAATCATTCTATATGTCAAAATATGTAGATAATATAAGTACAAATATAGAAACACTATATGGTATACTTATTGCAAGTGTTAGCAAAAAACTGGATTTGTCAAAACAAATCTACAATATGTAGGAGTAATTTAATTTTATCTATTGTACAAGTCAACATTATTTTTCTATTTAAATACAAGTATTGAAGAACGACACTGATTGCGTTTCTGCTTAAATCTGACACTAACAGCAGTTTGAAATCAGTAGAATTAAAATGAAAATCCATAAACAACATTTTCATCAAATAAGCTGGATCCTGGTGCACTGATGCTTTGACCACTGTACATCACTCAGTTGAACCTCCAATCTTTGAAATGAGACTGCTTAGTAAATTATCATTTAGCCTTCAATTCAACAATAAACATTTATTATGGGCAGGTCGATTTTATAGGTATTGCGTGTCTCACATGGTTGGCAGGTGACTGATGTAAAAAGCCTCCTTTAGCAGTGATACAGAGCATGGGATTTACATGACTGATAAAAACAACTAAAGTCCATTGGTTGTGTGTGGTTAAGTTGAAGCTATTCTTTGTTGTGATTGGTTCCAGTACCTGTCTATTCTGCAAATGTATACGCCTCATTCCGTGATGTGACGTTGTACAGGAACATGGCGCTTTGGAGGAGAGATGTTTCATGATAGTCAGGGATACTGATTAATTTAATTCAAATGGGTTCATTTTAGTAGAGATATACTATCTATATCAAATATGATAGGTCGCGAAAGGTGAGCTCACCTTTGGCCTCCATGGACAACGGGACAACGCGTTTGGTAGCGGTGCCTGCTGTCGTCAGCTAAAATTATTAGCATTGACATGCTAGCCGAAGCTAGTTAGCCGATTAATAGCAAGTTGCTAAACAGGCATAAATATGTTGGTTTATGAACCCTACACTGACGTTGAATTATTTATCAATGATTAAAACACGTTATTTCGTACCAAACCAGACATCTTTTGTTTAGAACATCGTTTCTTTTTAGCTAACATTTGTTAGCTAAGCTAGGATGGGGAGCCGTCATGGATATGTTTTGTTGCTGGCCACTGGGATTTTCCTGTCGGTGTTCTGGCTGTCTGAAGGTGCACCTCTTCAGTATCACCACAGAACAGGTAAAGCAGCTGTTTGATCACGACCAAGCAAATGTTTGGTTACTAAGAAATAATATGTTAATTCTTATTGCTTTGCTAGCAGTGCGTCTGTAAACTAGCTTGGGCAGCTGTTGCTAATCAGCAGCTAAAAGCTAACAACATAACAGTCTGCCGGTGTTTCCTGCTAACCTGAACGTTGTTTACAGTGTGTACACACCTTTACTAACATTTCTTTGTACTAATTTCGGGGTGGTCACGATTTCTACTTGGAAATGATAAGTGTTATGATAATGAAAATGGAAAAATATGGCATCATTACAAAAATACACAGACATCAGATAGAAAACACTTATTGATTTAGTCTGATTCAACTCTGATGGATGTTTAACGTAACGAAGGAAGTGTCTGGGTAGAAAAAGTATGTCTTAGATCACATGGTAGAGCCTGTTAAAACTGACTCTGCAAGATATTAACCTTTCAAGGAGGTGTGTCCAGCCTTTGACATATAACCAAGTTTATGGGACAATAGAATAGTTGGTCTACCAGCATGGAAAATATTGTTTCACCCTGTTTTGAAGTGCACCTTGACTAACCTGGTCAAAGCGGATTATATTGTCCTAGTACTTTGATGTCTGACAGGTCCAGTCACAAGTTTGATCATGAGTTTTGAAGTATCTTTAAATATGTATGGAGGAACAGAAATTTTGTCAACTGCTCAACTTAAAAGTATTATTTTCTAAGAACAGAAGGACCATTGAACAGCTACAAAATTTCAGTTGTCTTTTATTGATAAAAAGTAGTGAGAATATGATCTGTATTTGCACTGTTTATTTAAGAGATGTTGGAATAACTTGGAGGCAGATAAACTGATTCAGATTTCTCTTTTGTTGTTATTTTGTACCATGACTTCTCAATTTATAAACAGCTTCTCATAACATTAATGAATGAAGCAGTGAATGTATGGGAGTGACAGTCTGTAATGTGTAACTGTAACACATTCCAGTCTTATCAGCGCAGGTCAATGATTAGCAATACTGCTGTTTGCTCAATCATACTACAATATACCAGAGGAGGATTTAGCAAGATAAATCTGCTTTTATACCTTTATTACATGGCAACCAGTCTTTTGCCCTACCTATGCAATAATTTACCGGTAAATGCAGATGGGTTACATAATACATGAATAATGATGAAAGTTTTAATAAAGGTTAAGGGGTGTGACTGAAATCATACATAGAAAAAAAAGTGCCGGTCACTTGCAAAGTCATTCCATAGTGCTCAAATGATCTGCATAGATAAATTTTAACAGAAATGTCAATGTTTTAACTGTAAGAATGGTCAGGTGATGGTTAAGTGTGTACTTGATATTGAGTAATTCAGTGACCGCCACCCCAGACTGTTAGGTGATGGTGCTTCATTGTATTGCTGACCTAGACTCCTGCCAGAGCCCATTTGCCGCAGTCCAGCCATTTATTTAATTTTATCAACTTTTTTAATGAAAAGAAGAGTTTATATAGACATTACATAAGTGAAAGCATGCAGATTTTGCATTAGGTAATAAGTTAGTGATCTATACCAGGGGTCGCCCACTCTGGTCCTCAAGAGCTACTATCCTGCATGTTTTAGATGATTCCCTCTTCCAGCACACCAGACAGGTCATTATTAGGCTTCTGCAGAGCTTGATGATAGGCTTAACATTTGAATCAGGTGTGTTGTAAGAGGGATACATCTAAAACATGCAGGATAGTAGCTCTCCAGGACCAGGGTTGGTGACCCCTGATCTACACTGTGTTGTTTTACAATTATTTTAGTAGTGGAAAGATTATGGTGGTTTTAAATAAAAATGTTAAGAGCACTGTCTATTGAACATTGATTCTAACCAGGGCTTGGTCATCGTTAAAGTATTAGTGCACCTTTATTTGACAGAGGCCTGCTGCTCATTGCTCGGCAGATCCCAAACCTGTCCACCAGACAGTGCAGTCCTCCGTCCTGTGCATAGCTCAAAGTACAGACATCCTCTGTTTTGTACTCTGGTGGGTGAAATCTGCAAAAATGGGTCAGCTCCTCCTCTGCGTGAATGCCTGCTGAAATATGCAGTGGAACCGAAATAAGACCTGGCAGCTCCCTGTCGTATTGGTCCTAAAAACCAGTTGAGTCATTTGGCAGGGTTGCCAAGTCATAATATGAACCCATGACTCAGATAAGGCCTAACCAAGGAGAACTGATCCCATGTAGAGCTGCCGTGACCCAGTCGCTTGTCCATCTTAACTGTGGCTGAAGCATCTGAAGGACCCCTGTTGCTCCAGGGGTGTTTGTGTTAAAAACGGGCAGCAATTATTCCATCATATTTTTCACAGGATTATTACGAAGTAAACCTGTGTCTTTATTAAAATCAATTGAAATACTGTCTGAATGATTACTCAGTTCTAGCAGTGACAGTACAATAAATATATGCAATAGATGTCATTTTTAATGGAGTTTTTATGTTTGTTTTAAGTGTAGAACATAACCTTTTCCCTCACCACATCAACTGATGCACTAACATAAAATAGCACATTTTTCCCCTTTGTTTACCACCACAACACTGATCCTTCCCTTGAGATACTTCAATTCTTCTGGATTGTTGTGACTGATAATCTGTTCTGACTTTCACAAAGTTCAAACAGTAGCCACCAGTGACCATGTATATTGTGTATTTTCTCACACACTAGTGATAGGTTTGGGTTTATATGTGAATAGAAATTGATATTTTGTGTAGT
>JAPTMW010000028.1:15477223-15488250 GCA_029822955.1 Ostorhinchus angustatus
CGACCTTTACGTCATTGAAATGCGACAAACATCACAATTCTGCGTTCTGGGAGTGAGTGTTACTTGTGTAAACACAGTGTGTGCCTGCGTGGACATGTATTACATCAGGACTGTTTTGCTCATGTGGGTCACTTCAGGGTCGTATTCAGTTCATAATCAAAACTGATCGAAGTCGCATTTAATGTGTAATATGAACGAGCACACAAAAAAAAATCAGATTTCACCCAAAAATCCAAATTGTGCATTAAGACCTGCTATCTGAATGTAGCCATTGGACAAAGTTACTAAAAAAAAAAGGAAGTCAGAAAGGAATTACAACGCTGTGGACTTAATCAGAGGAGGCACGTGTTTGCAACCTCTGTGAAATTAAAACCATGTCTTTGCTGAACATACAAATACACAGACTCTCCATGTGATGGATGTGCTGCAGTATTTATCTTCTAACAGGCTAAACCTGCACCCACATTTGGCATAGAGTTCAGTCAGTACAATTCAAGATGTGTCAGCTTTTGGTGTTTTTCTTGTGTGGGTGAGTTATAACTTCTGGCTATTAATAGGGATAAAAAGTATAGAGATAAAGTTACTGAGCTACCACAAACTAGTACTAACAAGATGAATATTAGCAGGGTGGCCAAGAGTTGGAAAAAGGGACAAAAATAAGCTTTGACTGTTCAGTTTCTTTTTTACTTACCTTTGTCTTTTTTCACAGAGTTTAGTTTGCTGTTTTAATCTCTCATGTAATAGAATCCAGGTCCTGTTTTTATTAGTTTTAAGGGGAAAAAACATGTACCGCATTCATATTTTTAATCCAATTTGAATTATGTGATCGTAATGCTTTAAGACCATTGATTTCTACATATAATATTCAACATTAAAATTGCAGTTTCTAATAAAACTGTGTATCAGATCAGTGAAAATATGTAAATATAAAGACTGGGAGGTGATGCCATCGTAATCTGCTCAAGGTCTCTGAAGATTTCTCTGCAACTCCAACATGACCGGACTGTAGGGATTTTCACTGCTTTCACTCGTTTTTATTATTATTATTTATTTTATTTCATTTTATTTATTTGCACATAAAATATAAAATCAAACAAATACATGTACATATCTCTCTTTGCTATAGAGGAGGGTATGAATGTGTGCAGGTGAGGTCGGAAACCTGAAAGTCTTATAGAATGACCTCACCTTGACCTAGCTGTATTTGAAACAAAATAGAAGAATATAATTTGCATACCTTCTATGAAGTAGAAGGATAAATAAAAATGACATAGAAGTAAAAGACATGATGGTTATATAACTACAGTACAGGCCAAAAGTTTGGACACACCTTTTCATTCAATGCATTTTCTTTATTTTCATGACTTAAGACTTTTCATTATAGATTCTCACTGAAGGCATCAAACTATGAATGAACACATGTGGAATAATGGAGTTAAAAAGAGTGTGACATAACTCAAAACATTCGATTCTTCAAAATAACCACATTTTGCTTTTATTACTGCTTTGGAGATTCTCTGCTTTCTCTGGATGAGCTTCATGAGGTAGTCACCTGACATGTTTTCCAAAAGTCTTGAAGGAGTTTTCAGTGATGCTGAGCACTTGTTGGACATCTGAGGTCCATTTCATGCCATTTAACTGACAAAGTGTGTCCAAACTTTTGGCCTGTAGTGTATAAACATCATTTTTTTAATAACATAAAGAGTAAAAAGAAATGAATAATAATGATAATGCAATAATAGTAGTACTAATAGTCATTTTAATAACGGCACATTTTGAGAGATGCAGTCTACTGAACCATTTCACACAAATTTAGTGTTACTGTAATATATTTGATACAAACTATGACTTTATTGATTTGTAAAATTATATTTTAAATGGACAAATGTAAGTGTATAGGGTGGCATAATTCAGATAGGATCAAAAAAGTATTTTTCTCTTCCTGTTAACCACCCTTCGTCTTCTTTTTATTTATTTATTTATTTATTTATTTATTTATTTATTTATTTATTTATTTATTTATTTATTTATTTATCCATTTTTCTAAAGTTAGGTGCCATGAGTTGGGGCTTCACCTCCCTTTTCCAGGATGCAAATCACATGAAATAGCAAATAAGCTACCAACCAAAGTGCCACTCAGCTACTGATTGCTTGTCTGTATTTTAATCAAAGTATGGACACTTAGATGATGACACTATATAGACACTTTGCATAAAAAAAAAAAAAAAAATAGTGTGTATATTTTTAATTAAAAATCTGGTGTATTTTAACGCTTCAGTGCAGAGCTCCAAGGCAAATATGCCTGGTGTAGCCTCTCTCATTGATTATAGTGGAAGCATAGTGCTGTGTTATCCACTCTGAATATGTTATGCGTTTATTGTTGCCGGGGGGAAATGTTGTTACTTCTCCCTTTATTTGTTAAAGAAACTGACAATAGTCGCCATGAAACGTACTCATTTTATCCCTGAACAAGATAGTTTTATGCCTTAATCCAACCAAACCTTCCCTGTCTTAATCATCATTTATTTGGCATATTTGTTTTCATTAATTGTAGTATTTCATGTGATTTTTTTCTGCAATTTTATGTCATTCCTCCTCCTACCTGTAGAGGCGCTACGTGATCATTTCAGCAAAACTGCAAATTCTGTCATTTTGTCAGTGGCCATCTGTGCATTTCGTTGTTTTGGTATAAGGTTGTTTCTGCAACAATGCTTAGCTCAGTGTGTTCTCTGCATACATGTCAGCCTTTACAGTATCTGAGAATCAGCATTATTTTTATAAACTTTTTTTCACTTTCGCTTTCAATTTCAAATTTGCAGCTGTGAAATTGCTGATCCTATATTATTCCACTGGTTGCCTCAAAGTAAGAGACAAACAGAGAAAGAGAGAGGATGTAGAAAATTGGAGAAAAAGAGAGTGGACATGTCTCCGATTTCAAACCACGACATCAGTGAACCTCTTTGAATTCCACAACACAGCATAATCCTCAGCCGGTAGGGAAATATGAGAAACTTCACAAAGTAATTTACACACTAATGTCAATTTTCCCCAAGAACAGCAGTGGGATGCAATTTAAGGATAGCACAGTTACATTTTCCTTATTTTTAAAGATAATTCCAAGCGGCTTATTTTGAATTCCATCAACTTATTATTTCTTTCCTTGAATGAATGACATGCTCGGAATAGTGAACACATATTAGGACAAATGCATAGTTTTAAACAAATCCAAAGCTGTGAATGCAATCAAAAGTTTGAAACTCACTTAGAACATATTTGGTTAAAACAGTGACAGAAAATAAAAATTGATGTGCCATTGTTGGTACTTTAAACAACTCAACAATAGCAAAAAGGTTCAGTTTGTGGGATGAAATTGCAAGTTACAACCAGGTGAGGACCCTCACCTATGGTGGCCACAAAAGGCCCTTGTTTTTTCTGGGCTTTTTGACGAAGACATATTAACTCTGACCCACACTAATAAATAACAGTAAGTAATAACCTCGACACTGCATGCCACCCATTCTAATGTAGAAATGCAAAAGAAGTCTGTTGTAAACTCAGTTCTACTCATTCTAAGGCAACAAAAATGCAATCAGCTTTATTTTCAGGCACATACTGTACATTCCATTTCTGCACATTCCTCTATATCTTTCATACTGGACTTTTAAGACAGGACTGGGCATGGACTCCTAAATTGGTTCAGTGTATCAGCTGAGTCACAGCATATTCACGATGCATTAACTCCAAAAATTGCCCAGCTCATGTCACCAGTGACTACTTCAGTATCTGGAAAACACTTTTTGCAAACATCCCCATTAGGAAGCTATAGAAATGCAGCCATAGATCTCACTCACCCACAGGAGATTGGTCAATGCAATCTGCTCTGGGTAAATGCAATCTCTAATATGCGGATGGTAATTGCAGACAGTAGTTTGAGGTTGCTGCATGAAATGTGTACACTGTATAAAACCTATACCATGTCAGACACAAATGGACTCCTCTTGTGCGATTGCGTTTTATGTTTGTATTAGCATGGATCGATGGCACTATTATAAAGTACATTTTTCTTTAAATCCATCCCCTAATCTCTGCTGTATTTCTATTACATCTCTTATATACCTTTTCAGTCCTGGTTTTTCTTTTACCTTCCTATCTCTCTCATCTCTTCAGGTCATCTTTATGTCTTTCCTCCCTTCCTACCTTGCTCCCTATTTTCTTTCCTATCCTGTGTGGTTCTCTGTGCTCCATTGCACTTTATGACCTGTAATCCATGCTTATTAAACAAGGTGCCTGTGCCATTAAGAGTGGAAAATGAGCCCTAATGGCAACACCGCTGGCAGCGCTCGCTGCCTCAATGCCATTTCGCACTTATGGGCAACGCTACATTAGCACCTTAATTCGAGTGGCCTTGCATCGCTGCCTCTGAAAATATTTTCATCATTTTCAGCTCCCTCTACTAACCCTCCACTATCTGCACATTGATGGGGAAGGCTGTCCTGGATTGTCAGATTGTCGGATAGTCAGATCCTCCCAAAGCATATGGCCTGGGGGGGGGGGCAGTTAAACCAAGGTAAAGCGACTTTATCAAATCCATCATAGGGGCACACTCTGTGTCTTTGTTTTAACCTCCTTTGCTCCTTAAGGAAAGGACCTCCGTGAATCATGTGAAAGGCTGGAAGTGGAAGGAGTTTGATGGAGGGATTTCCAGGGCACAGAGAGTTGAAGGTTCCCTCTGATGGCAAATTGATTTATCCTGTTATGTATGCTAAGGGAGTAAAATTAGTGAAGACAGTAGAACAGGTCAGAAGGTGGGGACTTGATCATTATAGGACTTTTCTTTTCCTTCATGGAGGCTACTTCTCTTAATCTCTGAGGCACTGAAGGATAGGTTTCATGAAGGATGCACTGATCCGATGGATCAGTATCCGCAGGTACTGTCCGTACAGTACTAAATGGACTGGGAATAAGCCAAAAGGGAGTGATCCATGTTAAATACTAATTTTCTTCTGCACCATTAATTAACTTCAAAGAGCTAATTTTCAATGCATTCATGGTTCAGGCTGAAAGTGTCACCAGAATATATATATTACAGTGGACGTTTGCAGGTGGATATGCCTATGGGAGAAGGATGAAACAGTGTATTACTGTGGTTAACATAACAGGTTTTCATTAAAATGCTTAGTTTTGTCATAACTTCATCATTATTTGATTAAATGTGCAAAAAAATCAAGCAATAAAATATGAATAATATTGTACTTAAAAATTAAGGCTGCATGCATAGTTTTATTTTATTTATTTATTTATTTATTTCACTTTTCACATCTTCAGCTTACTGCAGGACTCCAGTAAAGCATTATGGGTCAGAACTAGTATAGATATGGAAAGAAAAATAAAAAAAAACACAATAGCCCAAATTAATATTTATCTGCATTTGGTTCAAGAGGTGCATATGATAATTGTTGTTCATTTGTAGTTGATGTTCACATATAGTGTTTGTTGATATAACTACATCCACAGTGTGGTGTGTTTCAGATACTTTATATTATTGCGTCACATCTGCTAAAATGATTGGACGAGCCTATCAGTGGGCATTAAGACGCCTGAATGATGCATAGCAGAATCAGAATTCCACGTTAATGCCACGTGAAATTATTGTGTTACAGATCCTTCAAGCAAGTACAGTATAATAAAAAAAAATATGGGAGTGAAATATTTCCTCTGTCTGTGCAAAGTTGTGCCATACTGGAACATACTATGAAAGTAGGTAACCCTATAAAACCATTTGCATCATATTTGCTACACCGGGTTCTGAGACCTCTATCTTATCAACAAGATCAATACTTTCCTTAAAAACCTGTTGTATATACCAGACACATGTTTTCTGTCCCCTGGTGGATTATCTTTTTTTTTTTTTTGCGTTTTTCAATATGCCTGTTATCATTAAATCGTCCACATACTTTTAGCAGGAAAGTCTTTGGTCATTTTCAAAAAGTTACAATGAGAACATTTATATTATTTATTTATTTATTTTTTACTTCATATACTAAAACAATGCATGGTTACTTGTTAATTGATTATTTATAGTACAGTTAAATTTGGTTAAAAATGTGTGTATTAAATTTGATGTTGTAGGTATATAAGGTGCTTTATAAAAAACGCCCAGTGTATAAAATGTGATACAAAAATATATCATAAACAAAATTATATGGTAAAACATTTTGCTTGGATTTTGTTAAAAGATCTAATAAACATCTCAATTCTAAAAAAAAAAAGAATTTTGTGGCTAGTCTTTGATGGATCAGGTTTTACAAGGTTAAAGGGAGGTGAATATACTATATGTCCAATTTGTAGTTCACTCATATCACTGCCGTCGTTCAAAGCTTGAAAAGACCGCTGGCACGTGGTGCACAATCCCTGCAGCTTGATTGAATTGTCTTGCTTAATTCTGTTTACAGTGTATTAGATGAGTATATCACCGCTAGCAGGTAAAGTACTGTGGTACATTAATTAAATTTAATAGGCTGCTAAGGGAGAGAGATGCGGAGGCTCCTGTCAAACAACTGTGGCATTGAGGTTGTTAAAACGTTAAAAGCAGACTACAATTTTTACTTTTTTTTTTTCTTTATACAATCACACAGTGGCCTAGAGTCATGGAGTAGGAGGTTGAAAGTGGGCAGAAGTTGAGAAATGAGACAGAATGTAATGCCGGAGGCTCTGAGTGTATGTGCCAGAGTATGATCAGTATATGTGAGAATTTTGCTTTGGTGAGCGTAGGAGTGTCTGATTGTATGGCTGTTTTTGAACTCATCATGTGCGCAATATGTGTAAGGATAGTGTTTTTTCTTTTTTCTATTTTGGTCTTCTCGTCCTGTGTGCATGAGTACAGGTATGCGAGACGCTTCGCAATTTGACTTTCATCATTAAAATATTAAAGATTCAGCGTTTCATATTGACTGCTGACATAAAAAAAACAAACAAAAAAACAAAACCAACAGTGGGGGCTAATGAGGAGCCACATTAAAAGGTTGTGTGTGTTTGTTTTGGGTTTTTTTAGCGACACACATATCTGCATCAGCATGGATCAAACTTTTTTTTCTTTTACATGAGGAAAAATGTTGTGACATCAGCAACTTTATATTTCTTCAGCAGTGTGTTTAAGTTGAATACATTCACTGTAACGTTTACCCCTCATTTATTATTCACAATTATCAACAAATGTACATGCACTGTTCCATAAAAAGCATTCTAAATAAGGGGTAATTAGAAATTGCAGTGTTTGATATTGACATAATCAAATAGTTATGTGAATGATTTTTTTTTTTAAAAATGGAAATGCTGTATTTGTTTTTAAAAATTCTTAAAAAGCAAAAACTAGCAATGCCTTTCTTACATTGCTTTAACTCTTTAGTACCTTAGGGGGAAAATGTTGACATTAAAACACTACTATGATTTAAGACCATACTAGAGCCAGGTTATTAATTAGGTCATAGGTAATTAACATAGACTATATATAAGTCACACTAAAGTCATCAGAGTCTGGCACCTGTTCATGACCCCTTGGCGTCCATTTTTAGTCCCGAGGGTACCAGTATACCTCATTTTTAACATGTAGGGTACCAGATAGAAGTCAGCATAAATACACAGACATCAGAGACTGACGACATAACATGATGTTGTGAAGGTGTTTATTGTGAATCTACTCTCTTTGTCCATCTGATTTCAGGCCATAGATTTCAGACCCTAAGGGCGAAAAAGACAAAAAAAAAAAAAAAAAACACACCAACTGACTGCCAGTCGTCACCAGAAAAAGTAGCCCAACTGATCAGTCGGATCCCATCCCTAACTCTAACCCTAATATTGTAAAAAACAGAAAAGTTAAAGAGTTTTTTTTTTTTTTTTAATTGCAAAAATGTACTTGAGGTCACAGCAATTTAAAAACACAGGCACTATAATAAGTGTACTAATACTAATAATAAGTAGTTTAGAAGTTTGAGCATATTTCACACAGATCCAGGACTTTTATTTTAAAAACAACAACAAAAACCAATATAATGTAACACATAATTCCTCAAATACTTGCATAACCCAAGGAGGTACAAAACCATTATTTGGTGAGACCTTTATTTCCTCTATTTAAAAGTAGAAATACAAAACATTGCTTGGATCCACAGATGCAAAACCTCCTTTCCCATTAAAAAATAAAAGTCCTTAAGCATTTCAGATAGATAAAAACAGGTCATTCCTTAACAGAGCTTATATTATGTAAATGTTGCCTTCCTGTAGCACTTATACGCTAACATTCTACAACAACTTACAAGACACACACACCTGCAGTGACTGAAATCACACAATAACACTTCAGCTGAGTGACCTACAACCACAAACTGCTGAAAATACCTGGGTCATATTACTGAATGAATTCAATTAAACTGTTAGTGAGTTCTACAGCTGTAGAATTGATCAAATCAGGCTCCAGCTATGCCAGGGCATGCACAGATGTTTGTGTAGCTGTGCCTTAGATGTTTTTTGGGCTGAAATCTGACATCACCACATGTTATATTACCCAGTACCAGAATCAGTGTTGTCTTTTCCACCATAAACTGACGGCAGGGTTAATAAAATGTATATCAGGAACACAGTGGAACGTAGCTAAACTATTGTGATCTTGTCCCGATGATACGTGATTGGTAGGAACTACTTCTTTTTCCACTTGGGTAAGTGTGTGCTGCGTCACGCTTCTCAGTCAGTCAACTTTGACTCAATCTGTTAAAAAAAAAAACAGTCAAGAAGATAATTAATATGCAAGTTTTCATTTTTATAATAGTTCTTAATAAGTAAACAATATTTACTCTCATGTCTCGTATTCTTTCTGAAGTTAGGATTTGAAATACACAATTTTTTTTTAGACTTTCTAGATGGTAAGTGTATTTGTACAAAGTATCAGTATCACTGATACCAGCCTGAATTTAATTTGGTATTGGATTGGAATTGTATCAAACATCACTAACATATATTTAAAGAGGCTTTATACATTTTTGTATGCATATATGTTATGTCTGGCTGTAGGCGTAGTTGGATAGAGAGCTGATATAACAGTTTCATGTTCTTGTTGTTTGTCTCTTGTTACATGTTTAAATATAAAAAGACCTCGATAAAATATATAAATGTATATTCTTGATGAAAAAATACAAGAGGTTATGAGACAAAAATATTCAGACGTTGATGAATGTCAGATTGCACTTTCCTTTCTTGCAATGTGTTGATTGATACAGTTTGTGCATATAAAATGCCTATTTGTAGAGAATTATGAACCCATACTTGTAGAGTAACCTGACGTTTCTGTTGTCAGTATCGTTTACAAAGCGTCATGATATGAGGGAGTAGCATCTACACAAAGCCTTTACTTTTCTCCCCCTCTACATCTCTGCAAAATAACCCTCTACATGAAGTGCCCTCTCCTCCAGTCTGACTCAGTGACCCTTAGTGTTCTACAACTGCCTCCCTCTTGCATGTGATGAAATATTCATGAAACCTCTGCAGGGCACAGTGTACAGTACTTGGGGCTGCTAATTGTTCTATGGTTGGACCTTAGGGTGCTGTCATCTGCCTGCCTCAGTCTCAAAAAAATCACTATTGCTGCTAAGGTGCACAGCCTCTATCATCACCTCAGCTCATTACTGTTCATCATCTAAAACAAGGGGTGTTGCTAATAAATTAACTTGTTTTTGTATTAGCTTCAAGGAAACATCATAATATTGCAGTTCATTTGGCACCGTGTGTAGGAAGGAGGAGGAGGAGAAGTTTTCTACTTCCACTGTCAAATGTGACAGATGGTCAAACCAAACTAAATCTGTTCATAATAACAGACCAATACAGCATTAAGCAGAATTAGAACTGTGATCTTGTACTTTATTAATACTGCAGAACTCTCCTAACTTTTACTATGTAGTTTCATAGATATGTAGACCATGATATTATCAGTACTTAAAACTCAAAATTTGTGAAATAGTTTTTCATTACCATCAGACAAAAAATGCATTATTTTTGGTGGTGAATGGTTCCAGGTTGGTCTCTCAGTTGGACCAGGGCCTTTCTGTGGTGAGGGCTGCACAGTGTCCTCCAGACAGTTTCATATACATTCATTTTTCTGTCAGTGCCCCTCACCACGGGGCTGATGAAGATCTGGAGGTGGTCCCTGAATACCTTTAATGGTGGCTCACTACTCCCAATTTGTGCTAATGCTAATGCTAAGTACTGTGTGTGTGTGTGTGTACGCGTGCATGTGTGTGTATCTGTGTGCATGTGTCTGTGTGTGTTAGGATGAGTAAAATGTAGACACCACTTTTCCCTACAGAGATAATAAAGTAAGTTAACTTTTTTAACCTCTCCTTTCCCACTGGATTGCTGGTAATCCAATTACAATTTTCTATTAAATACATGAAAGATTCAACAGTATAGCTTTTGTCAGTGTAGGCATGCTACACTATTGCCGTGTTTCCACTACGTGGTACCAGCTCGACTCGACGCCACCTTTTTGCGTTTCCATTTCATAAAAGAACCTGGAATCTGGTTCCAGCTGGATGCTAGTTTTTTTTGTATCTCCTCCGCCGAGGCTCCAAAAGATAACATGATGTGTAAACACTGCAGACCACTGATTGGTCAGAGAGTTGTCTCTGCCTCATTGTGTCACCAATGTGTGAGCCAGAATAAAAAAAAATTAAAAAAAACACATTTGGAAGTTTACAGTAATATACTGGTAGGTTAATCTACATGATGGGAGCCTGTGAAACAACAACGTGGTCAATTGAGGAGGTTCAGACATTTCTGTCCTTGGCTGACGAAAAAATTCAGTGTGAGATTGACGGGACAACACGCAATGAACGAGTTTATCAGCAACTCTCTGAGCAGACATCACTGAAGTTATGACGCATCTTGTAATGGAAACAGTCTCCTGGAATAGTGTCGGGTACTCGAGTTGAGTCGAGCCGGTTCCACATAGAGGAAATGCAGCTTATGTTAGAAAGCTTTTC
>JAPTMW010000028.1:16028900-16043755 GCA_029822955.1 Ostorhinchus angustatus
CAGGTTTCATCAAATATAAAATTTAGGTACTTACTACATCATTTTTAAAAGGCAGCAGCAGTTTTTAGTTTGCTCTTGGAAACTGAAAGCATAATCAAGTTTCTAGTCAAGAATATTTTTGACTCATCTGGTACCAAGGTTCAGAGCTTTGCTACATGTGTGTGTAGGTTCTCATTTGCCCAGGTCGTCATTCTTCTTGGTAGTTCTTCTCTTCTGAAGAATTGAAGAAGTCTCTTGGATAAGAGATGAAACGTTTTCAGAAGAGCTAAACCAGTCTAGTTGAACCGAGAAGAACTATCAAGAGTCTTTGCTACATTTCTTCTATCTCCTCGTTGCAGCACAGGGTTTTGCAATGTCACTGTTCATAGAGCTGCTTTTATTGATTTAATGCAACATTATCCCGAAGTTATGCAAGACTCTAACAATGGCTTCACCTGAAATAACTTTTCCTGGGTTGTCATTTAATATAGACGCTGGGGAAAAAGAGTTTGTGTTGGATAATCAGGTTGTGGATATTGGTTATTGTCTGATTGTTGTTAGTTTTACCGTCCTGGGTACCCTAGAGAACACTGTACAGTTGCCTGCTATCATGTTGTCTGATAAAACCCAGAGCTCTTCTTCAGTGAGAAATGAAAGCATATTAAGTTCATCAGTCAGTATGAAGGAAATAATAATAGGCCAAGGCTTTTATTACATGAAATCCTTCATGTTTATCTGGATTAAAGTCCTTAATGTCAAAAAAAAATTATGTTCTTCATTATTTTAGTGAATAAAACTGACATGAGAACCTGGTCACATATCAAACCCTTATCTGCCTGGGAGTTCACATATTAATCTGTATTTCTAGGTGGAGGCGCAGTGTTTCTCTGAACAGGAAGTGACTGTGGCTGAATAGGAGCCTGCTTTAGTGTCTGTCATCAGTTTTTCTTATAGCTTTTCAAGTTTCTTGAGAAAAGGGAGAAAAGCTGCCATTTGTCTGCTGTTCTTCAGTTAGTATTAATTTCATTCTATAAAACTGTGACATTGTCGCTTTCAAGAACACTGGAAGGGAAGTGCAAGTACCTTGCCAACAGTCCTGGGGTACCTGACATTTATGTCGTCACATTTACTTGTTTTGTGAAGGTTTTAAGGAGGCGTTTGTCAACATGGCGCAGTGGAACCAGTTACAGCAGCTGGAGACCAGGTATCTGGAGCAGCTCTACCACTTGTACAGTGACAGCTTCCCCATGGAGCTACGGCAGTTCCTAGCACCCTGGATTGAGAGTCAGGACTGGTGAGTATTATAAATAAACTACTTACATATATGGGCTTAGCTCCAAAATCAATTGTGTCATGCATTTAAACTGCTTTTACCTGTCACACTGGAAAACAGTTGCTCACCATGATTTCTCAATAGCTGTTATTGTTATATGGCTGTTACGATAAGGAAATTTTATTGTTAATTATCTTTTCCACTTCCACCATTATAGTTAAAGGCAAACGGAAGTTTATGCACCACACCTAACAAAGAACAAGAGCCATGTCTTGCCATTTAACACTGGAACATGAATAAATTGCATCTTTATTTGCCCTTTAAGCCTTTACACAAGCAGATTTGACATAAATAAACAAAATATACAAAACCTATTACTGATGATGGCTGGTAAGCACTTCAGTATGAAGGTAGTGCAACAGGATCTCATAAAAGAAATCATATTCAGATCTCACATAGTGGAAATTGTGAGAAATGTGACATTTCTTTTAGTTCCATTTAGCAGTTTTTCACAGGAGAATGGAAACGATTATGAGCAGTAATTGCTGAAATAACTGTAATAAGGCATGTGTAATAATTGCAACAGGCCTTGTTTAATGGTGATTTCTTTCTTTTCGTGCCATTTTATTCCCGTATGTCACCCTGACAAGGATCCATTTTTTAATGTATCCATTTTTCCACCAGAACCAATTCTGTATTGAGCTCATGAGGATTTTTTTTCCCTCTTTTATAATAATAATAATAAAAATGGATTGGCTTTCTGTAGCACTTTTCAAAGCACCCTTTGCATAATTGACCCATTATTTTGAAAGATAAATTAATGTAGCTGTCTTTTTTTTAACTGTATTTTGCAACTTTTGTTTAGTTAGCAGACAATCTGTTGAATTAAATTACCACATCCTTATCACTTACTTCTGTTCTCTATAAGGGCTTATGCTGCCAATAAGGAGTCACATGCCACACTGGTGTTTCACAACCTCTTGGGAGAAATCGACCAGCAGTATAGCCGTTTCCTGCAGGAGAACAATGTACTCTACCAGCATAACCTGCGCAGGATTAAACAGCATCTCCAGAGCAAGTACTTGGAGAAGCCGATGGATATCGCTCGTATTGTCGCTCGCTGCTTGTGGGAGGAACAGAGGCTGCTGCAGACGGCCACCTCAGCTGCACAGGTGCCAAACATTACTCAACTAATTATCTGATAAACAAGTAACACATTCCCATCAGTAGTACTGGCTTTAAGGGTTACAAATACTCTAAGGTTATGTTTTATTCTCCCGCAGGATGGTCAAGCAGCCCATCCCACTGGCACAGTAGTGACCGAGAAACAGCAGATCCTGGAGCACAACCTTCAAGACATCAGGAAGCGTGTGCAGGCTAGTTTCCATTTCATTTGTTCATGCTAAAATAGTTGAGGACGCAATCCCAAAAAATACTGATTATATAATTAGCCATGACTTAAGTATTGCCTGACTTTAACAGGATATGGAACAGAAGATGAAAATGCTTGAGAACTTGCAAGATGACTTTGACTTTAACTACAAGACACTGAAAAGCCAAGGAGGTAAAACATTTTTTATTGATTTCCTGGCAGTTTTTTTAACTCTATGAAGATTAATGCACTTTTATCATTCTTCTGGAACTGATTGAACACATGTAATTTGTTTTGTCCACACTCTTTCCAGAGTTGTCCCAGGATCTAAATGGTAACAGCCAGGCATCCGCTACTAGACAGAAGATGGCCCAGCTTGAGCAGATGCTGAGCGCTCTGGACCAGCTCAGGAGGGTAAATGTCTTAAAAAAAAGAAAAAAGTAGGAATTTAACCTAAAAAATACATGAATTGTAATAAATTTGTGATGTTTTCTGTATTCACAGTTTTGTTTTTCGCCAATTTAAATTTTTTAGTTGATTTTCTCAGAATATATACTGAATATATACAGAATATATACTTAATTTTGTGTTACATTGTGATTTTAATACAGTTATTGATAAAATCTTCATGACAAAAATTTTGATCCATGAATCTAATCACATCCATGTTATCCGCATGTTTCTCTTGCAGCAAATTGTGACAGAGATGGGAGGGTTGCTGACCGCCATGGATTACGTTCAGAAAAACCTAACAGATGAAGAGCTGGCAGACTGGAAGCGGAGGCAGCAAATTGCTTGTATAGGAGGTCCGCCTAACATCTGCTTGGATCGCCTCGAAACATGGTAACCACAGAAAAAAAAAGAATATGGTCCATTTTACTGTAAAAACAAGGCATGTGTCTTCTATTGAGGTATTTTACTGCAACTGGGTCTGATTTTTCTAATCAGGATCACATCCTTGGCCGAGTCCCAGCTTCAGATTCGTCAGCAGATCAAGAAGCTGGAGGAGCTTCAGCAGAAAGTGTCCTACAAAGGTGACCCAATCATCCAGCACCGGCCTGCCCTGGAGGAGAAGATTGTGGACCTGTTCAGAAATCTGATGAAGAGGTATGGTATGGAATTCATTTTCACTGTGTGTCCATTAAGGCAAAGTTGATAAAGTGTGAAGTTAGTGAATATTCAGCCTTCAGTTTAATGACCAAAGCTTTCACCTGTATCCCACTAGGGCTGGGCGATAAAATGATAATGATATATGTCGTGGAATAACTTTTCCTTGTTAGAAATATGAGGCATGCTCGATACAATTTCAATAGAGTTCATTTGTCCATATTTTGACAGATGTAAGAACAGCCAATCTTAATTAAGTAGCGCCACACTGAACCAATCACGCTAGAGCCACGGCAAGTTAGGTTGACACACACGCAGCACAGGTATAAGAGCAGCCGCAGCACACATGTTAATGCTTGGGCTGCAGCAGGAGGTAATTTCACTTTCAGTTTACGGCAGTTGAGGAATGCACATCCCCGGTATTGTTTCGTGAAGATGGTCTGTTTTGTTTGTGTTCTCTTTTAAAACTTGAAAGCTTTTACCTGCTGGTCAGACTTTTAGTTCAGTTTTAAATATATGTACCTGTTTTATTGATCTGAAACATTTGTATAATGTTCTTCCACACATCTGTCATGTTCAACCTCTGACAGAAAATAAATAATAGTTAAATCAAAAATAACCTGCTGTTGTCTTCACAACAAACTTATGAGTAATGGAAAATTTAAGCTTGACAAAAATAGTGATTTGATTTATATCGTGATACATATCGATATCGTCTGATATGAAAAAAATTATTGTGATATGATTTTTTTCCATATCGCCCAGCCCTAATACGAACATAGGCATTCTATGAATTAAATCAACAATCTTTATTACTGTCATGTGCTGGCAAAATTGTGTAATTCGTAGTTTGGTTGTAGATTATGCTGTTTCATGTAGTGTTTGTTGGAAAGTTTTTCTGAACCATGATCAACTCTGTGTTTTAGTGCGTTTGTGGTTGAAAGACAGCCGTGTATGCCCATGCATCCAGACAGACCTCTGGTCATCAAAACAGGAGTGCAGTTCACAAATAAAGTCAGGTAAGCTCATATTCTTTAGTACAACAGATCCACAGAAGGCGTAAACATCTACATTTCTTCACATACTGTATATAGGGTGTGCACAGATCCTTAAAAAGTCTCAGATGTGATTGTCCTAAAGTAGGGCCTTAATTGTTCTTCTTCAATTCTTAAAATGTATAATTGATTTAATTAATTCTTAAATCTGGGACTCCAAGGTCTTGAAAATTCCACAGACACTATAAATGATATTGCTAAATTTGCTGTGGAAATATTTGTCAAATTTGTAATTGGTGTGTAGCATTTTGATATGACAGATAGGTATGAATGATGAAACCAGCAATCATTCATGGGTGGAGGGGTTCAGGTATGAACTTGTCCATCTTGAATGTCAGCTGAAACATTAGTCATGGAGAAATGTAACATCATGTTGCTGGATTGAAGCATAGTTAAGACTGTTCAAGCCAATAACTATGAGGCCAGTTGTACTGTTATTTTTGTGAATGGAAGGTGTTAAATCTGACCAAAGATGCCTTGAAAAATGTCTTAAAAAGTCTTAATTTGGCTTCTTTAAACCTGCAGGTACTGTGTACATACTACTTTTAGTCCCAGAGATAAAGTCACAAAACCAACAGAACACAAACTGACCAGTACTTACAAAATGTACTGATTCAGACATCGTCTTTCCCTTCTGTCTCTAGGTTACTGGTGAAGTTTCCTGAACTGAATTACCAGCTGAAAATTAAAGTTTGCATCGACAAGTGAGTATTTTTGGTCATTTCTGACCAGTCTTGGTTAATGAGTCACATATTTTACTGAAAACTGCAAGAAAAAGTATATATTAAATGATATGCAACTTTATTATTTAAGGGAATCTGGGGATGTGGCTGCAATTCGCGGGTAAGATAAAAAAAACACTTTGTTTTCATCTTTACCACTATTGGCTAATACCTAAAAAGATGAGTCACTCTCTGCTCTACTTTGATTCACTTAGGTCACGAAAGTTTAATATCCTCGGCACTAACACAAAAGTTATGAATATGGAGGAATCCAACAATGGCAGCCTGTCAGCAGAGTTTAAACATCTGGTGAGTTAAAGACTCCTTCTGTTCTACCATGATGACCGTTTCTGATAAAAGCCTACTTTAGAGCCCTGACTTCCTGTTGATTACAGACCCTGAGAGAACAGAGGTGTGGCAACGGTGGCCGAACTAATAGTGACGTGAGTACTCTTTCTGATATTTGGCAAGATAAAGTAAACAGTTAGTCTAATACAGCTACAGTCTGTGTTTAAGACTTATGTTTATTACTGTACGTCTGCTTGATCTGTCTTCAACGCGAACAGCTTGTTTATTTCCTTGCGTTTTATGCAATGAGGGTTTTCTCTTTGTAGGCTTCTCTCATCGTCACAGAGGAGCTTCATCTTATCACTTTTGAGACAGAAGTCTATCATCAAGGTCTGAAAATCGATCTGGAGGTGAGCCCCCTACGCTGAGAAACGTTTCTGCTTAATCTTTGTCATCGTGTAAGGTATGACGCATAATATAGAGACAGGAGTATTGCTGTTTTAACACCTTTTATGTGGAAAACAAGTCACCAGACAAATGAGTCATTCAGACAGTGTCACCCCCTCAGCTTCTGATTGAGCTTGTAGTTAAAGATATGAGGACAGGCTGAAAACTTTAGAGATTGAAAATGAAGGAAAAATGCCAAATTGATTCAACTCAGCATTCATTTAATTCAACCACTTCGAACTAAAATAAGGATCAACAAAAGTCTTATCGGTTTGGGTTGTAAAACAGAAGCTTAACAAGTGTGTTATTGCAAAAAAAAAAAAAAAGGTTTAACTCCCATGGACGTTAATACTCATCTGGTTTCCTCATTAGTGCACGATGCCTTTGCTTTAAAAACATGTGTTGATGACAAAAACACATCTGTATTTGAGGAGTTTTTACCCTAAAGCTTCTATATGAATAGGATTGAAGCAGCGCAGCAGTGTTTGAAGAAGTGTGTAGGGCACAATGGCAAAGAATAAAACCATAAAAAAAAAAGAACCCACGCGAGGCTTTGATGGTCCACTTACAAACTTTCCTTCCTTTACCATCAGTCTGTAGCTTTTTCACAGTTCTACCACATTGTGGGCAGGGAAACGGTTACATTTTTGCTCATAAACTCACACGAGGAACAGAAGAAAAAGTTGTTGGTGAACACCCTGACCCTAATCTTGCAGTGCACAGTTTATGGGGGAAACGGAAAACCTATTCGAGCAAAATATGTATTTCAAGAACAGCAAGATGTATATTTGAGAGAAGATTAATGAGTGGACGTAGTAACAGAGTTGATAGAGTGCACAGTTATTTGTCATTTTTTGATTAATGTGTTTTTATGAAGTCTTTCAAACATCCAAAAAGAGTAAGACAAACACTGAGACATATAGCAGAGGTATAAGATGCTACAAAACAAAAAAAAACAAACCAACAAACAAAATTAAAGGGTTCCGCAATGTAGTTACCCCATCACTTTGTACACAGCACACATTATCCAGTGTCAAGGTGCATTGTCAGCTGTTCTACATCAGAAATTCACGTATCCATCTGCCAAAGGAGGGGGGTTTGTCATTCTTTCAAATTAAAAGGAGAAGGAACTTTTTGAATTTAAATTACTTTTAAGTACAGTGCTGTGGTGAAGGTTTAGGCCATCTTTAGGTTTTGTAGTTTACAGTTCTCCTTATCACAATATAAAATGCAAAGAAAGATCAACATTAAAAACAAAATATTCCAAAATAAAACTGACTTCCTTTTTGCAGACAATATGATATTTATAGAACAAATTTTCTGGTGTTTGATGCAAAACTTGTCAGATGTTTTTCATGGTTTCGACTACTTTGTGTCAAAGGAACAGAGGTCTTTTATATATTTATTACTGACCTTTGCATGTAGAAGCCGTAGTGTTTCTTTCTTTCTTTCTTTTTTCATGGGTTTTTAATTTTGCACACATTTCCTGTATTTCCCTCTTGAGAAACAGAGAAGTTATTATGAATATTTATCACAACCTTGCAAAAACAACACCACTAAAGATGGTCTTAGACTTTTGCACAGTACAGTTGATGTCTGCTAATGATAAGAAAAGGTTTAAAGCAGAAGAATAAACATATTGAACACCTTTTTTTCCCTCTTCATGTAGACTCATTCCCTGCCAGTGGTTGTCATTTCCAACATCTGCCAGATGCCCAATGCCTGGGCCTCCATCCTGTGGTACAACATGCTCACTAACCACCCAAAGGTGAGACAGCTCCCTCTGGTGGAATGGGGCTGAACTCAGGGAAACTGTTGACTCTTTACACTTCTAGATCTGTTCACAGGTAAATAATTGGATGTATTTAAAATATACTGTGTGTGCGTCTCCATACAGAATGTGAACTTCTTCACTAAACCTCCAGTGGGGACGTGGGACCAGGTTGCTGAGGTTCTAAGCTGGCAGTTCTCCTCCACCACTAAGAGAGGCCTGACTATTGAACAGCTCACCACACTCGCCGAGAAATTGCTAGGTGAGTTAAAAACACACCCTAACATATCTATATCTGAAAAATAAACGTCAGTCTTACTTGTGTTCATTTGTAACGTCCCTCTGTGACTCTACGTTCAGGACCTTGTGTGAACTACTCCGGCTGTCAGATCACCTGGGCCAAGTTCTGTAAGGTACTTCACCCACTAAACACTCCAAAGTTCAATTTGCCATCTTGCCATTGTGTTGCTATAATGTCAGTTTTCCTTCCTGCTTGTAGGAAAACATGGCTGGAAAAGGCTTCTCCTTCTGGGTGTGGCTGGACAACATCATTGACCTGGTTAAGAAGTATATCCTGGCACTGTGGAATGAAGGGTGAGAGGTTATTTTTTTGTTTACGCTGTTGTACGGTTTGTTTTTGAGCATTTACTGGAAATGAAGGCGGACTTTCGCGTCGTAGGTTCTATTCACACAGGACTAGTGTAACCTTTGGACCTCTAGTGATTTGGAAATTAAAGTTAACTCCATATGTTTGTGTTTCGTGGGGTGCATTCACATCTGATAAGAAAGATCAGTGTTTTTACTCAAATTTACTGACGTTATTCCTCAGTTCTGATGTCAGGGGCAGGTTCACCATTTACAGATAACTGTGGAAAGAGAAAAATGCCCACTACTGTAAATGTCGTCATGTCATACATCCATCCTTTCAGACGTTGCTTCTTCAGTGAACATCCTGAATCTCCTGGATTTCCAACTAAAACACTTTAAAAGCTTTGATTTACCATCACGACCATAGCCTCCCTAATCCTCGACCAGGAAATAGGCTGAATAAATGGGCAGAGGGAACAAAAACTGCTACATGTTCCACCAAATTAGAGATTATTATTATCCTTGGCCATCTGTGTTTGCTGAAATAGTGTAGGTGAATTTTTACAGACATAGCTAATTCACACAGGATTAAGATCACAAATGACCAGTAATTATTACAAATTATCAGAGGTCCACAGATTAAACTCATCCCATGTGAATAGGGCTATAGAGAGCTTTTATATTATATTAGCTGATTAAAATTAATTGATCTGACTTTCATTTCCTACAGGTATATCATGGGCTTCATCAGTAAGGAAAGGGAGAGGGCCATTCTAAGTCCAAAACCTCCCGGCACTTTCCTTCTGCGCTTCAGCGAGAGCAGCAAGGAGGGAGGCATTACATTTACGTGGGTTGAGAAAGACATCAGTGGTGAGTAATTCAGAACTCCTGTCTTTACTGTATAACATCGCAGTTAGTTTCATGTAGAGCTGTGGCAATGAGCATACGCGTGTTTTATCAGGAAAGACCCAGATCCAGTCGGTGGAACCCTACACCAAACAGCAGCTTAACAGCATGTCATTCGCTGACATCATCATGGGTTACAAGATCATGGACGCCACCAACATCCTGGTGTCGCCTCTCGTCTACCTCTACCCTGAGATTCCCAAAGAGGAAGCTTTTGGGAAATACTGCCGACCCGAGGCAGCTCCTGAACCTGAGATGGGAGGGGACTCAACGAGCAGTAAGTCACCACCAGTATTTATGACGTTTTTATGGCACAGTACATAAGTGCAAGAAAAACACATGTAGTATACATGTGACAATGGTTTTTACCTCAACCTACCCACAAACAGTTACGTGCATCCTCATGTGTACAGATTTACATTTAGTGAACATGAAAAGAATCTACAATTTGCCACGCGAAATAATAATAAAAAAAATAACTATGACATATGATGTTGTTTTCTTGTGCATTTTATATTGTAGTTGAGTATAAACACATACTCTTTTCTCTCACAGCTATCCAGCCATACTTGAAGACAAAGTTCATCTGTGTTACTCCGTAAGTATCACTCATTCCTCATCTTACCTCACCCACTGATCTGCACTCATTTAGCTTATACTCCTATCCTCAAAGGTTCGTGTTGAATGTTTCCCCTCATGTACTTCCCTTTTTATCTATTGCATGGCAAGTGTTGCCAAATATTTGAAGAAAAGAGAACAAAGCTTTCTCTTTCCGTTAAGAAATGCTGACTCTTTTGTGGATGTAGACAGTGAATTGAATTGTTCAAGAGGTTTAGCGAGATACACCGCAGTTCATACGTGGCATTATGTGGTGTCTTTACTAACAGTTTCTAATGGGAATTAAGGTCCTTACTTAATACAACAAAAAGGAAAAATGTCTTTCTTTAAGCTTTCAATATGAAAACATATTGATTACAGACTGTATAACAAGAAAGTTATGTAAATCCCCCTCTATCTTGGTAGCTCAAGTGATTTGCAATCAGATAAATTTAACACATTAATATATTAAAAATGTTGCTGAAGCTCAGTAATGGATTGTTATCATTTCCTCTCTGTTTAGATAAGATAATCCTTTATTAGTCCTGCAGCGGGGAAATTTACCATGTTACAGCAGCAAAAAACAATTACAGCAACAAATGCAAGACAATATTAACAGCAAAAAATAAACCTCTGTATTAAAAATGATAAGAGATAGAGGGAAGTGCAGCTAATAGTAAGAACGAGAGATTTAAGACCATAGCGTCAGCACAAGTTGACTCTATTTATATAGTACAGAACACTATTTATTTCTGACCAGGTTAGTGCAAATGGCAACAAAACAATTAAACAACAGCTTTACTTCTTAAAGTTGTTCACATACCCTATACCGTGTCAGACAAAATAGCTGAAATTGTTATTCTACGATGCAATCACTGCACGTTATTAAAACATATAATATACTTTGTCATTTACCTAGAGGTACTTTTCTTAGACTTATAAAAAATCATGGAAATTTCTAAATTTCCTTTTTATGTGTATCATAAACCTCACCAGTCGCTCATTTTTCAGTGGGTGGAAATGTCAAGCAAATAGTTATAATAAAGTAATGATTTGTTTCATTTCCCAGGGGGAAGTATATTAAACTGATTTCAGGTTTCGGTTCCTGAAAATGTCTAAAAATCGCAAAATAGAGATTATTCCTAAGATATCCAAAGAGACAAAAATTCTAAATATGACCTTGTAATATATTAACAGTGAATGTGCTTTTCCAGTCTTACACTGGTGACTATAATTATTAGAACACCTGAAAATATTGACCTTTTTTTTTTTTTATTATTTCATAATGTTGATGAAACATTAACATGGTTGCATTGAGCACAATAAATATCAGATGATATAAATCCTGCTGTTTTTATCCACTTTTAATCGAGTCACACAGCTGTGTCCTCAGACTCACATCAGCATCAGTTTAACCACGATCACACCTGATAATGATTATACAAGGAATTTGGCCTCTGTGAAGGAACATGATCATGTGACATTGACGGCTTGTTTTTTTGTAGGAAAATGACTTGAATATCCTTATGATGGCTCTATTCTATGATTTATAGAGCATAATGATATTATTGTAGATATTTCATGCATTTTATGGATGTTTTAATGTCTAGTTAAAAATAAACACACAAATAAAAGCCCGTAAATATAACAAGTGTGCTAATAATTTGGGCCACCATTCTATATGGCAAAAATGTTTTAGTAAAAGCAAAGTGGATTAGAATCTCATAGCTAGAAAACAATCAATTTAAATATAAATCATTCCTAAAATTACAAAAGATAAGATAAAAGACTTTATTGTTGTATTTTTACCTCTGCCACGGAGGTTATGCTTTCATCAGGGTTTGTTTGTCTGTCTGTCTGTCTGTTAGCAAGATAACTCAAAAATCTATGGACAGATTTTGATGATATTTTCAGGAAATGTTGATACTGGCACAAGGAACAAATTATTACATTTTTGTGGTGATCGGGTGGGCGGGCTGATCTGCCTTGGTGGAGGTCAGCGCTCTAGTCATACAATGAAATTTGGGTTTACCTCCATAAAAGATACTCATACATGTATATAAAACACACAAGGTACAATACATTTTTGCAGTCGATCAGTTAAAAAGGTAAATACTTCAGTTGATAAGTTAGAAGTAAATATTTTGCACATCGTAATTTCACTGTCAGGTCTTTCAGACAGTATTTATACCCTTATAAATAAATAACGGTTATATTTTAGGCCATATTGCTGCCGTATATCTCTAGTATTTTCACTTTCCTGAGACCAGATTCTCTGCCGCTGTGATACAGATTTATCATATCATATCATTTGGTCCTGCTTAAAAAATAACCAATCATAGATCTTAGTAAGTGTTACTCCTTAGCAGAAAAACCCTCAGTTTGAAGAACAAGGTTATCGTCATGACCCCGTAACTGTTTAATGGGAAACTACAGAGTCAGTAAATACTACATGAGGAGATGAGGCGTCAGGAGGATGTGACGGTGTGAGGTCGACTCAGATCAGAGGAGTGGGTTAAATAGCCTGCTGTCTCCGTAGGTGTCCCTCCGTGTTCATGGACTTGCCGGACAGTGAGCTGCTTGGGAACGGATTCCCAGGGTAGGCGCTCGAGGAGGGGGCGGGAAGGTGGCATGCAGGGCTGTGTGGGCATCTTGTCCCTTTTGTCTGTGTGTTTTGATTGGTGGGTTTCAAGGAAAATGGCGCAAACACCCCTCCCCACCTGTGCACTTCCTGTTTTTGTTTCCAACTTCGCCACATTTCCTGGTTCTAATATTGGAGCATCTTCCTGTCATTCATCAGTTTTTCATTTAAGGTCACAGTCATAACTCTCATAACCAATCGATTGAATGGATTCAACAGACCAACGTATTTACTGCAAATTGATCGGACACTTCAGATAACTGTAGTGTTACGCAAAAATGGGAAAATGAAAAACAGTTCCCATGTTAAAATCTAAGTAACGGCCTGTTCGATCCACTTACTCCTCTGTTCTAACCAACATCTCTTTGGGTGTTCACTGTAGAGTAGTTGTCATTAACACCAATTCTCTGTGTTGCTTGTGTTTCCTATTGTAGGTGCTTGAAACGTAGTGTGTAGCATGTAAAGCATCTTTCGGGTCCTCTACAGCACATTCTGTTTCGGGGTTGAAATCAAACATGCGTCTTCCAGGGTTCCCGCGGGGTCTTAAAAAGTCTTAAAAGTCTTGAATTTACAAATCTGAAATTTACAATTTGATATGGTAGGTCTTAACCTCCTGAGACCCAGGAAAGTGAACATTTGAGCTTTTTTATTGTCTTGATTGGACAGTTTTTTCAGATACTTTTTTAAAAAGTATTTTCATTTATTCCTTTTTTTTATTTTCTTATGGAATGTCCTTTGCAATGGACAGCATTTTACAAGTAAAACTCTGAAACTTTTGTCCCCTACAGAAGACAAAAATGCATTGCTGTGTCTCAGGTCTCAAGTTATGTTGGCATAAATTTGTTCGCTGGACTGCGTTAAAACTTGTCTGGGAAATTTCCATGCTGCAAAGAAAGTAACATCAGTCTACTTGGTTCCACCCGACAATTTAGGGTGAAATTAGGAACCAGTTATCGCTAAATTTGCACCGTTCCGAGTCATTTCTTGGAACGGTGGGAATCAAGGCGTTGGAGTAAATAAATCAATTTTCCAAAATTCTAGGAGTCATGAATTTTTGCCAGTATACCTGTGAAACGGGTTTTAAATTCTTTTCTAAGTAGTCTTAAAAAGGTCTTAAATTTAATTTGTAGAAACCTGTAGGAACCCTGGTTTGCAAATTGTGAATTATCCTTCTGAATATCAACCATAAGTGATTTGATTAGTCGTAGCCCAATCATTGAATGACTGACATGGATGAACTAGTAGCTGTTTGGAAGTTTATCCCATGTGGTCTAATATTCTGGTCGCTGTAGTGATATTGAAAGTATTAAGCAGTAATAGTACGACGCATAAAGTATCTGCGTATTATTACGTACACTGTAGTTCAGTTTCTATGTAATCTATAATTTGCCAACTTTCTGTTTGTATTTTACAGAACAAACTCTGGAAACACCAGTGACTTGTTCCCCATGTCTCCTCGCACTCTCGACTCCCTGATGCATAATGAAGCAGAAGCAAATCCAGGTCATTTGGGTGAGTAACGCAACGCACGTCAATACACGTATTTGGACTTCTGTGTATGTACTTGTACTTTATAAATGTTGAAGAAGGTAAAAGCAGCTCACATTTCCTCAACTTTTCCTTTTGAATGTCTGTGTGAATCTATCCTTTAATTGCAAATCTGTCATAAAAAAATACAAGAGAATACGTTGTTGCCTCTTGGATTTTATTTTTCGTCTTAATCCATATTGTACGAATAATTTCAAACCACAGCTTTTCCACTGGAAAGAAATATTAACTGATTTATGAAAATTAAAATTGACTATCGTGAATGTTTATATGAACTTGCATCGTTTTACTTTGTTTTACTTTATTTGGTTAATTTGTTTTTTAATTTGATATCATCTGCTACTTTTTCTTCTTTTGTCTTTTACTTTGTTTTCATTTCGTTCCACCTTTTACTTTGTTTACATTTTATGTCTTCTTTTACTTTTGTTTTTCTTACTCTTACGTCTTTTGTGTTGCTTTTGCACTGTTTTCTTCTTTTTACATCATTTACAGATACTTTAGATTAAACATGTATTTGGTTTTATCCATTTTTTGATACATCTGATTTGAATATTTTTGTCA
>JAPTMW010000028.1:16530292-16540401 GCA_029822955.1 Ostorhinchus angustatus
TCTTTCTTTCTCTCTTTCTTTCTCTCTTTCTTTTTCTCTCTCTTTCTTTCTCTCTCTTTCTTTCTCTCTTTCTTTTTTCTTTCATTCTTTCTTTCTTTTCTTTTTTTGGGAAATAATGCTGTAAATCTCTGCTTGCTCACCAGGACATCTATGGACAGAGTGTTTCAGAACAACAGCTCCTGTTTGTTTTTAAAGTGATTCATACATCTTCTGCAAAACATGGGGGGGGGTTTATGTACGTGGGGTAGGGGCAGTAGTTCATACACGTGGGTGTGCGGCCCATAACTAATGGAACTGACATTGGGGTGAAATGAAAGTGAAACCTATCATGCTTTCAACATCTGACTCCTGGCTTCTTTGCATCTATTATACAACGGATCTTACACGAAATTCAACTTCTACCCTGTATCCACTGCACCTCCTCCACATGAATTTATTACATTTACCCCCACTTTACGGCGCCCCAGCTTGCATATAACATTATTTTGTCAAAACCAAACCATTTCCAGGTTAGTGATATGGACCCATCATCTGCTGAGACGGAGACTCCTGCAGATTTCCTCCATGTCAGATGATGTTGTGTTTTGGTGTCGCCGAGTCACCACGAGCCTGAATCCTGTCCGCTGATTCACTTTTGAGGCACGCATTCAGCCAATGAGGACTTTCATGCACCTCTCCTTTACCGTCTATGCACCGTCTGTTTGTTTTCTTTTCCGGACAGTATGAATACTCGATAATGTAAAATTGCACATCATCAAATCAACATAGGCGGTATATATCACCCACCTCTAGCCTGTGCCCACTGTATAAAGAAATGAAATATACTTTTTCGACATGGTTATTCAGTCAGTGGAACAAGCTGTTAGATAAGAAGGCATTTCCCCTGTTTGGCATGTTTTACACCATATCAGTTTGTAACATATTGGCTCCTGAATCCAACATACTTTCATCTTTTTCACAAGTCGGTTTTCAGACCGCTAAAGATGGGTTGAATTCCAGTTTTGTCAGTACAGTCACTTGTCATGTGGGTACCGATATTTTAGATAATGGCAGGCTATGTCAGATTAAATATCTTGGTATCAAACAAGCTGATGGCGACCGCGTCATGGTGTTAAATCCAACTTGTTTTGCTTTAAAGCCGCTATTATCTGATGAAGTGTAACTCATGTGCCCCTGAGCTGAAGCTGGTGATGTAAAGGCTCACATTCCAGCAGAGGATGAAGGAGGATGTGCACAGTGCATGTTAGGTTTGTTTACTGGAAAGTTCATGTGCTCTTTGTGGGGACGTGAACCCAGACATGAGAGGCTAAAACTGCACCAATACGGCAGCAAATGAGATGAGCTGGAACGCACAGATGACACAACATGTAAAAAAAAAAAAAAAAATAGACAAACCTGACTACGGTGGTGCTTTAGTCTCATATACTTCGCTCTATCTGGACGGCGCTGAAGATAGTACCGCTTTGCTCCTGCTTCTTCCTCTTATTTTGTAGCATTTATGAGCATTTGGGAAACTGTAGTAGAGGTGCCTTAGTAGTCGCTTTTCCATTGACCCTCAAATATCGCAAATATAACTTGCGCATAAAAATTCACCTAATGGAAAAACAACAATTTAGACAAAAGTCTTGTTTTTGCACTGGCAAGAGGTGGTTTTTCTGGCGTTGCAAAATTAGTATATTACGCAAAACTGCAATGGAAAGACCTTTTCTCGCAACTACAGTCGGGTGAATTAAAAAACGGATGTTGACAGATGTTACAACAAGCAAAGACGAAGAGTTTTCGAAGGGACGCACCAGGAAACCACATCATTTTTTAATTTAGTACGGGATAGAGGGGAATATATAATAATAATAATGAATATATCTGTAAAACAACATATTTACGTTCGTCGCCATGTTTATGGAATATCTCGTGTCATCTCGCGATAATAAATAAACCATCATATTTGTGATTTAATGGAAAAACAGACATTACGCACTTCTGTTTTTTCAACTTTTAGTAAATATCGGTAAAGTTTTGCACATATATCCAATGGAAAAGCGACTATTGTCACCAACTGGACTGGAGTTGCTACACTTTAGTAGTCTCATTTCTTCTCTTCTGTTTATTGTACTGTATATAAGTTGATACCTCTGTATTATGTTTATAGTTTTTTCTATCATATTCATCGTATACTAATAAGACGACAAGTGCCAGCAAACAATTCCTAATATGTGTTTATGTCCTTGTAATGATTCTGAGTCTGAGTGGAAGTCTGAACTCTTGTAAAATCCTATACACTGTTTTTTTTTTTCGTTTGCTGTTTTGCTTTGTATCCAACTGGTTTGAAATATTTTTGCACCGGCCCAGTTTTTCTAACCACTACCAAATCAACGCCAATCAACGTGTGAATGCTAACCCATGGGGACTTCATCTGATTGGCCAACTGCTGTGAATGCATGACCCTTATATGCTTATATGTGGCGTGTATAAGTAAATGTGTATTGTGTTGACGACGTGTTCAGTTGTACATACTTGTATCACAATAATTTTGATATGTCAGCACTAATAAGTATATCTTTGTTTTTTTTCCCCTGTTTTTCTTCACTGTACAGATTGATGATGATGAGTGTTAGAATCTTAAACTGCCCTTTCTTTATTAGCGCCTTTCTTTCATCATAAGGTATTCGTCTCTCACTCTTCTCTTTCTAGCTGAAGATTCTTGTTCTTTTATCTTTTCCCTTTGTCCGGTGTGTGTTTGTGCCTACCTGCACATACTCACGTACACACTGATAATATACTCTCAGTGATAGTATCAGTGTGACGCTGTATAAATTTCCCTCGGTGCAGCTTTTGCTTTTTTTTTTTTTTTTTTTTGTGTGTGGTTTGAACACACATTTAATACATGCACAAACAAACACATACACACAAGTAAACACACACACTGTGAACAAATGCCCTCCCTGTGCGCTGCCAAAGAACCGCTGCAAACAAAGATTAGAGAAAACACATCAATTTATGTGCCACTGCTTTTTATTTACTCTCGGGGGCTAGAGCTTGGGGGTGACGGGGACTGCAAACGCTTTGTCCTAGCTTTCGACTTCTCGTTTTTTTTTCACTAAGCAGAGAATTGATTCCTATATAATTACGCTCATTAGAGAACTGTTGTCTGAACTTTGCATAATCAACATTGATGCACTGGACACAAAGGCATGGAGCTTCAAACACCTCATGCTTGTTCTGTAGTTTCAGTGGTGACAGTAATAATACTTTGATGATGCCAATTATGTAAGAGCCTTGTTTTTCATCTCCTGCTCTGTCTGTCTCGCTCTCTCTCTTTCGGCCACCGTGATACTTAGTGTAATAAAGTGGCTTGAGCTCTTAGAATTTTGATCCTTACCTGTGTGATACATGAAACAGAATATCCTCACCCACACTTGTGTTTCTTACAAACCTCGCTGTCAGAAGTGGCGATGAATGCAAATTGGAGGCGCTACAGAAATCAAGTCTTTTCCTGCAGCTATCTTTTTGTACGTCGCTCTTTCTCCTTTTGTATTTGCATCAGCCAGAATCTTGTTGGCTTGATTATTATTTTCGCTGCTGATTGTGTTTATTTGTATCACTCTGAGCCTATCCTAGTTATAGCATTTACACGGAACAGAGAAATATTGTTGTTCTGCAGACTTGAGTATTTCAGCGTCATTACCTTTTATCCCTGAAATATACTCGATTCTTTCATTACCAAAAGACAAAACCGTTCCAGGAACTGTTGTTTTTGTCGCCACCATTGTTGTTTGTGTTTCTGTTGTGTCTCTTGGCTGAAGCTACACTTGTACAGGTAGTCGTCAGTGGTCAGAAACTGGAATAAGATGTAAACACAACATGCAATTATCTCCGTTTCTTTCTTTACCCCATCTGGCAAATCTGGATTTTCTGAAAGCTAGGGTTTGATTCAAGAAGGAAGATTAGTAAGTGGACAACACAGCAAGTTTTGTTCCATCTGTGCCCTGGGATGTAACAGAAAAACACTATAAAGACTGAAAAATAATAAGAATAATAATCTGAATGTACAAAATAAAGAAATGTTCACATACAGGCACCGATGCCCATATGGACTGGTAGTTTAAAGCTGCTCTTTGTAGTATTTCTAATAATGATGATGATTTTATTTCTTTTAACTATTTGGATTTATTGTTTTTTTTTAGCATTGTTGTAATTTTATGTATTTATTGTGCAGCACTTTGGAAACACTCTTGTTGTTTAAATGTGCTATATAAATAAAGTGGATTGGATTGGATTGGTAGACAGATATATCAGCCGGCTGATATATCGGACCGATATTTACATTTTTTTTCTTGTATCGGCCTGTTGCGTTTGCCGATATGCTCTTTTTTCCCTGAGATGATTTCCTGATTTACCTATATATTCTTCATCGTCGTCGCTGGCTTGTCCATGTAGTTGTGTTGGTGTTTGTTATACGATTCCATTTATGTTCAACTTCAGTTTGCTGTACATCATTTGCATCCACGTGACTCCCCCTCTCCCCTAGCTTCTCTCTCTTTTTCTCCTCCTTTACCCTCTCTCTTTTATCCTGACTGGTCAAGGCAGACGTCCATCCTCCAGGAGTCAGAGTCTGCTCCAGGTTTCTGCCTTTTAAAAGGAAGTTTTTCCTCGTCACTGTCACCATCACAAGTGTTTGCTCCTGAAGAATTCTGTTGGGTTTCTGTAAATTAGAGTCTGGTTTCGATCGGCTCTATATGTAAAGTGTCATGAGAAAACTTCTGTCATAAATAAAATTTGATTTGATTTTGATTAACATTCAGGTTTAGAACTGCTTTAACAAGTAGACTATCAGATAATAATAATAATAATAATTGTATTTATAAATGTCTTTCAAGACACCCAAGGACACTGTATAACAAGATAAAACAAACAATGTATAAAATACAAATAAGCAAACAAATAGATTAAAGAGTAATTACAATGTATAAAATGAAAATGTCGAATGGAGTGTAACACTTTTGGTGGGTAGGCTACTCTGAAAAGGTGAGTTTTTAGTCTGGATTTGAATGTGGGGAGAGAGAAAAATGGGATACTCCAACAAACTCGGATAATCAGATCCATATAAGTGCTCCCATTGTGCTCTGGTTGGCAACATTTGGTCAAATCTAAGTTCATCTGTTTATTTGTGCGTGCTTTTTTTGAAATCCTCTCTCTTTGTGTGCAGAATGTGAGCGGTTTCCATGCGAGTTCATGACTTTTGACGGTTTGTATTGTGTGGTCATGTGACTATTGTGTGGCCTGCCTCCCATTCTTTTTGTTGTTGTCGGTGTCCCCCTCTCATCAGGCTGATTTAGAAGCTGTTAAAATGCTTGCGATGCTTGCACCAATCCATCTGGTGGGCAGTTTTCTGCCTACATCAGGAAGAACCGCCACCCCCATGCCAACTGTGGCCGCAGTGGATGGGTGGGGGTGTTCTTCGAGGTGGGCCGGTGGTTAAAGCTGGTTTGAGCTGGGGAAAGTGCTACAGTATTTCAGGATCAGTGAGCAGCAGACACAAGATCATAAATAGAGTTTTTATTGCTGAGCTGCTATGCTGGGTGATCCTGGGTCTTTCAGCAAGATCACAGCAGTGATTGATGGTTCCCATGTGCCGAGGGAGGAGGGTGAATGGTGTAGGCAGAGGGGCCGCATCAGACAGCGGAAACAGTGGACATGGCAAGGCTGGCAGAGCCTCATGCCCTCCCTCTCCTCCCCCAGGGTTACCCCCTGACAATCTCCGTCCTGTGTCTGCCTACAGATCTCCGTGTCTCGCCACAGCGTGCGTTCTTGTCTCAACACGGCATCTGCTTAAAACCGGAAGAGTCTGGATGGAAGAGTCTCTGCAGCCTTTCGCTATCGCTGCACCCACCAGAGGCGTTCAGATCCTTGAAGTAGAAGTTAGTTTAGTTCATTTATTTATTTCATTCATAAGCTAACACAGACGCAGGAAAAGAAAGTCTGCTTCTACACGTCAGCAAATCGACCAGATTATGAAGCAAAAGGAGTAAAAAAAACTATAATCTTATATTTTCTGCCTGTTTAACAAAATTCTTGTGTGTTTGCAGTAGTAATTTCAAAGAGAATTGTCAAATTAACATCTTAATACATTATTTTCCATCACTTACTGTAGGAATTCATTTGCAAAACAAACAAACAAAAAAAAAAATTATAGTGTTTTTCTACATTACTCTGAGTAAGATATGTTCATAAGATAACACAGACGCAGGAAAAGAAAGTCTGCTTCTACCAGTCAGCAAATCGACCAGATTATGAAGCAAAAGGAGTAAAAAGAAGAACAATCTTATATTTTCTGCCTGTTTAACAAAATTCTTGTGTTTGCAGTAGTAATTTCAAACAGAACTGTAAAATTAACGTCTTAATACATTATTTTCCATCACTTACTGTTAGAATTCATTATAATTATACTGTTTGTCTACATTACTCTGAGCCTTATGACCAGTATTATGGTTTTAAGGCCTGTTTTGGTTTACATGAAACATAGAGAAACATTGTTGTTCATCAGACATGAATATTTCAGCCTTCAGCAGCTTCTTTCTACAATACCTGCCCTCACTTACAGCTGGAATTCATCATTGGCAAAAAGAAAAATTGAAAATCAAGCAATTTATTCTTTCATTTCTCATTTTCTTTAACCTTAACCTAACAAGCGAGCACTTAAGCAAGAAAGAAAACTGTACAAAAAAGCTTCAAATTAGCATAAAACATGCAAATAATTAACACAAATAAAGTTTTAGATCATTTTAAACATGCACATGCACTTACCACGCTTTCACATATCAACACATAACTGAATGAAACAAAAGTATGAATATACAGTTAGAAGAAATGTTTGCAGAAGAAATGTTTTTGCTTTTTTCTGTTGTGGTGTGATGCATTTCCATGTCGGCTAACAAAACATCTGCCCTCTTTCCTAAACCTCTTAAGAAAAAAAATCCTTGCACGTCTCTTTTTTTTTTTAAGTGATTAATGTTTATATATTCTTTCAACTTCTTCTCCAAAACTTTCCACAAATTCACCCCATAATATTGTTATACACTACAGTTTATACATTAAAATTCATAGCATATATTGTGCAATAAAATACTTCCTGACAGTATTTTAACATTATATATGAATTCCAAACATCATTTGTTACGGCTGCATTAATATAGTTTGTGCATTTTACTCTTGTAGACGATAAAGGTTGAGCTTTTTTTTCCTACTTGAATCTAAAACAATGCATCATATTTTGTAACATCATTGAATGTTTATAGGATTGGTATCCTGTGAGAACCATGTATCTCTTAAAAGTGTACTTTACATGAGCTCAGAAAAACCAGTCTTTGTGATTTGTGCATTTTTCAGCCAATCAAAGATGATGTTTTCACCAGCAGATGCTCTAAATAAAAGGTCCGGTCCGCTTTTTCATCAACTACATGAAAATGAAGGCAATCGTGTAGTTCATAATTTCAAGTAGACTTTTTGGACAGTATCAAAAAATGTAAAAATGCAGAAATTTATTCAAAGAAACCTTAATTGGGCCTCATGCAATGCAAAATTCAAAGATTCATTTAATGAATTTTTATTTTGCCCATTGATACGTTATTAAAACACTTTCTGAACAGCTCAAAGGAAGTAATTTACTTCTCAGTATGGTGAAATAGGCTTTTTCCTTTTTTTTTTTTTTTTTTTAATCAATGCACTTCAATAGACATGCAAATAATACAGCAGGTAAAATACTTAAATGCTCTCTGCCCTCCGGCTAGTGTTTGGGTCATGCAGCATAAATATACAGCAGGCGTTATTTACATCGAACTGCACAAAAACAAGTAGACCTGTCACCAAAACTTGAGTCAAACTGGTCACTATGGTAACAGTCGTTTCTGCAGGAGGATAAAAATGTACGCACAATGGCAAACCGAAGTTTAAGACCTACTTTGTGTGACTTGTCTTGAGTTTTTATGTTGTAACGGGATCTGAAAGGATGTGAAAGATATGTTCTTTATATGTTATGTTCTGCAGGTCTTCATTTAGGGTTTTGTTTGTACAACCATGCTAATTTGGGGCGGCTAGCTGAGTAGTTTGGCAGCAGTGCGAGGGGGTTGCGTGGTTAAGGACCACAGAGATTTTTTTTCACTTGGTGCCAGAGAGCAGCGTTGCTCAAAGCTTTTGAGAAAACATCTGATGGAGCCTCTTGAGTGCTCCCAGATTGGCAATGTGAATAGTAGCTTTCATAGAGACTGCTTGCCCTAATGTGTTTTTGAGTGCTGTGTGTGTATGTGTGTGTCTAAGAGCAGGAGAGAGACACTTTTTTCATGCATGTAGGCATGTATGCATCAATTTACTGTAGTCTGTGTTTGTGCACGTCTGAGCCGTTTGGTTGTTTACGTGAATAAGTCAAGACGGAGGCAAAAAAAAAAAAAAAAAACAAGCCAGCAGTCCAACGACACAACTGGGTGTGTTTCAGGTGCTTTTTCCACGGCTGTTGTCTCAATCATCCTCTGAGCTACTTTTACTATCTTTTCATTTATTTATAGAGACAGCAGCTGTATATGAAACAAACAGCTCCTCTCTCTGACGTCTATCCTGAGAAGGTTTCTTCACTTCACTGACCACACAGCCTTCCTTGGAAAATGTGAGGTGTTCAGGCCGCAGCCCTTTTTGACAGTCATGTCACTTGCTTGTAGGTCTTTCACAACTAACACTTTCTTGTTTTCCTTTTCACCTCTAATATATTAAATCACTAGGTAGGTAAGATGTTTTCCTTACGGCTAGTGGTTAACTTTTGATCTCGGGAATAATTTATGCTTCCTCAGTAACTTAAACAAACCTAACATTTACACTTTACAGCTCCTTAGACTTGCATATTTAATGCACTTCCCACCTAGGGTTTATGTTTTCACTTGATTGCGCCAATTTTCATCCATCTCACAAGACATTTCATTGAATTTCACAACAGTGGGGCCTTAGTGAGGGCCCTTCTGCTAATATCTGTAATTCCACCGTCCTAATTTAATGCCTGCACATATTAAAAGAGCTGATTCATCGGACTAAGACATTGTTTTCCAGCTTGTCTGTGTGATGCTTCTTGGCTGAGATCCTCCACAGAGGCAGCATTAAGGCTTGCATGGCTGCACCGACAGCAGGCAAACATAAAGCTATCACTAGAGAAGTTTCCTGACAGGGTCTCTCTGGTCCTCGGAGAGCGTCACTGCAGCACTTTGTCTCCCCCAAGTGGTGCCTGGTTCTTTGCACCCCTGGACCTGGACCGCTGCCGCTCGCCCTCGCACTCTTAAAGAACAACCATCAGGCCTGGTCCGTGTTTTCTTTGTGCTTCCTGATGTCTTCATGAGTGCGTACAGCGAAGGTGTAACTGTGTTTTAAGCGTGTTGACAAGCATGATTACATCAGACGGGAACGGGTTCAGATTCCACACACTCCTCCACAAAGCTTCAGGAATCAGGGGTATTTTTGCCTGTGTGTCCTCAGTGGCTATCAGGTTTTAATGGGATGGCTTTGTACGCTGGTTCAGTCAGGTCAGGCCGGGCCAGAGTGTGGAAAATGACACCCCTATCCACAGGAGACGGGGGCACACGGGCCTTACTCAGTTCCACACTGTGTCGCACATGCACAGTGAAGTGTTTTGGAACGGCATCAGACATGTGAGCTGTACATGCAGACCTTTACTACTACTGTTTGTTTTCAGTTTCATGTTCTTTCATTTGTATTCATCTCCGTCTCTATGTTTCCTTTTTATTCTGTCACAGGCATGAAACGTCCGTTCAGCCCATCAGTTCTACTAAACACTGAGCCGGACAGGAGGGGGTTTGGCACCGGACTCGGAGCGCAGATGGATAGAGATGCTTCCTCCGACACCCAAGATGAGGGTGCATTACCTGATGATCAGTCACAAGGGGGCGCCCTGCCTTCTGCACTCTACAGACCCAAAAGAGAAAGGAAACAGAGGAGCTACACCTTATGTGAAGTCTGCAACATCCAGCTGAACTCTGCTGCACAGGCCCAGATCCACTACAACGGCAAATCCCACCAGAAGAGACTCAAGCAAATCAGCAATGGCAAGATGCAGA
>JAPTMW010000028.1:17675190-17685197 GCA_029822955.1 Ostorhinchus angustatus
TTAGCACTTAATTGCATCACCATTGTTTTTGATGACTTTTGATGGCCTAATCATTTTTTCCGTGACTGTAAATGTGTCAGATCTGATTTGTACACTTATCTGATTACTCCCAGTTATGGAAATACATACTCGCGAGCCGTATGTTTGACCTCCGTGGTTTACAATAATGCAGTGATTCTCCAACTTTTTACAGTAGAGTACCCCCTGAAATGTACTTTTTTAGCCCCAACTCTCCCTTCAGCATCAGTGATTAAAAAAAATGAGGCAAAATTAGTTCCTGTGCCAAAGGTGTCTGTTTTTATTTCCAAAATTGTGCAAACAAGCAACTGTAATATATTAAAAATAAGTATTTTTTTAGGTAAATATTGTGTGCAAAATATAAACTGAAAAGTGCCCATTTTCATTGATAAGAAACATAAATAAATTGGTCATAAATGAATAAATTAACCTTTCATCAACCAAAAATAATTACTTAGCTACTCAAAAAAAAAAAAATATTTAAAATTTTTTGCCAAAGCTTAAACAAGATGATTGACAACAAAATTATTACATGAATATATTTATTGTGTTTTATGTTCTAGCATTATCTCTCATTATTTATTTTGTGTTCAGTTCATGATGACTTATTTATTTCATGTATGCTTCCTCCTGGGCTTCTTCCAGAACACGCACCTGCATTTGAGAAACACTGTAATAATGTGCATGAATCACCAAATATTAAGGAAGTATTTGGAAAGAAACTGTTTCAACTTTGTCTGGAAGCCTTCATGGGTATTTTTTTTGCAAATCACTGCTTGATGCAATATTGGCTTAAATCTTCTCCCTCCCCAAACAGCCATGCCCACTCACACACGCACGCCAATCCCTGGGTTTTTCAGCTCTCCGTGTTTTCCAGCCTGCCTCTGTCTCGTCCCACTCGCACTCTCTGTCAAGAGCGCGGCGTTGACAGCCACTGGCCACTGATCAGCTCACTTTGTCGGGGTTTGTGTCTCCATGCAAGACTGCTGAAAAAGACGCTCAAAGGCACACGCAGCACCACAGCGAACCGGTCCACGACAACTTCAGCATCACAAGCCTCTCAGTCATTTTCTAGACTCATCACTGTCTCACATCTGCCTGCACAATGTCTGGAGAGGACGCACCTGCCCAGCAGCAAAACGCCGTGGACCAGAAGCAAGAGACCAAACCCGCCGAGGAGCCCAAATCTGAGCCTCCCAAGACCGAGTCCGCGCCCGCAGCAGCCGCCGAGGCAGCGGCGACCCCGGCGGCCACGACTGAGAAGGTCCCCGAGGAGGAGGCGTTCACCTACCGCGCACTGGTGCTCACCGGCTACGGAGGCTACGATAAAGTCAAGCTGCAGGTGAAGAAGGGGAAGCCGGTGCTGAAGGCTGGAGAGGTCCAGGTCAGAGTCAAGGCATGCGGGCTCAACTTCGCCGATCTGATGGCGCGGCAGGGGCTGTACGACCGGCTGCCGTCCCCGCCGGTCACCCCGGGAATGGAGTGCTCCGGGGTGGTGGAGGCTGTCGGGGAGGAGGTGACGGACAGAAAAGTAAGCACCGAGCCCACTCACTGTGTGTTTTTTTGACGTTTAAACTCATTTTCCTTGTGTGTGGTTGAATTTTTCAGTGATAAATCTGCCAGTGTCACTTGTTTTGGGGCTTTTGGAGCTACATCTGGACATGGGCGTGTCAGCCTCAGACAGAGGCTCATAGTGCCCAACACCACTTCACATACAGCTTTAGGAGCCGCAGAATGAAAGGCATCAAGTTACTTAATCACCTCGATAATAATAACATCTGAAAATGTCAAATCCTCCGTGTTTTGTGCGTTATGTGGATTCATCCATTCATCTGAAAGAAAGAAGGTAACACTTGTTGTCTCAGAATGGAAAGCAGTCAGCTCAGACCTGACTGTGGTGTGTTTCTGTGGGTTGAAAATAATACCCCTGTGTGAAAACTGTCTCATTTGTTGAATCTATATGAGTACAATGAGACCAGCAGCAGGCGTCGCCCCTCTTGTCTCCCCGCTTTGCCAATTGCGGAGCGTTTGCGCACCACGATTGAGCAACTTGACCGAGTACGAGAACACGAGTTACTGTGGGAAAATAGCTTCACAGCTTGTGCACTACGCGTGTTTTGTAAGTTTAAAGTCTAAATAAACACATGCAAATGCGTGGGATGCTTTCCACCCATGCAGCGCATAACGCTATGCTGCGCTTTGATGTGCGCCAAGGCGCGGAGACGCGCGTCAAGGCGCAAAGAATTGGACAGGAAAGGACCGGAAATGAAGTCACTAAACCTTCAATATTAAAGCTTGAAAAGGTCGCATCACAGTTTCTTGGTTGAGTTATTGAGACAAAAGGATGAAAATAACGAAGATATGGAACATTGTGCACGGAGCATGCGCCGCACACGTGCTAAATAAAGAGTATAGTTCTAATGGTGTTGGTTTATTCTTTATATGTATGTGTGTCTAGAGTTGTGTCACAGTCTTTTTATGTCTTTAAATGAAATTACGCGCATGTTTTATGAGTAAAATGGAATAAAACGCGCTCCCGAGCCGTGTTTAGAACACGAGCTTACAAAGTATTGATCAACACCGGGTTTTATTTCGAAAATCTTTAGTCAAACGGCTCGGTTGATAATATGGCGCACTTGACACCGGTGGCAGAGACCGGAGTCACCGACGCCTTTTGTTACCGGGAGCGACGGTGGCGCACAGACGCACGGAGCGGAAAGGGCGAGGCGCGACGCAACAGACAGCGTGGTGTAAGAAACGGATCCATCTCGCCCTCTTTGTCAACAGACACGGTCTGGGGTGATGAGAAAAGATTTCTAGTCATGAGTATTAGCCTGTGATCAAAGTTTAAACAATTAAGCCAAGTCAAATAATCAGACTTTTCTTAAATGTTCAACCACGAGGGATGGTGTGGGGAGTGGAGGGCGGTTATTTGTCTGTTTCCTACACAGTGATGAGTCACAGGCCTATAGGCTGAGTCTGGCTGATGGCTGCATGGCATCACCATGGCAATGCCTTTGCAAGATAATTAAAAGACAAAACGTTACACACCGAACCGGATGAGTCACGCTTGTTGTAAGAGCAGTATATTTTCTCACATTTGTCCACTTTATATGTGTGGATCAGGCCAGACTGACCACGTGTGATCCAAGTACAGAATGGACAGGGAGTGGCTCAGATGGGAATCATATGGGTCTGAAATCAGTGCAGAGTAGTGATAATATTACCGGTGACAGGTCAGCCAGCAGCAGCCCTGGGGGGTTACACGCCTCATGTTTCTAAATACTTTACAGTTTCTTCCACTTTGTCAGTAATGCAGATTGGATTGAAAGGTCAGACGCTACATGCACACACAGGCGCGACCTCACATCTTGTCATCAAGGCGTCACACTCCCACATCCCCTTCCAGCCCTTAGCTTATAGAATTAAGAGCCAATCTTCCTAATGGATGGAGATCTCCCACATCTTTTGGCAGCTGTCTCAGAGGGAATGTGCTGACCCTGATGGCACAGAATTATTTTGGAGGTTCGTCAGTCTCTGCAGCTCTTCCTGTCTGCTGATCTGTCTCTGTCTTGCACACACATGGTCACATGCATAAGATTAACATATGTAAGTTATGGGTGTGACCCAGGAGTTTTCTGCTTAACACAGGGTTCACTGAGCTATTTAATTAGATAATGTAACATCAACAGTGGACGGGTGAAGCATGATCGATTTTATTTCATTGTTCTGACATTTCACCAGAGTGAGGAGTCTTAATGTGATGTAGGTGTGTCTCATGAACAGATTTCAGTGGTTTTAATCTTTTTTTTTTTTTTTGCTAAGTGCACTCGGTTGATTCAGTGTATGTACATGTGGATATTCAATACAGATACATCACCCACAGAAAAAAAGTGTCATATCATAATGTATTATATCCTCAGTACATTTATATCATTACTTAGATTTGTTAGAAGTCTATGAAGGTTCAATGCAGATAAATCACCCAATAAAAAAACACTAGGGCACAATATAGTATATCATTATAATGCACTGTCCTCTCTAGTCTCATTGTAAAAAAAAAAAAAAAAAAACTCTTACATTTGTCAAAAAAAGTAGATTTCAGTTTAGTATGTATATATCGGTCCAAAATGGTTATTTTTCAGGAAACTGGAAAAACGATGTATATTCTAAATAAATGAATGGCGTTAAGAGATGAAGTCACAAGCTTTTTTTAACACTTTTCATTGGTTAAATATTCTAAAACCATCAGGACAACTGACCGATAGAAGAGTTTAATGACGAACAAAAAACACCAAAAAATGGACTTAAGAGGTTTCCACCCGACAGCAGTGATATGAAAGTTTAATGCAGATACACCGCTCTGAGAAAAGCCTGAAAGGTACAATAAAGTATATTGTATCATCTTGCCTCACGGTGTATCTTATATCGTATCATGTCTTTCGAAATAAAGAACCATCATATTTTCTAAGTATATTTCACATTCAAATGGATGTCAAATGCAGTTACCTCACCCCAGTAAAAACTTAAAGCATGATAAAGTGAATTGTATCATATAATATTGCATCTTGTATCATATCATTAGCCTCGTAGCATAATTGCTTAAGTCATATTTTTGCTGCATCATTTTGCTATGACCTGAAAAAATGTGACTTAGGCAACTATGCTACGAGGCTAACGTTATCTTCCTTTAAAAAAAAACAAAAAAAACTCATTTGTTTTCATCACAGGTATATTTCATTTGAGTCTTAAACTACTGTTGATGCTCTCTTTCTTTGTCGTTTTCAATGTTAATTTCAACTTTCCCACCAGAGACAGATGATTTAATGAATTTTCACAGTTCATTCGTCCAATTGCATGTTAGACAAACTATTAGCTCAGTTAGCAACTCATGGCTAATATTGTGCTTTTTGGGAAGATTTGTCAACTTTTTATATAGATACACCTAAAAATAAAAAAACAAAAAACAGGGATTTATTTTATTTTATTTTATTTTTTACAGTTTGTTCATTTTCAGGTTCGGTTTGTTTGTGAACACTCTAGCAGCAAAACTATTGGTTGAATTCATACCAAATTTGGTTTATAGATTACCAATGACCCAGAATAGATGTGATTACATTTTGGGAAAATACAAAAAAGTTAACATTTTTTATGGAGTTGTTAAACTTTTTTTTTTTTTTCCTATCTACTTATAATGGGCTAAAGTTCACATGTCTGTAGCAATAAAACTAGCAGTCGAATTCATACCAAATTGATTTTATAGATTGCCAGTGACCCAAAATGGACCTCATTACAGTTCAGATTTTTTATGATTTTTAAAAAAAATCTTCGCATTTACTTATAATAGGCGAAATATGTGCGAGGGGCGGGGTTTGTTGTGTCTGGCACCACTTGTTGACTTAAGTATTTGTTACTTTGCCTTGGATTCAGATCAACTTTGAACCCATTTCTGAAACACTTAAAATAGTTGGTGTTGTTGTGTCTCCATCATTGTTCTATCCATCATCATTCAGCTTGTGGTTTTTATTTAAAGCACTTGATTGATCGGATATAAGAGGCCAATACAGTATATGATATCATCTCATATAACGCGCACATAAGAAGGGCATTCGAGAACAATTGATTGCGTTTGGCATTAATAGCATCACTTTATACTGACGCTAGTATTCACGTACAGCTGGCTTCAAGGTAACTAACTCCGCTGTTTGTCTTGCCCATTGTTTTAATATTTGCTTTGATATATTCTTCCTATCACTTCTTCTATTTTAGTGCTGAATAGCAGCCATCCCTCGCAGGGGCATTAAAGCAGAGTGACGTAATACTACAGTTCCCCTAACCCCAAATGACCTCAGACAGTGTTGGAAACGGTGTAACAGTGAGTAAGCAAGGAACGAGGGGAAATATCACAAATCACACCAGTACTCCCATGACACCAAACATCAGCACTTTTTTTTTTTTTTTTTCATTCTCTCCCCCAGTGAGGTTTTTTTTTTTTTTTTTTTTTTTTTGGTCACATCTGACCCATATGTTCTCAATTACCTCCCTCTGACCCACATTGTCAGTCTGGTATTTCCTCCATCCCTCCTTCCCTTTTTCATTTAATCCTCAGCTCATCATCCTGGTACCATTCTCACTCTTGGCTTTTCTTTATGCCATTTAATCTTTTTCACCTCGCTTACAAAATTTACGGCTTGTGTTAACCGACTACTCTGTCTAGTGCCAGTTTAGCTGCAAGGCAAAGGAAATCTTGGTTTTTACTTAAGTCCAGTGTGTTTTTTCTGATTAAATCCTGGAATCAATCCTAGTAGAAAGTGCTGTCGTACAAAGGTGGATGAAATTTGTTACTGGGATACAGTGATTTACATAATTGGAGGTGCAGTCAAGTGCAAAAAGCAGCGTGTAGGCCCCCCCGTCCCAGATTTTACAGTTTGAAAGCAGGGCGTGGTCTTCATCCTAACATCATACAAACCATGTTAAGGCAGAACAACACCTATGCTGACACCAGGGAGATATCATGTTTCCTTTTAACTACATTTCCAGGAGACATTCAAGCCTTGTGGGTGTTAGATTTAACCTTCGTCTTTTGCCTGAATCCAATGAAGGAACAGTGTATCAGAAATTTTCTTCATCCTGATAATTTTTTGCTGAGATCATCAAAGCTCAAAGCCACAAAAGAGCTGAGTCGAACCACCGCATACCCCGAAATTGAATCACCATCTGATTAAGTCCATTCATATACAGTTAACTGGAAGTGTCTTTGTTCAGGACCGCTTCGCTCCTGACCCCAACTGTGAATACGTTACATGCAGTGGCATGTGGGGTGAGAAAGGGAATGCGAAAAAAAGAAAAAGCTATTTAAAAAAAAAAAAAAGTGAGCGTGTTTGTTTGTCACACTGCGAAGATGTTGTAACAGAAGTGTCACAAGGTTTGTTGACTGGCCTTGAATGTTCCTACTCAGCTCCTGTGTGACTGACAGTAACTCACATGCTTTTTACGTGGGCACAGACAAATAGCTGCAGATGCATCTGAATGCGATGTGTGAGTCATTTTCGTGTGTTTCCTGTAAACTCATCCATCTATCGACTTGTGTCGCACACTGTCCCCCCAATTAAACCAGTGAGGCCCCGTGAATTTAACCCTTAAAGACCCACAACTATTTTTGTCACAACTTCCAAATGTTTTTTTTTTTTATCTTTCACAAGTGATTTATCATCATTTATTATAATGTTATCCACTGCATTTTTCAGTTTACTCATGTAGATATTCCTAAAAGATCTATTATTATTATTGTAACTATTATGAGAATTAATGTCACTAATCTGCATCATAGTTATTGTAGGTGATATATTCAACTGCTCAATCTCCATTAAACCCTTAAAGACCCACAACTATTGGACTGAATGAACTGAACGATCATTTCCCAAGTGATTTAGCACCATTTATTACAATACAATCCTCTGAATTTGGTATTTTAAGTGACAATCTGGTCATTTTTCTATATTTAATTCACTGATCATATAGATGTTGATGCTCAGAGTAAATTCAGAGGTCATTAGATTAAGTCAGAAGAAAACTTAAGAAAAAGTGACTTTTTCACCAAAATGTATCATTAACTGAACATAAAAATAAGTGTCTTCAACCACTGTCATTTGTCAAACTACATGGGTTTTAACGATGAAGCAATGTTGAAGAAGATTTTAGATGAAAAAAATGAACAACTGTTGGAGAAGCAGTTTTCTGGAGGGGAAATTTATTTGATACTTTTTCTCATAATTCATTTTTTGGTTTTCTAAAATCATTTAAACAGCTAAGTGTTACAAATAGCATCATAAAATTGGTACAGGATGAGTTAAAAGCATTAAAATGCTTTGTATATAAAGTTTATCTTACTTTTGCAACAACATCCAAATACGTTTTATCCTCTCGTAAGTGATTTGTCACCATTTGTTATATTATTATCCTCTGCATTTTGCCTTTTTAATGTAAATCTTGTAGTTTTTTTTTTACATTTAATTCACTGATCATGTAGATGTTCATAAAGGCTCAGAATAAATTCAAAGGTTAGTCTATCAAAACTGAAGAAAAAGTGTCTTTTTAAGCCAAATATGTCATGAACTGAACATAAATACAGTCACCTCCAACCACTGTCATTAATCAAACTCCATGGGTTTTACTGCTGAATCAATGTTGCAGAAGATGATAGTGTTTCCATGGTAACTACGGAGCCTCTGAACATCCAAATGGGTCATATCTGATGACCATGAAAAGACACCAATTATTTACATGTATTAATAGGATTAGTGGATCAACAGGTATTAAACAGTTCAGATCAGTAGATGGTTTTAATCACCAGTGGATGTTTGGGTCTTTAGAATGCTTAAACTTCCTCTTAGATTGACTGGAAAATGCCTTGTCACAAAACCAATCAGGTATTTTCCATTATTTAATTCACTGACCATGTACATGCTCATAAAAGCTCATATTAAAGCTGTTCGTTATAATAGGAGAAACAACAAAAACTGAAGAAAAAGTGACATTTTCAACAAAACATAAAACTCCATCCACTGTCATGTATCAAACCCCATGGGTTTTACTGCTGAATCAATGTTGTAGAAGATGATAGTGTTTCCATGGTAACTACGGAGCCTCTGAACGTCCACATGGGTCATATCTGACGACCATGAAAAGACGACAAACTGCATTTTACCTGAATTATTCACATGTATTAATACAATCAGCGGATCAACAGTCATTTAACATTTTAGATCAGTAGGTGGATGTTTGGGTCTTTATGGGTTAAAGATTGGAAGATAAAAAAAAAAAATAACTGAGATTGAGATGGAAGATGAAGTAGAGAAAGAGAAGGGAAGTAAGTGGCCCACAGTGAAAAAAAAAAAAAAAAGTGAAAGTATAATTTGAGAATAAACCAAAGGACTTGGCCTCAAACAGAAAGATGCGGGTATGAAAAGATAAAGAGAGGGAGATCTCTCTAATTGGAGTGGATAGACAGCGAGGCGCATGGCTCCCTCCAGACCATTAGAGAGGCCCGGGTGGAGAGGGTTTGTTCCCAGGAGGAGAGGGCTTGTCTTATGCTCAGCCATGGGGAAGAATCTGGCAGGGACTCTGATGAGTGGAGGGAAGCCAGGGGAGAAGATGGGCCCCATTGTCCTGTCTTACTGATGAGCAAGAGGGGATATGGGACACTTCACACAAGAAGGGGAAAAAAAGATGACAGCAGACGAGGTACGGACAGAATGAGACGGTGGAAGATGAAGAAATAGGGATGAAAGAGCGTCGAAGGAGGCGGCGAGACCGAGACAGACAGGATGAGACGAGGGGGTGGGGGGTTGGAGAAGAAGGGGAAGGAAGACGCTCTAAAGTTGTGAGAGGAACAGCAGTCAGGAAGTGAAAGAGAAAGAAGGGAAGAGAAAAAGTGAGGAGAGTGGAAACGAGGCGGGCGGGAGAGCTTTGTCGAGAGGAGGAGTGGATAAGGGGGAGGAAGAAAACAGGAAGAGCCTTATAATGCTGCATTCGTCTCTGTTTCCTCCGTCCCTCGAGTGGGCTGTTCTGATTGGCCGGAGCGGAGCCCAGAGGGAAGTTTACCTCCAGGCTCTTCCTTCTGGAAAGAGACAGTTGTGAATCGGAGGATCCTGCTTTGACGTGACGGTGGATCATCAAGATTCTGGTTCTGAGAGATAGAGACGACTCCAGTTTTCAGCGGTTATCAGTTGAGACAAAAACTCCATAAGCGGTGTTAAATATTTGGCACAAAAAAAAATCAGCGTTTCCTCTTTAGGCGCGTTTACGTGGACTGGTTGGGTTTTTGAAGTATCCTGTTTTTGTGCTTTTGTGTAAACATCACATCCTACTTTCAGAAACCTTTGAGGAACCTGGTTATAGTAGATGCACAGGCACGGCTGCAGGAAACTAGAAGCACAAATAATGTCTGCAATAAAAGCATCTTACTTCTGGAGCAGTGACAGTGATTA
>JAPTMW010000028.1:17831416-17842088 GCA_029822955.1 Ostorhinchus angustatus
ATTGGTTTAATTGCTCCTCGGCAGATGTTTATGAACCCGAGATGTGTGACCTCTCGGGCGCGCGCACTGTCAAAGACGCGTACGCGCAACATCCCGCTTCCACCGCTCCTCTGCGAAAGACGGGTCGCCCAGCTTTCAGTCAGGAAATCCAGCTGTCACTCAAAGAGATCCCCCCATTCAGCCGATGTGTGAGTGTACGTGGCACACGGACGGAGACCTGGACAAGATAAATAGGAGACAAAGACGCAGCTGGATGTAGGTGGATCAACAGGATCTGTCCACTCCTTCTGCGAGGAGAAGATGAGGGACCTGAGAGACAATACCGGAGCCAGATGGCACATGTGAGCGTCTAATCTACGTATTACCACATTTTCGAGCCGGTTACAGGGATATGAGCAGAATAGCCCTGAAGATTTGGTGTTAATCAGCTGATGCAAGTGTTCCTGGCATCGCAGAAGGTTCAGTCCGAGCCAAAATGACCAGACTATTGTCTAGCATCGCTGTAACGGAATGGGCCCGCAGGAATTTTGGCACCGGTTTTACGCAGCAGACCACATAGTTCAATCGACGTCCTCCACCGAAGACATATAGCGCGGCTGATAATGGACAAAAGAATGCTTCCAAATACCAGTCATGCTATGAGGTCAAATAAAAACGCATCAGTGTGACACCCTGTTGGTTCCTCCCGAGAAGTGGAGCAGATCATCAACGCCGTGGATTCAAGTTTGGACCTCACCAAGTCCAAAACGACCTTCCCCTCCCCAAAACCTGAACATCTTACATCTTAAAGCATCTTCACAGACTCGCATAGCGGTAAGAATCCACCTTTTTATGATGAATATGACCGTAGCGTTTGTGTCTTTGTTCCTAATGTGGGTAAATTCGGACCCAAACCCTGGTGGAAGTGGACGTCGAGGTCAGACGCACCGTTTGGCACCAGAACGCACAGACAATGGCTGCATCTCCGCGGTTAATTTACCTCAAATTTCCACTTGTGTGTATTTTTTTTCTGATTTTATTATTTTTTTTGTAACATGTTGGTTGTGAGCAACAAGAGATCAACTTCCTTTTTTTTTTTTTTTTTTGGTTTTTAGAAGCAGCTACAACCGGCGCGTTAACATAAGCCCGTATGTTTCCTCATTAGTGTCAAATACCAAAATTATCATCAAACCTTGTGAAAATCCATGCTTTACAAATCTTTTGTTTTGCTCCTTTCAGTAGCAGCATGGTGTTTGATGGGCGGTGCGAGGCTACTCCTCAGGGTTTGGTTAAATCCTGCTGGATCTGTACAAATTAGTAGAAACACGTGCAGACTTTGTAATGACTTGGTGGTAAACTCTCCAGATTAATTAATAATGAACGTATTTGAAGGCTTTGAAGGCGTGCAATCCTTTTCTTTTTTTGGCTTTTGAGGCGTTAACATGGTTGTATAGATGCTCTTGAGGCTTAGATTATGGAGAGATTTGAGTGGCAAATATAACAGATGAATAGCTTATTAAACAGATAAATAAATGCTTTTATAAAAAAAATAGATTTTCCCAGATATCAAAAATATCTTACAACTGAAAGAAAAAATAGAAAAAAAGCTAAGAAGCAAAGATGTGATCAAATTTTTCAATAAATTATGACTTTATTGTCATCCTTGCCTTGAAATTGCCATCTCTTTTCATATTTTTAATATCAGAGTAAAGATCCTGCCCTATTCTGACAATCTCATCACTGAAACAGCCTCCTTCTCCACTACAGTAGGTTAAAAAGTCTTTAATATGTGCATTTTCTGCCTGTTTACTCTGCATAACAAAAAAAAAACCCTCCCTGATTTTATTTACAATGATGGTCCTACTGGCTTTTAACTCGCCTCTCACACACACTTTCCCTGATTCAGTGATTATGCTCTAATTTCTTTTGAAAGTCAGTGCATCAAAGAAACCCTCCCACCACCCGGAGCAGTTAACCTGGGGAGCAGCCAGCACCATGCAGACATTATTCACCGTGATGAGAAACCGTTTCACTGTGCTGATGCCTTTGAAATATGCCACACTGGTTTCTGCGCGGGGCGTTTGTCAACGCCATTCCAGCAGGGAAAGGCTCAAATATGAACCACTATAATGACTTTCTCCTCTGTGCTTTAGAAAATCCTCACTATATATATGAAGTCATTATGACAGATTTGGGATATTGCCAATTGAAAAAGCTTAGTGCTGCTGAATGATGCCTGGTTTTTTTGACAAAACATATGGATCCTATGTATTTATTCAGAATTTATTCTTTGGGTCTCTGCCAGTAGAGGCATACACCTCCATTTGCCCTCCATTTATTCTTCTTTATGTCCTTCTGGTAAGTGCAGTTTTGGCATTTCACAGCCATGCATACAGTAGAATTAATTAATTACTTTTGTAGATGTAAAACTATTTCTGTCAGGCAGTCCATCTCCGTCACCCGCCGCCTCTCTCACCTTGTTACCTTTACTTCCCCCTCCATTGCCATTATTGCCCTCTTTGTGGATGGGAGGAGCAGTAATATATTGGAGGAGGGGAACTCAACTGCTGCACACCAAGAGAGATGAGGAGCAGATTTTATGTGGCAGCCAGAAAATGCCCCATCACTTGGGCTGCAATGACCGATGTGTTCCTGTCCTCATTTTATTTAAAATATACAGCACTTCCTGTTTTTTTGCAGTGTATCACCCAAAAAAACTCATGAGCTGGCAGATAAATGTGATAAATTGTGCATGAATGTTTATTAAATGATCAGCAGATGTCCTAGAAAAGTCAGGAATCGCACATAGCTTCTTGGACAGATGGCAAATATGATTTATAAGATGTCCGATAAGATTTACGAACAGATGTTTATGAGAAGACGCGCAAGAAAAGGTGTCTCTTAAAAAAGTAGTTAGCTGTCAACTTCGGACCAAATTTGTGTTTTAAGTCACGTGGAGATTTTTTAACAGCAGAAGCAGAATCTTCTAAACACAATAGTCCCATTAATTTGTTTAAAGATCCATCTGTTTTTTTTGTTGTTTTTTTTACATGGTACATCAGGCTGACAGGGAAAACTGAGTGTAGACAAATCCCCAGGTTTGTTCCACGACAGAATGACCAGATTTTTTAGTCCCAATAGAATAGTTTTATTTTTAACACACAGGTACAAACAGGCATCAGGGAGAACACGGACAGAAAAACAAAAAAATAAAGTCATTCAAAGGTTTAACAAGTAACTTAACCAACAAAAGAATGGAAAAGCAAATACAGGAGTCTAACTTTTCTCTGCTTCTCACCGCTACATTAGTGAATTTACAACTGTGGAGTTACTATTTTATATAGAAATGGAGTTTAATCGAACTTCAGCTGATTCCTCTTGAGGATGAAGATTGTCTTTTTTAATACTGATGTCCATCATTTATGAGGAAACTGGGATTTTTCTTGTTTCCATTCATTTAAATACAGATTTTTTTCTCCATTAAATTTATAAAGTAAACATTCAACATGTGTTTTGGCAAAGTTTTAGACTCAAGTTAAACCCCTGATGGCTCCACAAGTCACATTTATACAATATTAACTTTTAACTATGCCAAAAGTTGTATTTACATTAGAGCTGTACTAAGAAACTGACACAATAGAACTGTTGCACTGATAATTATTGTGATATTAAATAAATAGTGATATGGCCAAAAATGTTATCATGAGAAACATTTTGATATCAGTGAATAGCATTAGTATGAAATTGCTGTTACTTTATAAGTTGATTTTTAGTCCTGAGTGAAATTCGAAGAAACCAGATTGTTATTAATGGCTGTAAATGATTAATAGAAGTTGGAAAAAGACAAAAACACAATTATAATCCCTGATGTCGTAGTTGTAGTGACAGTGCATGAAGATTAAAGTGCAAAAATGATTTAGAAAATGGTTATGTGTGGTTCTAAATCTCTTTTTTCTACTGTCAAAACTTGAAAAACACCCAACAGAGTATCTGAATGCTTCCCAAATATAGACTCAGAACAATTATAGTGTTAAAATGTTTGTTCAACATCAAATATAGCTGAAGAAAGTTACAAAAACTTTAATGTTTCAGCTGAGAATGTGGATAAAATAAACCCTAAAGACAAAAGAAATGTGCATATTGCAATGAATAATACAAATAAATCAACATGACTGGTAATTATTTTATATGTGAGGCGAATTGAAAGAGTAAATCATGTTTTATTGGTTGTAAAAGGAAAACAATGCAAGTTTTTCTTTTTTTCCAGGCAGCAAAAAAACGTCAGATTTCATGTATTGTGGTTACTTTGACATGACACGCCCTGCAGTAGGATTATTACACATGAACATAGTTGAAGGAATATATTTTACAGCTTTAATTTTCTTTATGTACGATATGATATCACAGCAGATCTATTTGCAGCACAGTCCGGTTGGAAAAAAGAAAGAGGCAGAGATCTAGCACTTTAGTTTTTGCAACATAAATACCATAACATTGAATTTTTAATGAGTTATGATAAAGTAAAAAATCAATACAGCCATATATATATTGGAATTTATTAATGTGGGCCTCTTTCAATTTCCAGTTAAAAGCCAGGAAAAGTCCTCCTGAGGGGGTTTTAATCAATGACATTATTTTAAATCGAATTGATCTGGCGACGTTTAAAGAGTCCGTCACTAATTGTAAATCTCACTAGACGGGAAAGCGTTACGTAGAAATGGAAATAAAAACGCGCGAGGTTCATTTGAACACAAAACTGCGCAAATGATCTGTCATTTAATGTTCTAACCGTGTATCTATCCCTGCAAATGGATCTCAGCCGAATCAATGAAGCAGATGATTCTGAATAGTAAATTTCCTCATCTCCTCCTTAAAAAAAAAAAAAAAAAACCTTTAATATCTATAAAATCATTAGAGTACTACATGTCTTGTATGTGTGCTGTTATTTATATGCTTTCAATGCTAATCAGCAGCAATTAAATCAGGCTTTTATAATTATCATAATTGTCGACTGAAATGTCTCGGGGTTGTGTTTAAGTCAATTACATGCTTTATAAGCGGCTATTTTGAATATTTGGAGTAATTCACTTCCTGTTTTTTCCCAATTCTTTCCTTTAGAATATGTGATGCGGAGCCAGTACAGTGAGAGGTAAAGTTGATGTTTTTAGCCACTGCACTTAAACACACTTGTATATGAGGAGCAGGTGTCAGGGTAAACATAGCATGATACAGTCGGGGTTTTTAAGAGCATCTGTGAGGGGCTGCGGGGCGGTGGATGAGCTGAGGAGTTTGTGGAAATGATGGGAGATCCTTCACCGCTGCAGCTTTATGCAACGTGAAATATCAAGGTATTATGCCTATATCTTGTTTAGCAGACGTGAGCACACTGCCAGCTTTAATCCTGAGAGTGCAGCACACTGAGGGAAAACTGTGTCTTTATGCCTGCCAACTAGTCTGGATTCCCTCTGCTTGACACTGTGTACTCTGCTCTGCATTTTCTGGTTGCCAGTTCCTGTAAACGACATTAAAGCGAGAGCAGAGGGAAGGGAAGGTGTGCTGTGCTCCGCTGGTAATGACTGGCCGATTATAATTGTCCGAGGTCATCAAACGTACGCCGTAAATGGGCGGGAGCTGTGTTTTCTCACCGCACACCTTCCGTTTTTCCACCAAAAGCGGAAAGTTTTAATTGCTGCGTTTTTGGAAAGTACAGTTTGGATTTTGGATTTGGATGAACTATTTCTGGAATGGGGGTAATTTTCTGGGAGAATAATCTCATCAGGATTGAATGAATGTGGTGGAATTTGATCCGTAACATTGGTGTGAAAATAATTGAGTGAAGAGAACTCAGATGTTATAAAGATTAAAATTAGTCTTTAATTAAATTGTCATTAGATTTTTGACCGAATGAGCTTCACAGTGGGAAAAGTTTGACCTTCATTTTCTGTTTCATGTGCAGTTGATAAGTCTCAGAGTGTGATCTTTACCCATAATGCCTTTTGTTTTTTTTTTTTGTTTTTTTTAAGGGAGACTCCAAATATTTTAGACAACATAGCGCTGAGCGGGGGAGGGTTGTGGCGTGTTTTGGGTGACTCAGGATGACTCCTCAGGAAAACGAGCCCCGCAGTCGGCCCTGACCCTTTGCAAACAGGAATGTTTCCAGTTGTGTCGGTGCACGTGTCACAGCAGCCTTTAATTTACAACGGAAATAAAAGAAACAAATGCTTGATTTTCTCTGACAAAGGGAGTCCTTCCCACCGTGATTCACGTCATCTATGTAGTACAGACGCAACATGTGAAAAAAAAAAAAATGCAACACATGTTTTCACTCAGATTTAGAGAAATGCACCTGCAGATTGACAAGATGTGTATTTGGATAAGTGATTTATAATTTTGCATGTTTTACGATAAAAAAAAATCCAAATATTGTTGAGATCTGCTTCTTAAAAGTGAGGATTTTACATTGGTTTTCATTGGTGAAAAATCCAAAATTGATTGAAATCAGCCTTTTCATTATGAGAATATGCAGCTTTTTTACATCAATGTTGTAATTTTAATGTACTTTCAATGTGGACTGTTGGGTTCTGTTGGTTGGAAATCTGCACATTGTTGATACTGGAGTCTTAAATATGAAAATTGGAACATATTTCAGTTTTGGACCAGTGGCTTCTGTTAGCCAAAAAAAAAAAAAGCTTGATATCAGCTTCTTATATGTGAGAACATGTTATAATTGTAGTGTTTTGAGGTTTAGTCTGTTGGTTTCTGTAACACTGTTAATATCAGAGTCTTAGATATCAAAGATATGCTGCACTTTTTACACCAGTGCTCTAATTTTAATATATTAGTCTTTTGGATTGGCGGTTATTGCAAGTGAAAAATCCAAACATGGTTGATATCAGCTTCTTAAATGTGAGAATATGCTATGATTTTAATGTTTTGAGGTTTAGAGCATTGGTTTTTGAAGGTTAAAATCCTAGTATTGGTGATATTGGAGTCTTACACATGAAAATGTGTTGCACTTTTTGCACCAGCGCTCTAATTTCAACATATTTTAGTTTTGGATCATTGGTTTATGTCGGAGAAAAATCCAAAGATGGTTGAAATCAGTCTGTTCAATAGGAGAATATATAGGATTATTGTATAAACACTGGGATTTTAGTGTATTTTATTATTTGGAAATCCAAACATTGCTCAGATTGGAGTCTTAGGTATAAAAAAAGTGCTGTAACTTTGACATATTAGCGTTTTGGACTGGTTGATTCTGTAAGTTATGTTGGATATTAGCTTCTTAAATATGAGAATTTGTAGCATTTTTACATCACTGCTTTAATTTTAGCATCAGAGGTTTAGCCGATTGGTTTCTATTGGTCAGAAATCCAACTATTGTTGATATGGCTACATAAATATGCATCATATGCAGCAGTTTTAAAATATTTATTAGCATCGTTTTAATGTATTTGAGTGTTGGCCTGCCGATTTATCTAATATCAAATGCAACTGGGAGCTATCACACTTTTCTTTTTCTAGCTGATTTTACATTCTATACGACTGTTTTGATCCTAATCTGGGACAATTTAAATGAACTTGATACAGGATGAAATAGATGTTAATCATGCAAAAGTATAACATATGCTTGGATTATTTAGGGATAATTTGACCAAAATATGTCTACATAAAAAAATATAATAATAATTTTGAGAGAAAAAAAACAGAAATTAGAAGACATACATAATCTAGAGTAAGAAAACTGAAAAAAGCAGAATAAAGTGTTTGCAGTGACTTGAGAATGTGTTTGAATAGTAAGAGAAGAGGATGGAGTCCGACAGTGAGAACCCTGCTGAGTGGGGATGAAATCAGATGTCACTTTCACCAAGTCTGCACTCATGAAGAGATATGGGCAGTGTAGCAAATGAAAACAGTCGTGTGGCTCCTTCCCATGGGGAATGTCACTGTAACATACCGGGATCAGGTCGGACATACATACTGCGTGGCTGAAAACACACACACACGCACACACACATGCACACAGATGCACCGAGATGTTTACGCTCCAGTCAGTGTTGAACATGCATATTCACACTGATATGTCGGACTTATGAATCTGTGCACGCTGACACATTTACATATGAACTCGGCTGTTGTAACGCAGGCTGTGATTCAGGCTGACGGGTTATGCCACTTCCCTCGGGTCACCGGGTGGGCGGAGTCAAAACGTGACGGGCGGGAATGAAGGCCTTTCATTCACTGTCACTCTTTAAACACGTAACCTTCGTTTCTGCTTGGCTCATATTGTCAGATCCAGCGGTGGTCAGGGCTCATGTGACTCATACCTGTTCGTTGTGGCTGCGTCTCATGCCTTTAAAATAGGTTAAGTATATTTTCCTACCCACCGTAAAACTCTTTTTCGTCATCTACCATCTATCTCATTGGTAAGAACTGACCATAAACGCCATTTTTTTAACGTATCATACCTGTTTTAACATGTTAATAGAAGTCTCAAATGTTCCATCAGTGAGTTTTTTCATTTAATATCCATTGCTGTAGTCTCTTAAGCCCAGGGGCAATTACAGTTCCATCTGTGTTGCCATGGTAACACTTACAGTATACACATGCTATACAGCCACGTAACCAGAACAACAGCAACTATAAAAGCCCAGAACACAACTTCAAAAACAAGCACTTAAATGGGCTAACAGACGAGATAGCAGCCTCAGAACGACATATTTCGAATAATTTAATAAAACAAATGACCAATGCAACAACATTAAGCAGATCCAACAGTATAATTATTATTTATCTATGGTTAAAACTCACTGAATGACAAAGTCCAGGTCTGTTTATTTGAGAAATTGTCACAAAAACACTTTTTTCTTTGTTTTTTTTGCATATAAATTACAGATTGCGCCTTTAAAACTCTATATTTATGTTTGCATGTGGTGTGGAACCTTTCTGGTCAGTTGATTTATAGTTTGTCAGTTGTACGGAGAAACCATTATTTTGCGATGATATAGTTGTGTTTTTTTTTTACTATAGCATACAACAAGACAAGTAGTTGGGGATGAAAAATCCATCACAAAACTGAAATTAAAATGCAGTTTGTAAACACTGACATCGGTGTTCTTCAAAGTCAGTTTAAAGATGATGCAAAGAAGAGAATCCTGCTTATTATTATTATTATAATTTTTTTAAGTACTTTGACATCTAGAGCTGGATTTTTTTAATCATGCATATCTTGCTGAGTGATTAAGACATTTTTCTGCAACATAACATAGTCTTAATGTACACCGTTGCCCATGAAGTTGGAATAATTTTGTTTTCATACACATTCCTCTTTTTATTCCTATGTATATACACCAGTAATTACCTTTAATCAGGTACAATGATTACATACTGAGTCCCAGTTACACTTTATCCATCAATAATAAATCAGATTTTCACAATGAATTCATGACAAGAGGTAAAACTGTTTTATTCCAACATTATGGAAACCAGTGTATATTTATCACTGGTTTATGTGGGCTTCTGTTTGAAGGTTGTTGGAAATTTGATCTTAATCTACTCCAGATACGTTACAGTGGTGGACAAACGTTTACAGTGAAATAATTTTTTTGTTTCTTGTTAATAAGAAAAAATCACAAAATTAAATTCTTTACAGTTTCACCATGTTGTGACCTGGATGTGATATATTATGTTGTGAAACGTTCTGTTTTGACCTCGACGGAACTGAGCATGTGCAGAAGGGAGCATGTGGGTTTGGAGAATGGAACAATACTTGGCAGAATTCAATGACTTAAAGGTGATTCTTAATGCAATATATCAGAAATGTATGGGGTAGAGGATTGACCAATATGGGTTTTTCTAAGGCTGATGCCAATTTAAAAAAAAAAAAAAAAAAAATGTGGTCACCCGGTGGCCGATATCTACAGCCTATTTTTTGAGGCTGATATTTAAAGCTGAATTTTTTATTTTTATTTTTTTGAACCACGTTGACCATAAAATACAATTGAAACTCTCAGATGATGACGATTTTTATGCAGCAATATAAATGAAATTATTAATACGCATACACATGGTACTCTTTTAACTATTATTGAACTTCAAGTGCTGCCCACATAGATGCCCGATCAAATATCTTACAACATTTTTACTTCTGATCAAATATCAGCTCTCAAAAAAAAAAAAAAAAAAAAAAATTTAATCTGATGGCCGATATTGAAAAAAATCTATATATTGGCCCGATATATCAGCCTGCCGATATATTGGTCTACCTCTAGTATGAGGTGAACAAAAACATTTTTACACCACTGCAGTTGTTGTACTTCTACCCCCATAACAACCCAAATTATAGGTATCATTATCATTATCATTATTATTATTATCATTAGTGGTGGTAGTAGTAATAGTAGTACATTTATTTTTAAAAATAGATCATTTCAGGAAGGAAAGTCCATGTGATTCCATAAATACTCATCATCACATTCACAAAACAGCACAAACTGTTGTCATTCACACACTTCCTTCATCACGTGCATGATAGTATTTTTTTTTTTGCTTTACAGTTGGACACACAATAAAAGTTTAATGTGCTTAAAGTTTCCAAAACACATGCCTCATGACACAAACCCACACCATGTGACCTGTGTGACCCTATGAAACCCAGTGCCAGTGTACAGTGTGTGTGTGTGTGTGTGTGTGT
>JAPTMW010000028.1:17986748-17997761 GCA_029822955.1 Ostorhinchus angustatus
GATTAGATTTAGAGAAAAATTCATTTGGGAACTGCCACAGAAGTACCACCAGGTCTGTATGGGTTAATGTAAAAAAATAAATAAATTAAAAAAAAAAGACAAAACATTTACGTTCGTGGCTCTCAGGAGCATTAAGTACAAATATTAGATGAACATATAAGTATGTCTCTGTGTGATTGGTCATTTTGGGTAAATCCACCCCTAATTTAGTTGTGTGTTAAAAGACAACATGGTAAGTGACACAAATACGCACCTTCCTAAAGGAGACAGAAGGAGGTAGTTTAGGAAAACTGTGTCTGTGAAGCAGATCCAGACAGATGTTAGAATACCAGGCAAAGTGTGCAGACCAAGCAACCTGACCTCAGAACTAAGACATGGATCAAACCATGACTTATGTTCATCACAGAGGTAATGGCACAGAAACCATTCTGGCTCACCCAGGCTGTGATTTGCACGATTATGTTCGATGATCATAACATCAGTACTGGCACTCCTGGAAACTGGACAAAGATGGAACAAGAAGTAGTATCTGATGGTACCTTGTGGTCCCTGCTGTCATGTAGTAGAAATGCCAAAAAGCTGCTGAGTTGAAGCGAGATAAGATGACACAGACAGTGGAAAAGCTTCAAATGTTACAAGCGACTGTTGGTGTTAGAGCTGTGTGATATGGCCCAAAATTTCCATTTGGATTCTTTCATTATTAAGGATGACTTACAAGTTTAATCGATTCATTTTGGCGACATAAAGTGAACACAAAATATGACTCAAAAATACACTTTCTCTACTAAAACTACAGTCATATCTGAGTGGACAAACACATTCACAGTTAATCAGTTACAATACAAGAAGTAAACATGTTGCATTTTGAAGTTTTGTTGAGCAAGAAAAGCTTCTATATTCAGCAATTCAGGTTTTGTTTTTTTTACATGGAAAGTTCCTGACAGCTACAGTAGTAATAACACCAACTGGGGCGTTATAATATTGGGGCAATATATATTATACAATATACATATATCAGGGGTGTCAAAGTCATTTTAGTTCAGGGGCCACATTCAGCCCAGTATGATATGAAGTGACCAGTAAAATAATAACAGCAACTAAAAAAGTCAAATTACATTGTGAAAAGGTTTACATCTCCAAACCTTCCTTAAAAATATGAATACCATGAACAACTTCAAATGTCTTAAGTAAGTGCAATTTCAACCACTCAGTTTATCATTTGCACATGAACATTACAACTTACAGACACACAGTGGATCCACAAATGCACTAAACCTTTAGTAACAGGCTGAATATTGCCTGTTCATATTTGTAAATACTTGTTCAGATTATTCACATTTTTTTGAAAGGATAGTTTGTAAATGTTAACATTTACTTGAGACCAAAATGGTCTGTATGTGGAACCTGAACTAAAATGATTTTGACACCCTTGATTTTTATTATGTTCAGTGTAATTTGAACATTTTACAAACTCATCCCAGGGGGTGGAGTGGAGCTTTGGTCAGCTACTTTTGACCCATGGGCTGTATGTTTGACACCTGTGACCTATACTGTATGTATATATATATATATATATATACACACATATATATATACTAGTTGGTTTTATTAGTAGCTGTGATGAACTTTCCATTCCATTCCATTTTGATTATGCAGAAAAATGCATTTATTCAACAGTATATTAATGGACTAAAAGTGGATAAAAATGTAAATGTAATTTATAGATGTGGGACCTGGGGAGTTAAAGAACCCCTGATGTATAAAATCAACTATTAAAATAACTAAGTATCGAGTCATACATTTCATTCTACCTCTTGGCACTTTGTCTTTTTCATAATAAATGCCAAGGACAAGTTCCAGTTAAGTTTAGCTCACTCATGATCCCTCACCTCACACGTACACAGCTTCATTTTTGTCGTACACTATCATTCTGCTGTGACTCAATCGATGCAGCCTCCTGAAATGGAAAGGTTTTCCAGCGCTGCATAAAATGCAATCTGTTGTAGGTTATTGTTAGAGCAAACCTTTCAAGACAAGTCTGAGATAGACTTTTTTCATACGATATATTCAGTTTTTTGCCCTCATTCCAAAAAAGACAATTTTCCTATTAAGCTGTTGACATGGCTAATGTAATTTAATATTCCACTAATATTCTCATTTACATGCAGGCGTGCAGACTCTGATCAACATAAAATGCTCTGTACAGCGTCCTTCAGCTACGCCCTTTAAATATTCCCTCATATTTTATTCCTTCAACCACCTTCTTAAAAAGGTCTTTGTTGCTGTATTAACTCATATCCAAAAACCTGTTGGTAGTAGGAGTGTGTCTCCTTCTGAATGGAAATGTGTGTTTTTCTTTCAGGTATTCATCTCTACATCATCAGATGGTTTGTTGGTTTGAATATGCTGTTTTCATAGAATTGGATATTATTAAAAAAATGTCAATATTAGTATTAATATCGATGCCAGTTTCCCATCTTACCTATCCTCTGTTTCAGCTTGTTTGTTTATCGATCTCAATCATATTGAGCGATTTAAATATTGAGATCTGGTGTTAAATAGGGATGCACTGATTGTAAAATTCTTGGCTAATACAATGTTAAAAATGACCATTTCATCCATAACCAGTGCCCAAAGTAATGTTACTCTCTGTTTTTTTTTTTGTTGTTGTTTATCCTCCATCTGTGTCAAGGAAATCTGCATTACACAGACAAATTGGTTAACACTTAAGTGTTTTAAAAACATTCATTACATTATGTTTGAATGAGAACAACCTGAATCATAAAATGTATAAAAAAGAACCTTAATACAATGGATAAATATCAGCCACTTTCATTGCTGATACTGATGTTCAGCCAGTAGACAGCAGTCAGACATTTTTTAATACTCATTAAAATCTAGACAGTTTTATTGTGTAAACAAGTTCAATGAATGCTCATAAAACCTGAATAATATGTGCGTGTCCCACATGTTTTAATAGGAAATAGCTCCAAACATTTATTTTTCAATTATTGCTTTATTTGATAGAGACAGTGTCTATTAAAGAAAACTGCAAAAGAGTCAGAGTTCAACCAACAGGAGTACATTAATACAATATATTAACAAAACTATGGACAAAAGAAAATATCCTAAAATACTGTACAGTGTAAATTGCATCAGTCAGTACTATATACACTATATGGAACAAAATATTGCGACACATTACTTCTATAGCATATGGGACTTCCCAAAGCTGTTGATTTAAAATATTATGATCAAATTTAACAATAATAATGATGAGAAGAAGAATCCTCATTTAAAGAGTACCTTTCAAACAAAGTACAAAATGCTTTACAAAATAAATAACTGATAAAACATATCAATGGATGTGAATAAAATGGTCTTAAAACTCCAATAAAAACCAGAGCTAACAGCCAACGTAAAGAAGCTAAACCCGGCGTAAGATGACTATATTTCTTTGTCCTGTTTAAAAGTCGTGCAGCTGATTACTGGAGAAGACAAGTAAAATGACTGAATCAGTACTCAAGCATCTGTGATTATAAAGCTGATTTTTCTTCCTGAGTGTGAGTTGAAGAGAGCAGATGTTTACTTGTGTTTTGCACATTTGTAGATCCACTGTGAACTGTAATACACATGTATAAATGGTAAGTTGAGGCATATTATTGATAAAATTCCATTTATTTTACTTAGGGAATTTCAGGTTGTTCATAGTTATTCATGTTGTTTACATTTTTTTAAAGTATAGTTTGTAGATGTAAACATTTTCATTTTGTAATTTAACTTTTTTCACTGCAAAATAAAGAGAAGAATTTGGAATTTTAGGATACAGAGGCAGTTATCTCATAGGTTATTATATACCACTTGAGTGTGACTATTCAGCTACAAGAAGATCCTTTTGCTCATAAGCAGGGGGCATCCGGAGTTGAACCGGAGACCTCTTGATCTACCACTGAGCTATACCCCCTCATGGTTTTGTAACATAATGATCCCCATGTGTTTTATTGCAGTAAATTGTTCAACAGTCTATAAGTGGATTCACATCTCCGAACTTTATGTGAATGTGTATTTCTGAGCTTTATCTTATCCAGCAGTTCTCGCTTTACACACTGGGAGAACACAGCCAGCCTCCTGATTGTTAACAAATGAAATTACTCTGCTTTGTGTAACCATGGCGATTTGCGCTCGTAATGCAATGTGTGGCCTCTGCCCAACCCGGATAGGCCATTTGCCAGGGGTCCGCCAATCAGATTACAGGGTCCCAGTTTGCATCAAAACATGAAAAATGACAAGTCATAGAGGCTGTTAATGGACACAGTAGTATGGGACCAGGAAACGTGGTCTCTGCTGGACTTCCTCTCCGGTTTAGTCAGAGGCTTTTATAAATGTTAATGCCTCATATGCCCCTGGAAACGAGGATTTCTAAGAAATGTTATTGTGCGGTGATACAATCAAAGTTTTCATGCATTTCTCATTTCTTGTTCTTTTCTGTCTCTGCCCTCCAACCTTGTTTTCTTCAGGGAAAGTACGGCAAGAGGAAGAGCCGGTTTAAGCGCTCAGATGGAAGCACCTCCTCCGACACCACCTCCAACAGCTTTGTCCGACAGGTAACGTTTCACACTTAATCCTCTCTGCAGACCGTTAATCCAGGTGATAGACTGGGCCTCAGCTTTTTTATTTAAGGAACAATCTAAAGGAAAGTTAATGAATTTGAACCCAGGACTGGAATTCATTTGTCCTTAATAATAACATCTGCATCCCATAAAATCAGTTGTATCTCATTGCCACTTCAGTTTTTGCTAGAATTAGTGGTTTGATTGATCAAACAGATTCCGTTATAAAGTTGGAAGTAAGTGCAAATATAAAACTATTAGTAGTCCATAGCATCATATGCAGACATGTTGTATATTTTGTGCACAGCCTGTGCGTGATCCACAAACGTGTGTGAAGTTTGCATTCATGACCCAAAAATGAGATAGGTAACAATATTACGCAACATTACTACAAGTCATAAACCTTAGACTAGTTCAAATAATAGTTTTTCCTCCAAATATCTTGCTTTCTTTCAAATACAGCAGACATTTTCAATATTTTTCTACTAAACTTGCTTCATTTTGCTTCTTCTGTTCAGTATCCATCTTGTCTGTTTGCTTCCAGTTGGTTTCAGCTTCATAGCAATTGAGTTTTTGATGTAAGGAGCCATTTTCTAAAAGTATCTTTCTCTGCTAACATTAACATGTACCACTTGTTGGTTTTTTAGAAGCCAAGAGGATAGGGCCCCCTCCTCCACTACAGCTCACTTCTTCTTTTACTGAGTAATTTGATTTAAAATGTACGAATATTTTTGGTTTTCTAGACATTTAACCTCATTTATTCCACATATCTGATGGTTTTAAATGACAGGCTAAAAGCTATTGCACTTTCAGTCGACTCAGTTGATCGGACACGGAGTATTTTTGCCATTATTTGTATAATTATGTTTTCATCCAATATCTAATTTTCTTTTATTCATATATTTATTTTCCGAAACGCTTAATCTTCTGGAGGATGATGGGGTACACTCTGGATGTGTGAATTAAAACATATTCTTCTTAATCTCTGATGCAGTTGTAGTCTGATCATCATCTCAATTGGGACGGATTTACACTCAGTACTAAGTACAACTTGTTTTCTTCATTTTTATATGAAACAGTTTTGTTTATTTATTTACATCCAGTAACTGAGACTTATTTCTGTTGGATGATGTGATGATGAGGATGCATCTATGCGTCTGTGCTTCTTTCTGATCTGAAATATGTTGATCCATAAGCCTCTGTTTGTTTGTCTTTCTTTGTTTTTAGTTAACTTTATGAGAAATACCACTGGGAACTCCTTGTTTTTTTTAAAGATCTTGCCAATTCATTCACTTTTAATCAGTCATTTTGCCTAAAGGCTTTCCAAGTTTTGTACTGGAGTTTGTCATTTGTAAAGTTTAACACCAATATTTGTATTCTTTAAATGTACAGTGTGGCAGTTTACTTGTAAAATTATCAAGTGAACATGAGGTTTATAATTATAATTAAGTATACACAGTTGTGTTGTAGTCAAAAGTGTCACCAAGTCATGACCAAGACCAAGGCAGGGTGAGATAAGAACAGTTTTACAGCAACCAAGTATTTCACATATTACGCTGATATGGAATGAGGAGTGAGATGAAAACCTGATACCAGTGAACAACAGAATGAGGAGCCTGTGGAAAGACAAATCTGGATTTGGCTAAATGTTTTCCACCTTAATGTTTAAATCCTGGGCCATTTGTTTCTAGTCTGACTCATTTTGACGTAACAAACACTGGATTAGCCAATAACAGGAGCTTCATTCATATAAAACCAGGTTATGACCAGAAAACAGCAAAGGTAAGACCATTCGTTATCATTGCTTCATTATGCAACCTTTAGTTTTGATCTCTGTCTTTCAGTAGGTTTTAGAAGTAGAGAAATAATACTGGATCTACTTAGTGTTAGCTTAGCGCTGCTATGCTAAGTTTGCTAAGTTTGTCTCATTGGTCTGACGTTTTATTAAGTTATTCATGGCATACACTGTTAGCTTACTTTAGATATTTGCTCATTTACATGCGTGTTGTTTGGACTGTGTCCTCTTTCCTGACTTTTGGTTTTGTTGAGCTTTTAGCTGATGTTCTTCTGGTTTTGTGGATGTATAGCATGTGTATACTGCTACAAGCGTCGTGTAATGTTACCATGACAACATATGCATCCAAGGAGATTCTCCAGATACTCCACAAAAAATCAAATAAAACCTTATCCTCTCAGTTCTACTCAATACCAAGACACGATCAAGACCTTCATGGAGGTCCAAATCCAATCTGGAATGCTCTAACGCTAGCACACAGGAGTGTTTTTCTGAAGCTACAAGAAACCATCTCTTCAAAGTGTGCCGTTGTTTTGTTTCAGCTGGATCATATTTCATCAGCTGCTGCTCTTTGCAGATTTCTGAAAAAACTAAAGCCTGTTGTTTCTGTCTGTCTCAGCCCACATACTCTACTGTATCTCACACTTTGAAATGGCTTTGATAGCACCGCAGTAACAACAGTAAACCCCCTGCGACTACAGCGACACACACCTGTAGAGTGAAAGACAGTGAGGGGGGCTCTTGCGGTGATCATCTATTCCCTCTCCTCCTGACCCCCCGCCCGCATGTGTAAACGCATTGATCGGTTTGTCAGGGGTGTTTAGTAAAACCTAGCACTCATGAAGCAGCAAACACTCATTTTCCTGCTGAGACTTGGTCAAGAATACAGTCCATCTGTATTTCCTCTGGGGAGTTTCAGAGGCGGGGTTAAGGTTTGACGCTCCTTCTCTGGTCGTGACATTTCTCAAAGCCACGCCGTGTCGCACTTAAATGAGTCCCCCTTTTCCGTCTGACCTCTTCGTTTATGAGAGGAAATGATTTGCCCTGTGCTGAATGACATTTACCTGTTCAGTCCTGGCGTTTCTGACGGAAAAAAAAAAACAAGAAGAAAAAAATCCCTTGGTGGCAAAGACAGTGAGTCTCCTGTGGTTTCTAAAGGTTAGCCTCATCCTCACATCCCACTGTCTTGTCCTTGGCGTGGAGAACAACCACGTGCAGGGGGTGTTCGTAATCACTCACACTGTAAAAGGAATTCATTACCCACAGTAAGGATGATTTAATGCTTCCTGAGAAAAATATCCTCCCTTGTCTTATGCTGTTGCACAGAATTTCACTCATGTAGGCCAGCAGTGGAAGTAAAAATGCCTCGCATAATCGAAAAATTGATTTAGAAACTCAGTCCCTTCATGTTTTCAGTATTTTTAAATCTTTCTGCACATGCTAGAATTGAATAAACAGGCTTAGGTTGTATAAAAAAAGGCATACAGGCTTCTTATACATACATATAGCCTATTTTTGCCTCTGCTCGAACAACTCAAAGCGCAGCCCTGTATAGGCTTTACAGTCTCACACACACCTACGCAAGTGCACACTCACCACATACACAAATACACGAGAGCCACAATCAGCCAACGGTGGAGCTGGCTGGTACACTCGGCCTGGTTTCCGTGGCAACCGGGCCACTGAATCTCCCTCTGTGTGCAGGCACAGTGGGATGGAGAGGCGAAGGAGAGGATGTTAAGATGGGTTTGTGTTTGTGCGTGCGTGTGTTCGTGAGTGGGTGCTGCCTACATGTTGGTTTATACGTCGAGTTCAACAAAAACACTCCGTCTTCAGGTGTGTGCAGAGACGAGCAGAGTCTGTCTGCCGCGGCGTGGAATCGGTAACATGTCTGCTCCTGTTCCAGATGATCAATGGAAAATGTCTTGTTTTGAGATAATAATTTTTTTTTTTTTTTTTTTTTTGGAAATTGCAGATATTTAAAACACTTCAGCAGTTTTGTCTTTTACCATTAGCAGAAAGGAAACACACACACACATATCCACATCATGGCAGTGTTATCACATAAGCGTGAAATCAGAAGTGCTGTGATGATGAACATGTAACAGCTGCTTCCCAGTTTAGTGTCTGAAGGACCCGGCTTTGTGATCTGAGTCCTTCAGGTCCTGAAGGCCGAGCTGAACCTACTCCTCCTCTAAATGACATGGTCTAGACGACAAAGAACACAACTGACGGCACGTCCAGTCTCCTGGCAACTAATGAAGAAAAAAGTTCCCCTGGATGTGTTGCTTGATACATATGTTTATTTATATAGCTAATAGATGTGAGATATAGCGGAGGGATGTGTAGCAACGTCAATATTATGCTGAATTTCCATTTATTAAGAACCAAAATGAAAAATATTGTGGTGGGAAAGAAAAGTAGACTAGAAGCTCCCCATACAGCCTGGAGGTTATTTATAAATTTAGAAAATGTAAGAAGAAATATAATGTTCTGTTCTATATCTATACATATGATATATTGTTTATTAAAAAAAACAATAATCAAGCTGTGTTTTTAGTTCTTGTAGCAAGAAAACACTGTATTAAAATAGGAATTCTAATTACATTTATTCCCATATCACCCAGCTCTATCATCAATCAGAACGCTACATAATAGCATGAAAGGCAGTTAAAGTTGATCAGTATTTCCTGTCGATCCAGGCTATATTGTATAATTACAGATTTGAACCATCGCTCATTTAAACTCAGTGAACTGCCTTCATGGTGGAGTCTGTGGGAATCAGTTGAGTGTCTCTTTATGCATGTGGAGTCAGCCTGTTAAGTATAAGATACACTTATACATCTGTTATTGAAAATTCTGCTTGATTTGTATCATCTAGAGCAGGGGCATCAAACTCATTTTAGTTCAGGGGCAACATACAGCCCAATATATAATAATATAGAATCCCAAACAGGCCAGATCAGTAAAATAATAGCACACTAACCTATAAATAATAATTCTGAATGTTTCTCTTTGTTTCAATTTAATAAAATTATGCCACAGCTTCTCAGTTACACATGTGCATTAGAACTTACAGATCACAGTGGATCTACAGAGACACAAAATATTTAAAGTAACAGGCATAATATTGTCAAAATTACACTAATTTTTCATTTTAAAAAAAATCATGGTTATTCATGGGTGTTTAGATTAAATGTAAACATTTTTCATCATGTAATTTAACTTTTTTCACACTCAAACAAAAAAAAAAGTAAAAAGAAATTGGAGTTATCATTTTTAGGTTATTATGCTATTATTTTACCTGTCTGATCCACTTGAGATCACATTGGTTTGTTTGTGGCCCCTGAACTAAAATGAGTTGAACTTGATTGTTAATATCTTCAGTGTAATTTTTGCATTTCATGAATTCATCCCACAGGCTGGATTGAACCCAATTTTGGCCTGCAGGCCACAAATGTGCATTTCGATTGACAAGGTTAAATTATCTATAAGTCTCGATAAATGTTGCAAATTCTGCTCAGTAACACACCAAATCATAAAGAAGCATCCTCATGAAAAAACATATATAAGCTAAATTTGGACCCTTTGGTGGGGCAGTTTTGGCCCACGAGCCGTATGTTTCACACTCCTGACCTAGGGCCATCTTTTGTTTCACATTTTCTATATCACATTGTCCTGGGTTTTCCATGTGTGACGGGTTTGGTTGGTTTAGATGCTGGAGAAACACGCCAAGCTCTCGTCAGCCCAGGCATGTGATTCCCAGAAGCCCCAGTTGCTGCTGTGTGTGACTGCATGAGGAGGCAGCTGGTGGCTCTGTTAGCAGCTCTCCATTTTGTCAAACCCCAGCTGACCGGGCTGTCATCAGCTAGCAATGTGGGTAGAAAAAGACAGTTACGTCCACGGAAAAGCCCATGACACCATGGTGTCAGAGGTCGCCCTCTAGTGGGCAAATCAGGAATGAGTCACACGCCCCCTTAAGAGTAATTACTGTATCAGACTCCTTTAACCATGAGAACAGCACCTCCAAACCTGAGTCCTGGTTTAATCCTGCATTCCTGCGATGCAAAATACGTTCTGGACTGGTTATGCTTTCAGTGTTTTGCACTTAATAATAACATTTCAGATTTTTTGGACTGTTTATACCCACTAGGTACATGGATTTTTAACAGTAACTATTGAGCATTTACTTTAAAGGCCTGAATGGTCAACCGCCAGTTGCTTCAAAGCCCGGATCATTGCTCTTCATGTCCTCAATTTACTGCTGTTGCATTGAACCGCCAGCCCCCCACCACCACCACCTTGCTGCTGTTTTTACCTCCCCTCATATCCATATTAATCCTGCGTCTGATACCCTCTTTCCGGCAGATAGACGAACAGACAGAGAAACAAAGCGATAGAGCGAGGGGTTGGGAATAATGAGATCAGAACAGAGGACAAGAGGAATGGAGCAAAAGAGGGGAAAGATCTGGTCTAGTCTAGTCTGGTCTAGTCTGGTCTAGTCTGGTCTAGTCTAGTCTAGTCTAGTCTAGTCTGGTCTAGTCTAGTCTAGTCTAGTCTAGTCTAGTCTGGTCTGGTCTGGTCTGGTCTGGTCTGGTCTGGTCTGGT
>JAPTMW010000028.1:18093489-18103917 GCA_029822955.1 Ostorhinchus angustatus
TCAAAGAGCATTCCACAAGAAAGATGTGCACTTTGGGTAAAGTGGCTTGTGGGAGTATCGGAAGTACAAAATGTATAGCATAAAGGGCATTTATGCCTAAAATATCAACCTATTGGCTAAGATTGTCTCCACTTTTACATACCATTAGTGACACTTCTGTTATACCTATGTACCAGATATAGGATAGCATAAGATCTACTGTACATATCTGCAGTTTCCCATGGCAAATAGGTACTTGTAATTAAAAAACAACCAAAAAAGAAAGTGCCATTTCTTTGAAGGCAAACACCATTGCATGTTCAGCTGCTAACTGAACAAACCACAATATTTGTATTTTCCTGATAGGTGCAGTGTTACGAAAATGAGCTGTAAAAGCTCAGTGTGAGCATGCACTGACCTGCATGTGTTTGCGGTGTTTTAATGAATGCAAGCAAGGATCAAATGCTGGGTTTTGTTGAATATCAAAGTTTAAAATGCCCACTTCAAGGAACATGTCTCGTTTTCAGATCTGACTGCATGTTCACTCTTTCATCGTTCTCTGGGGTTGCTTTAAAGTGGCTCATATATCCTTTTTTATAGTTTTCTATGTAAAATACTTAAGCCACAATCCTTTGTTTTTTGTTTTTGTTTTTTTTTAACATCGGTACAAATTCTAATTTAGTTTGTTGACCATGTTGTCAAGGAAACGGTAAGCACATTGCCTATATGGGTTACCCAGAGGCATGGATAGTGGTTAGAAATTTTTGAGGTCACCCAGCACCCTGAGGCCGGCCTTGAACTGCAGTCCATATGAGCTGTTAGATAAGCTGAGGGTATTCCTCTCCTTGCACGATTTCAGCCCTGTGTTATTTTTACTTTTTTTTTTTTCAATACAAAAGGACCACACAGAAATGGTGATTATTTGTGGATCACAATGCCCCTAGTGCACTGAAACCTCTAGTGTATTAAAACATTGACTAATGTCTTGCAGACACAAGCCAGTGACAGCGGTTTAAGAAATCAATAAGCAAGCGTGCAGTGAAAGTCTGTTGGAATGACTCTTGGTGTACTGCCTGCATGCATGTCTGTGTGGAGACTGAATGTTTATGCTTACTTGTGTATATTTATGTTTGGATTTGTTTCAGGCAGAGTATTTTTTCCTGAGCAGGAGGAGGTCCAAGGGTTATGGGTCCACGACTGTCAAGAAAATTCCCTGAGTCCGTTCAGAAAAGAGACTCGCCTTCATGCTCTGCTGAAGGGGGCTGCCCATGACATCATTCGCACTCACCCACTGTCTCTTTGACCCCGTTGCTGTGTCTGTTGTGTGGAGTTCCTCTTCCTGTTATCCCCCATAGGGCTGTACCCATGTCTGTGTGTGCATGTTGTGCATAATTTTGTGTGTGTGCCCGTGTTTTGTAAGCTTGCAAAGCTTTTTCCACACCTGCTATGGCTTTCCTCCAAAGCTCTGCAACCTTGAGGCTCTCATCCCCCTACACAGCCCCTGCCTGCACTTCCTCTTTTTCAGAGTACCTTGGCTCCCACTGACAAAGCATTGTGTGTTATACTGACATGCTTTTTGTCTACAGGGGCTCCTAACTCAACCTCAGGACCACCTTGAATAACAAATGCACCCACTGTGGGGCCACAGACTGCACACTGCTTGAGTTACTCAGATTTTAGGCGTCACAGTAGGGGCCTGAGTGAAATAGAGGCTGGCATCTGTTGCTATTTGTTCACTGTGTACTGACATTTTGGTTGTTTTGTGTGTTAATTTTACAGACACTACCCCAAGACAAACTTCACGGCTGTGGTTGACACTCCAGAGAACCTCCGCCTCAAACAGCAGACTGAGATACAGAGCCAGGCAAGTCATTGTACCAGTAATTACCCATAGATTTCTTGGTTTAAACAAACTCTTGTTCTAACACAAATATAAGCTGCAACTACATGGATGATATGTCTTCAGCCTAATTGATCATTCTGATAAGATGTTCCAACTTGGTTAGTAGCATGAATATCAAATAAATTGTTCATATTTTCAACTACCTTGTCTTGACCCACATGATCATCAAAGCATTAAACAATCCTTAAAGGGGTCATATTTTGCTAAACTCACTTTTATTAGTCTTTGGTTCATTTATTTGTGTATTTGGACCCTAATAGTTCAAAAAGTTTGAATTTGAACCCTCCAGGTGCTGCAAAACTGTCTTTATATTCATTCTGGCAAAAATCAAGTGGATTTCTACAACCTGTTTCAATTCCTTCTTAATTTGTTACGTCTATAACTAGTTACGTCACGACATTTGCACATATAAGGCAAGACCTCCGACAAACATTTCTCTGAGTACGACATAATTGTCAGCAGCAGCAGTTGGAGTAAAAACTGAAAATATGTCCAAACTTCGAGCCGAAGAAAATGTTTAGTTGTTGGTTGTATTAAGGTACACAAGTGACCGAATGGGACAGAGCGCACAGTCAACAACCTGGAGGGGGGTGGGGCATGAAGTGTCTCATTTGGATTTAAAGGGCCAGCGCTCAAAACTACCTTTCTTGTGTCATTTCTCAAAAATATGGTTGAAGATGGACCTGTGGAGTTTATTTAATGAAGAATTCAGACCAAAACATAGCATTTGCAGTTTATGTAGACCACAGGGAAATGTTTGAAAATGCATAATTCCGTTTTTTTTTTTTTTTTTTTTTTTTAAGCAAAATATTACTCCTTTAAAAGTTTCAAAATCACATGATAAAACTTGTGCCATCCATAGACAGTTTAGTTTCACTGCCGTCATGTTTTTTTGCTTCCTGGAAACTCATCACACCACCTAATCTTATTCCTTATGGAGCAAACATGTACAGGAATAATACTTTTATTCAAAGAGAGAAATGATCAGGTTCAGCTTTCACATGATTATTAGACTAATAGTTTGTTACTGAACAGATTATAAATGGTTTAGACCAAACCCTTTCAGCCCAGTTGAAATTTCTTTCTGAAAGGGGTTTGATCAGCTTGGCTTTGTGTGTATAAGGTGGTGATGTCATACTAATTGGGTTAAACTCCAATTAATAGGAGCATTTTAAGGTCTACCCAAACGGCAGTACAATTTATTCACAACTTGGCATTCTTCCACAAAAACAGTTAATAAAAACAAAAAAGACTATTTAAAAAAAACAAAACAAAAATCAATTAGGCAGCGAGAACTTTCTTGAAGCCAACTTTCTCATTATATAACCGTCTAATTTAGACCCAGTTCAAGATAAGTTCTTACCCTCAATATTAAGACAGACCTGGGAACTGAAGCATGAAATTGATTCACAGCTGACAGGTAAGAGGTAGGGCGCTCTTCGGCCATGGACTGGTATGATTTATTTAATGTTCTGGAGATGAAGGGATAAAAGTTATGACTGCTAAAAAATAAACTTTCTTAGCCAGACACGTGTTTATTTGAAGTTTACACCACTGGAGGCTTTGGGTCCCATTTCCACAATGAACAAAGTGCCGGTTATTCAGTCATTTCCATTTTTTCTTTTCATTATCCTGTCCAGAAGAAATGCCTTGGATTCACTGTAAAAACTCTATAAACCAATCATTGGCAATGCAAGTAACCTATAAAGATGGTTTGTTTGTTTGTTTGTTTTGTTTTTGTTTTTATCCAGGCTAGAATTATGAGACGAAGCCTTGTATCACTCTATTTCCCAATTTTGTTAATCACTTCACTTCCTTCATTTCCATGATGCTACTTAATTTAAAATTTTTATGTTAGGCTGAACTTTGGCCAAAAAAGAAGTATGTAAGCATGAGAAATAGTTCTCCAAATAATGCTCAATCTAGGGTATATTTATAAGCCTGGAAAACACTACACTACTATGACTGTCGCCACTGAACCTAAAATAACAGAACTAACTCTATCAAAAAAAAACCATGAGACAAAAATATCTATCTGAACTAGGTCATGTGTTACTGCTTTAATAAAGATGGGTCTGATAGAGATTAAGGGATTTGTACTTAACCCTTAGTTTTTTAACAGTGTTTTCTTTGGCTGCCTGTAGCTGAAAGAAGCTTAATTCACTCAGAGTATAAACAAACAAGTGACAGTTCGAAGGCCATCATATGAGGATTCTGCTCCTGCTGTGGTTGAACAATGTTTCTTAGCGCTCTAGGAACTTGCTTGTGTATAGTTACCAATGCAGCACTTCCTAAAATTAAGAATTTTTCAGCTTTTTTTTTGATATCTGAAAATGGTCCTCAACACACTATACATTTTTTATTTCACAAAGATTACAATGGCCCCACACTTAAAAACACACTCGCTGGACTCCTTTCTGTGAAATCTTGTTTGTGTTTTCACTTTGCACCGATTCTTTTTACAATTCCGTTGTTGAGGTTGATTCTCTATTAACGGCTTTCCTTTGCCACCTTAAAGCTATCACTCCGGGTTTAACTCCGTCCCCGCCAGTGACGAGATATCACGCATGATCCAGGTCAGAATGTAGGTCAGATAAATGAAGAATAACACACAATTGTAACCCCACAGCTTTGTTTTAAATATAAGCACTTTATCAAATACTTTTATACTTTAGATTTCACACAAAATATAACTCAAAAGGCACATTTCTTTATTAACTATGAATATCAAATACTACAGAGAATATAAAATACTGGTGTGTGTATGAAACAAGGGGTTTTATGGATCACTAGGGTGGGGGTAGTAGCAGTAATATGGGGAGGGTATATCTGAGCGAAGGGATTGAGGGACAGATGGTGTTTTTTCCACTTGGATTGTATTTCCAAACAGCCCCCCAAAAACACTCAACAACCATTATATTGATGGTTTATCATAGCAAGACTCCACAATAATGGACGCAAGTGACAGGAAATGATTTTCTTTCACTGCCTCTTTTCTTCTTTTACCAGTTTTGTGAGATAGTAGAGTGGACAGGACAGGGTAATATAGCAATCTATAATGATTTGTGGGGGATTTATGAGAACAAGAGGTCACCATTTACAGTAAACAGTTTCGCCTCCTGGAAAAATGTGACAAAGTGGAAGTGTTGCCCATGCAGTCTATTGTAAAAGGCTCTCATGCGGTCAGCAGATGTACTGTATGTTTGATGACGTAGAAATGTCCAAAAGCCACTTGAACTTATGATGCGTGCTGTTTGCTGTACAGTATTGTTTTGTCAGTATAAGGAAGTTGAAGGTGTTTGTGGAGAACTGTGGTCATCTAACCCCTCGCTGCCGCCGCTGCTGCGTTGCTACGGGAACCCTATTGCTATGGCAGCAGGGTAGAGGTTTGTCACACCTCATTACAAGACTTTGCAGGGGGAAACAGAAAGAAACAAGACAGAGAGTGAAAGAGAAATAAAGAAAATGGAGAGAGTGGATTGGGAAGGAGGAGAAGGAGAGCAATGAGGCGCACATGAGCGAGGAGAAAAAAGGAAGAGACAGGAAGGCACCAACGCAGAAAGAGGGGAGGAGTGTGGGGTGAAAGAGGAAGAGATAAAAGTAAAATCCCCAGAGGAAGGAAGGCTAGAGGAATGCAAATAGAGGCAGTGAGAAAGATTATAATGAGGAAGAGCTCAAGCTCCACAGAGCGATTCTGTCTGTTGCTGTTGAGGCAGTAAAATATGAATGAATGAAAAAGGAGCTCAGGGAAGAAGGGGGTGTGGGTGGGGAAAGAAAGCAGAGGCGCGATTGGAGGAAACTCACCCATAGATTCAAAAAGACAAAGGAGATAGACTGAGAAATAAAAATAGGGGGAGGATCATATGTTAGCTGAGGGGAGCAGAGTGAGAATGAAGGACAAAGATGGGTCACCGCCACATTAATCTTCTTCGTGACTTATCTATGCGCACAGGCTCAACAACCGCATATAATTTCATGTGTAATGAGGATCCGCCATAGTTTGCGCCTCATTTCTCAGTGGACGTCACGCTAGGGGTGACGGCAGATATGGACGAATCGAGCTTGATCTTTCGCACACATACACATCAGCTGTGAATCACATCCACGTCATGTTACCACAAGACACTGGGAGGTGAGAGCAGGGTGATTGGTCAGCAGGGATTTCACAGTGGATGTTGGGAGGTGTGGAGGATGGAGGGATGAAGCATAGGTCACTGAGGATCCTGAAAAAGTCTTAGATGTTCAAGCTTAAGACGTCTGGAATTGTATGAGAGTAAGCCTAAAATGTAATCTATGACTATGCTTTGTTTTTAAGGAGCGCATTCATAATGTGATTCCTAAACCTGTTTGTTAAATATGTGGCATTCATCAGGCTGTCACAAGTAGTTGATGATTAATTGTTATATGAATGATTACAATTAACAATGCATCCTTTTTTTCTCTTCGTTTGCTACTTGAATCACATAAGCCTGACAGTTTATGTATATATAAACCAATACAAAATGACTTGATGAAAAACAACAATGAAAGTTGGCGTACATGGCTCAATGAAGGGGACGCGACAAGATTACATTAATGGGCACCAGTCAGTTGGAAAAACTGAGGTTAATATCTAGTTTGTTTGTTTTTTTGTTTTTTTTTTTACAAAAATTGCTATTATGTTGGTTTTTTAGCTGTCGGTTAAAGGTTTAGGGAGTCAGTATCATAATCACATTTTAACATTGAAGAGGATTGTCCATTTTGAAGGCTGTGGTGGTATAAATATAAGAACACAATGTTAAAAGAAACATTTAAGAGCACACTGCTTCAAGCCATGAATGCGTGGTTAGCCATGGCTAAATGTGGTAGGCTTTTGTTTTCTGTGTCTACTGTTTTATTTTGGTTAATGACAAGGTGGTTATTTTATCTAATGTGCATTTAGTATTTCTGATACTCTAGTTTCCCATGGCCTTGGCTTCAGTAACACTGTTTTGCTTTAATAGGTTGAAAAGGTCTGAAGTCATTGTCTTTAAAATGGGCAGATACCTGATACTTCATTCTTTGACTGGTGCCGGAAATTGGTGTAGTCACCGTAAATGTAGAAGAACTGGAACGTGCAGCTTTTCTGTTAGTTAAAAATACCTGACTTCCTGTGTCAGGTTGATAAAGTGGTTGTGGGTTTGAGTATTTAAGATCAGCCACAGGGCAGCATCGAGGGAGGAATTTCTGATACTCATCTAACGCTGCATGGGCTGGACATTTCCTCCTCTGCCCTCAGGGTCAGGATAGGGTGGGAAGGCTAGAAAAACACACACATACACACAGACTCTATTTGTCATACGCTACCTCTGATTCTGACCATATATGGTTGTTACTAGCCTTCGACGTAAGGCTTTTGCTCCCCAGCAAACAGGAAGTGAATGTCACCACGAAAGAATAAACGTATGTTAAAGCCAACTTTAGTTTGTTTGTGCAAATTACACACACTAGGTGAGTTAGACTAAAGCTAGCATAGACTAAAAAAATAACAACTGAAATAAAATGTTTTCAAAAGCATAGGAACTAAAATGTAATGACAATTTCCAATGGAACTTTAACTAAAATGAAATAGAATAGCTTTTTGGTTTTCCCAAATGCTACTTGCTCTTCATACTATAGACAAAAATGGCTATAAATAAATAATGGTTTGTAATATTATTTTGAAGCCATGTGTTTATCATCCTACTTCTTTCATTTTTTGTAAATCAGGGCTTTCCTCATGTACCTGGAAAAACTAAATAAAAACTAAACTAGTCGATTCCCCTTATTGAAAATAAAACTAAAAGTGTTTAGAGACACGTAAAACTAAAGTAAAAGCCAAACTGAAAGAACAGATGAAAGTGTCTAACAAAATCAAACTGAAGTGGAGAAACACAGTAGTAATGCTTAATTCAGTCGCATTCTCATCATCACCACCCTGATCTTAACATAAAGATGGAGAAATACAGACTTATGAAACAAAGTCAGACATTTTCTTTGCCATGATGAAATTTCGACTCTTCAGCAGGAAATATGATGAGCCTGACACAATGATGTGGTGATTAAAAAAAACAAACAAACAAACAAGATAATCTGTGCCATTTTCATGTTTGTTCTTCCAGTGTAAAATGTTATATTGAGTCAAAGCAGAGTTCATTACCACTTGGGACTAATAATTCATGAATATAATTCTGTATTCATTTCAACCGAGCAGAAAAATATCAAGGCATCTTTTGTGTTTTTTAAATATGTATGTTGAAATCTAGGTCGCAGCATCTATAAATAATAATTCACATAACATTTGTTGGATTTTCCTTGTTGACTCATGAAAACAAATCAGTCTCTTAAAGTGTTTTATAAATAATTCCGTCTAAAATACTTTGCTCACTCTGCAGGTTCGCTACAAGGAGGATTTTGAGAAGAATAAGGGGAAAGGTTTCAGTGTGGTCACAGATACACCAGAATTGAAGAGAATCAAGAAAACGCAGGACCAAGTCAGCAATGTGAGTATCAACATCGCTGCCATCGGCATTTACTTCACCTCAGAATGTTAACAGATCTTAAAGTGCCAAGTGTGGACATTTACAGCTCCTCTAGTGTTGTCGTTTTGTCTCTATCAGCCACTTTGATCTGGCATGAGTTGCCTAGTTCCTGTATGTGTCAACATTCTCTTTTTAAAAAAAAAAACAAAAACATTTCTGTTCCCTTTTTGGAATTGCTGACATTGCACATCATGACTAAGGCTGGGCACAAACTTAAGACGAGCAGTAACACTTGCAGCCTGGACACAAGACACGCAGACAAGTTTACACTCACTAGAGCAGATTCTTGTTCTCAGCAGTCAGAGAGGAGTCAGTCCAATGCATTACACACTTAATGTAATGACAGAATGTCCCTGATCGACCATATCTTGTCATAACTGTCTGTCATCTGAGTTCTCGTGCCAAAAAAAACACAGACATCATCCGGCCCTCTGTCTGCGGTGCAATTCACACTGAAAAAACAAAAGAAACAGTCTAAAAATAGGGGAAAATACAGAGTTTGGGTGAGATCCTGGTAAAGAGTTGTGTTTAATGTGGACTGTTTGGAGATAACTTACGGTACACGAATCTACAGCTTGATGTAGATTAGCTAGTATGTTGTTTCTTTAAAGCATGAGTGTCAAACATACAGATCACGAGCCAAAACCGGCCCACAGGATGAATTGGCAAAGTGCAGAAATTACACAGAAGACACTGACGGTCAAGGGTGTCAGTAGCCACTTTTACACACAGATCCCTGAAAATAGGTGAGATGGTGATCCCACCTTTTTCCACCATTGACCGATTTCCACAGCCAAGCCAAAGGAGTAACAGATGTGAGACAGGCTGGACTTTTACACAGCAGACCTGCATTCCGGAATCAAAGGGGTAGTGACGCAGCGTATAGTGTGATGTATAACTTGTGCATTGGAAATACCCCGAGCATAGTATAGTCTCCTTGGCATCTCCCCAGTTTGATAACTTTCTGGTTGCTAACCTCTCCAGAGTCAGCCCATCTTTCACCCTTCCACAAGTGTTAGCATGCATAGAGTCCTCCACCCGAAGTAACAACAGCTCGCGGATCTCGGCGTCTCCCAGTTCGACAGCTTTCTGGTTGCGTTATTTTTGTTTACTGTACACAGCCTGCACTCATTTTTAAATCTGCTGGTGTAGGGCTGCACAATTTTGGCCAAAAATAAAATCCAGATTTTTTTTCCTCTAAAAACTCAATTTAGATTTTTGGGTAAAACTACAAAAGACATCAGAAGTCGGCATGTCATGTTCATGAGCAGCCCGCAATGCAAGGCACTGCCCCCTACCAGAAGTGATACCAATGTAAGTCAGTGACAGGCATCAGTCATGCATGTGTGCGTGGACCACGTAATATGAGTGATCCCCATGCAGTGATATTTAAATTGGGGGATCCGTGCATGGAAGAGAACAACCCAGGACATACTGGACGGGTTATATCTCTGGGCTGGCCTGGGAACGCTGCAGGAGTCCCTCGGAGCTGGTGGATGTGGCTAGGGATAGGGCAGTCTGGGCTCCTCCACTGAGGCTGCTGCCCCCATGACCCGGATCAGAAGAAGAAGATGGAACGGTACGGATCCGTGCATGGACAACATAAGATCAGTGATCCCCATGCAGTTATATTTGAAGTAGGAGATCCGTGTGTGAAACCACGGCTTTCAATGGTATCAGTACTGTGGGCCCATCACAGATTTAAGGTCTGTGATGTGTTTAAGGTCATTACACGAACTTCTGTGAAAGACCGCTCTCACAGTTAGGAGGAGGAGCCTACAGTAGCCTGGAGGAGAGAGAGATGAAGTCGTTTTGACAATTTCCCTTTTTAAAAAATCAGATTTCTATTTAAAATTGATTAATCGCACAGCCTTACCCCGGAGTCGTGCACACAATACGTCATCAAAATGTCACACCTTGGTTGCAGAATGAGAGGTGTTCCTTTACATAGCGTTCCAGAATCATGATCCCACCTTTATCACGGCTCTGTTACTACCTCCAGAGGCG
>JAPTMW010000028.1:18695333-18705494 GCA_029822955.1 Ostorhinchus angustatus
AACATTTGACAGATAAACAGAACCACAGTGCTTCAGTTTCAGCTTCAGTTTGTCATGTCTGTTATGGATTGGGATTGACAACTCACCATACAGTGGTGGAAAAAAGTTTTCGGACACCCTTAAAATTTTACAAAATCTCAAATATCATGAAATATTTGAAGAATTTTTTTTTTGTTTTTCAGAGGATGTGGTTTCATCAGTCAGACAAAACCAAGTTTGTCATTTAAAAAAAAAAAAAATTTATTGCTTACTAGAAAAACATAACGAAACTAAATTCTTGACAGTTTCTACATGTCATGCCCTGAATGCGTTTCAAAAGGCATTACCTCATTGAAACCTCCAGACCGTGATGGAACAGAGCATGTGCAGAAGGGAGCATGTGGGTTTGGAGAATGGAGCTACAATTCTTGGCAGAGATCAATGACTTAACAGTGATTCTTAATGCCATCCATCACAAATCTATGGGGTGTCCAAAAACTTTTTTCCACCACTGTGTATTTTTTATTAGTACCGGTAAGTTGTTTTTTTTTTTTTTTTAAATCAATTACTAGAAATTTCAGGTGACCCCATTTGAGTTTCAGGCGACCTCATGTCGGGTCCTGATTTTGGTCCCAGTATTTGTTAAAACATGAATATAAACCTTTTATCTCCACTATTTAAGGGATTTTGACCCGTTATCTTTTTGACAAAATAAACAATGTTTTTCCCCCCAAACACAAAAATGATTAAACCTGTGGTCTTTGTGGGTTTTTTTTTCAGAGCTGTGTATGTGCAGGTTGAAGATCAGCAGCTTTTCACATTTTGCAGTAGTGAAAATTCCAGTGATATTTAATGATATTTGATAGGACTGACGTGTACAGGTATAACACTGTGTTACAGCCTTGTATTACACAGTAAGAGGAGATCTCTCCTATGTGACACAAATGGAAAGCATCAAAATAAAAAGGCAGATTACAGTAAACACAGATGTCAGAGTTCAGGACATAGATGCTTTTTTTTGTTTCATGATGACAAACCTTTTTTTTTTCCAAGAGGATTCAGTCGGATACAGTTTGTTCTTCTTACTTCCCTTCTGTCCTCATTAAGGAACCCTTCACTGGATTCACCACATATCCAAGCTGATGTTTTCAGGTTAGAGACCATCATGCATTTCTGCTGACACTGGAAACAAAATTAACTTCAACCTTTTCCTTAGATCACAGTGTAACAAGCTGATATATAGTAGTGCTCATTGTACTATAGATAGACATTAAAGTCATTTGATTTATTCGTCCTCGTTCTGTTTTTTGTAACATTTAGATTTTTTTTTCTTTTTTTTAGGATTTCTATCTGTACTTTCCAGGCTTTTCATCTTCATCTATGACAAACAGATGTATACACTGCTCTTTATTTACTTTATTTTTCCGGTGAATAGGCTTTAGTAAGTTTATGGAAGTATGTTGAGGTTCCTTTTTTAACTGAATCATGCCATTTATTGATGTATTGATAACATTCACATAATCACTCTTATCCTTCTCAAATCATTTAACTGTGCAGAGAAATGTATCTCCATCATCTTCTGCCTTTTCGTACTGCATTTACATCCCACCATTCTAACTCATTCCTCACCTGTCATTCCTCACCTGTCCTCTAGTAGCCACTAAAGAGTCTTTCCTACTCAACTGGTCTGGCTTCAGGACCCACTATCACCCCTCAATGACAAGCCCCGACCCAAATTAATAAAACTTAAACTTCTCAAAATTATTTAGTAAAAAGATGGTGTGTTTTGAACCTGAAATAACACAGAATATCACAGTATGGCAACACAGACCAGTGGTGGTGATGCTAAAGAGGGAAATATTCCCTTTAATGCTAAATTAGGTACATTTTAACAAAATCAAAACGTGTACTTGGGTAGAATTTATAAGTGTATTCAGGCATTTATTCAAGCATTAATCATAAAACTGATATAACAATTACAACATTTCAGTAACATCCATTTTAACACACTCAGTGTTTTCATGCAGAATTAATTCAATTATTAAAGTGCAACTAGTGTTTCTTAACATTATTTTTTGTCCAGGCAAAAAACCTGTGACCCACTGAAAATGGGTTTGTGACCCACCGGTTAAGAATCACTGCTGCAGACAACATAACTTCATGAATCACTGTCCCTAAATGAACTTCAGGATCCAGATCAGGATAAACTTTATTGCTCCATGTGGTAAATTTGTGTTGGACAACAGTGCTACACATTGCTGCATTCACATATAGTAACAAAACACATTCAGTCACAAGATTTTGGAGTCAACATAATCACAATTATGTATTACACCTAATGTATTTATTGCACCCTCCCCTCCAAGGTAAAAATAAACGGAATAAATCCAGTAAATTAATGCAGCAAATTAATTTAAAAAGGAGAACTTGACATTGTTTTTGCAGTTAGTGTGATTTCCTGCCTTCTGTTTCAGTCTGATCTCTGAATGCACCACCTTCATATCATTAAAAGCCTCAGTTTGGACTCTGCTTTTACCTCTTTACTTTGCCATCTCTCCTTCTTGCCACTCCTTCTGCTGGTCCTTATGCTGTAGATTGCATAAGTCTCTTACGTCACTTTAACCTTTTTTGCAACTATATGACGTGCCTAATCTACAGTATAGGTGTTTAAGAAACAAAAGTTTTTTCAGCAAATAAACTTTCAATTCAAAGCCAAACCACTGACATTTAGGCCTCTGCCTCCTTTCTAAACAATCTGAGTGCTATTTTTGTCTCTCACTATCAGTAGTGATAACATAATGCAAGGTTTAGATAAGATGACTGACGTTAAAAGCCAGTATTTACTTGGTACTGTGGCCAAAAGAAGCTCCTTCTGACTCCTCTGCACTGCACTGACCTCAACATTACAGGAAAGTCAAACTGGACCAGAAACGTTCAAGCATTAATATCATGATTTATTGTAAAATTGGAAATATTCCCCATCGCAGATCACGTTTTGGTGTTGATTTCTTTTTGGTTCAACTTTTCTGCTGTTCAGATCTTAGCCAGGCATGATGGAGTCTGCGGTTGGTGCTATTGACTTGTGTTTCCAGTGAGAGGAAGTATGCAGAATATTGAATGAAGTGGCAGGACAATCGATCAATGGGGGCGGTGATAATCCAGCCGACGGTCAGTCCAGCACTCCCCAAGACTCAATCTTCTAAGAACATCTAGACACAGTTATTATTGTTGGCACTGTGTGGATTAGTACAGTCTCTGCATGTGTTATTTTCTATTTTGTCCTGTAATCTAATCGTATTGTTATTCTTCAAAGAAAAGGAGCCTTTTCTTTATAATTCCAACACAAATTAACTTCAGTAACAATTGCTTCTATAAATTAGATATATCTTTCTTCATGCTGAGCTGTCTCGTTCTGCTTTGAGGTACCGTTCCATGTCTAGATAGTGAAACATATGGTAAAAGCAGCGAATTTTTAGTAAATTCAATGCGTGACTAGTTTAGAGTAGAATAACCACATTTTGAGTAATAAACAAAGTATTTACTTATATTTCTCAATATTTCATTTCCTTTATTGAGAGCCTTTGTGCATATTTCCACATGAACACAGTAAAATACAGTATATGATAAAATATAATAGAAACATATAACAAAACAGTGACCACTGAAAATAGTATTTGGAAAGACAAAATCTTCTCCCCATGTTTTTTGGTATGTTTTTTTAAGTGGAGTACCATTTTTTTCCCCTTTTTTTTTACTTTTCTTACCCAAACCACATCAGTGTTGCCCCTTTTTTTTTTTATTTCCAACCCCTTGTTTTGTCTTTATGTCCTGCAGAATTACCCCCACGCTCACATGTTTGTTTGTGTTGCCTTCATACACGTTTCACATTTAATGCTAAGTGGCATCCAAATGATGAAAGATATCGGCAACAGGATTTGCTGCATTAACTCAACAATAGAGCATGAAATTCATTCCGATAATAGAATAATTGTTCGATCTATTAAATGTCAGAAAAATGGTGCAGTAGTGTTTTCCAAAGCCCAACATAACTTCCTTTAGTGTCTTGTTTTTGGCCTTAATCCAAAGATATTCAGTTTACTGTGAATGGAAAAATCAACCCTTAATCAGTTACAAACCTTTAAGACATAGAACTTTTTTTTTTTTTAACAATTTTTTCCTACATTTAACCTTTCCTAAGTTATTTATCACCATTTATTATAATGTTCTGTGCATTTATCAGTGAAAATCGGGTGTTTTCTTATATTTAATTCTAATCATGTAGATGTTCATAAAACATCAGGATAAATTCAAAGCTTATTACATCACAGTAGGGGAAACTGAAGGAAAAGTGACTTTTTCAGCAAAATGTATAATTAACTGAACTTAAAAACAAGCGTCTCCATTCACTGTAATTTATCAAACTTTTTAAAACTTTTTTTACTGGTGAATCAATGTTGTAGAAGACGACAGTGTTTCCATGTTCACTACGGCGCCTCTGAACATCCAAATGGGTCATTTCTGTTGACCATGAAAAGATGACAAACTACATTTTACGTTATTCATATAAATGTATTAATAGGCTTAATGATTCACCAGCTATTAAACATTTGGATCAGTAGATTGTTTTTTATCATCCAGAGCTGTTTTGGCTTAATCCCAATTATGTCAATTAATTTAATCATCAACATCAATGTGATTAATTGTTGCAGTTGTAATTGCAAAAGAAACAAATTAAGTCTTGTCAATGACTGCTATTTAAGTCTGTTTCCACCTAGAGGCAAAAAGGAAGTGAGTATTTCCTATTGCATGAACTTAAACCCTCCGGGTAACAGTTTCATGTGAGACGTAAACATCCAGATGAATGACTCCTCAGGTTTATGGAGGGAATCTTTTCCGTCTTGTTAGTATTTTACTCACCTGTGCCATTTGAAACGATGCCGTGCTTTGGTTGATTCATGCAGGTTCGTGCCAGAGCCACCCACTCTCCTGCTCTCTCACACACCGACACAAAGCTGACAGGCCTCGCCATGAGTCAGTGTGATTAATAGTACCAGGGGTGAATGTTTATCTTACAGCTCTATAGTGCAGGAAGACTTACACATACAAACCTACACAGTCACATGAGGTTACTACATTGCAAAATGAAGGCACAATTTATTGCACAAAGCCTACAAAGAGATGATGTATGGTCATAATGACTCCACATGGGTCTCTAGATGCCTTTATATCTGTTCTGCACATTCACACAAACACAAACACAAAACACACCATTAACTCTTGTCTCCTCTTATGAAAGGAGGTTAACTTTTTTATAATCCTCCCACATTGTAAAACCCTTCACAGCAGAGTTGGTTAGATGTTAATTTCTCTTGTTTGGCCTCCTCTAGGTTTCCCTCCTCTCACCTCACTGACCCATGAAAGAAGCCATGCCGGTCCTCACAGCAGGAGCGGGTGAGTCCAGTTGGCACAGATGCTCTGATTTCTACAACATGTAGCTTCTCCACACATACGGCCCATACAGCTCGAAGCTAAGCGCACCCCATCTGTTCATGTTCACGTACTGTACGCAGCTTATCCACGTCCTGTTTCTTTTTCTTGTAGGGCTACATGAGACGTTGGCCCTGCTGACCTCTCAGCTGCGCCCTGATGCCAATCACAAAGAGGACATGGTGTTCCTCAAAGATGTGTTCAGCGAGAGGAGCCTGGGATATCTCATGAAGGTCAGGGACTCAGAATCACGACTTCAGCAATACTTGAAAGAGGAACAGTGGATTTAATGGTCTTTGAAGAAACTTATGTTGGATGTAACTTTTACTCTAGTACTTTTACTCCAATATTTGCACATTTGAGGTAATTGTACTTGATTATTTATACTTTATTCATCTTTATACTAAATAAGGCATCCCCGAATGTGTTGAATATTGTAATAAACTGAAGGATTAAGTGTTCTTCTATGAGCTCGGGAAATTCTCCTCCTCCTAAAGTTAAGTATACTCCATAAAACCTTCCTGGATTCTTTGGGAAATATCACAAAGCCCAAATTGGGGCTTTTTTGTCTGAGTTCGTGAAAGTCGACTTATTAGAGCAGGGGTGGGCGATTCATTTTTCAAAGAGAAAGTCGAGTTGTGTCGGAGGGCCAAACCAACAAAAAGTCAAATATAATTCTACTCTATATTAATTTCCTGCCATTATAAAAAGTACTGCATTATATAGTTTTGCACTGCAACTGATAATCAAAATAATAGAAATATTTTGTAACAAGAAAAGTATCACCCAGCGGATGTCATCATGTTTATGCGTGTGCTGATGTCAGCATCTCAATGGCCTCTATATATGTGACAAGTTTGAAGTAAAGTGAAACAAAATGTATGTTTTTATAGACATATGAAATTTCGCCCGTTATAAGTAAATGGAGAAAAAAAAGGTTTTAAAAAAATTCTTTAAAAAGGTGAACTTGGACATACTTTTCCCAAAATGCAGTGACTTCTATTCTGGTTCACTGGCAATCCATAAATCCAATGGGTATGAATTCAACCAATAGTTTTGCTGCTACAGACATTTGAAATTTCCCACATTATAATTAAATGGGTAAAAAAAAGATTTAAAAAATTCATAAAATATTTTTACTTTGACCTCCTGTTCCCCAAATGTAATCAGATCTATTCTTGATTGTAGGTCACTGGCAATCTATAAACCCACTTTGGTATGAGTTCACCCAGTAGTTTTGCTGCTAGAGTATTAACAAACATTGAAATGTGTAGATCAGATCAGAATCATACAAACAGAATAAATGTTGCTTGAAATAAATGCTTATTTTCAACTGCTAGACTTTAAACTTTTTTTAAAATAGTGCACCCCTTTAACGAGGATCTGAATATTCTAATAAACTGAATATGTTTGTGTTGAAGATTCACGAGAAACTCAGACAATACGAGAGACAGAGTCCAACACCTGTCCTGCACAGCGCATCTTCTCTGGCCGAGGATGTAAGTTCATCACACACACCCCCACAAACACACACAAACACTAAATTGCTTTTTCCACTCGGGCACAGCAGTTGGTCACAATGAGTAAGCTCTGACAGAGAAGCAATGCAGGTATCAAAAGTGAATTTTAATGTTCTCAAAGTGCTGAATCATCTCGATGTTCATCTAATGAAACTCCATATCCTGCTGCTTCCTCGCTCTCACCAGTTATCAGGGAGGAAACTGCTGACTTTAGCTTCTCACTACTTATCATTCCCTGTGTGCATGTCTGCGTATGTGTCTGTACTTATAATACAGAAAAGCCCGGGGTACTTCAGAGGTATCCACATGCACTGGTTTATATCAGGTCACGGCTCATGGTTCATGTGTGTTGCGGTTGTCAGGTGGCGGAAGAGCTGCAGAGTGGACCGATGAGCACGGAAGAGAAGGAGCTTCTGCACCTGCTGACGTCGCCGCATCTTAAGGTAAACCATCTGTCAGTTTAAGGGCTTTTACACAAATACACGCAGAAATGGCTTGTATGCATCCATGCAGACATTTCCCCATCCTGACGCTGCACTGTAGATTCTCCGAGGCGGCTCTTTGCACGCTCCAGCAGCCGAACGTCTGTTTTCTTTTCCGTCAGGCCGTTCTCTCGGTGCATGACACCGTGGCTCAGAAGAACTTCGACCCTGTTCTGCCTCCACTGCCAGATGACTTTGAGGATGAACTGGAGGAGGAGTCGGTGAAGATTGTCAGGCTGGTGAAGAACAAGGAGCCTCTGGTGAGTTGGACTGAGAGATGAGAGTGGAACTGAAAATATAAAAGCGCTGCAGTGAAAGGAGACGAGGGAAAGAACGATGTGAGACCTTTGTCCTCTTTAGTTAATGATCCTTTTCCTCCATTTGTCCTCCAGGGAGCCACCATCAGGCGTGATGAAGCCACCGGGGCCGTGACCGTGGCTCGGATCATGAGGGGGGGTGCAGCTGACAGAAGTGGTAAAGTATCTGTAATGGGCTTTTTAACGGTGTGTGTGATGACAGATATGTTAGATTCTAAATTTTATCTTACCTCCACTATCTTGTAAACCTCTTGAATGATTTCTTGAAGCTGCAGTCCTTGATGGTTTGGACCAATAATTCCACAATTACCTTTCAGCATGTTATAATTCAAGTGGCTCGAGAGGAACTATAGTATCTGTTTTCAGTACAAAATGTAAATCTGCCCAATGAAGGGAGGTTTTAATTCTCACAGGTGTTTCCAGACTGGTGGGAAGGTTTAATACATGACTGACAGCTGTAATTACTGACAGCTTTTTCAGTTTCAGTCAAATGTTACTCCTGATTCTCAACTCTGTGGCTCTACACAGAAACTTGGAAAACTTCACTTTTCCACAGTGAAATGGTGTCAGGCCATCTATATTTATATGCACTTTCTTGATTTGGGAGCAGACAGCTGTAGAGTGAAGGTGTGTATTATCAAATTCTAGTATTTTTCCTCCTGCAGCTTTAACTCTTTGGGGTTCAGTCAAACAATGTTAATGAAAAGAAGCAGAGAAGAAAATAAAGTGTAATTGAAATGTTTTCAACAGCATGTATTCTCCCTGCAGTGTTTACTTTTGGTCTTTTTGTGTCTTAGATAGATGTTTCATGCACATTGAAATCTGAAGAGAAATAGAAAGTCATTGTCTGTATATGTAAGAAGCAGTTCCCTCGATGCTTATGTCAAACTGTCACAAACGAACCATGAAACCCGAGTGTCCTCAGACTACCTCGTATAGTCTACGACAACATAGATGTTTCACAGCAGCAGGAAGATGAGAAAGGGAGCGATGATGTGGTTACTGCTGTCTGAAACCCAAAGCTCCCCTCCAGTCAAAACAGAGTCCCCAGAGAGTCAATCACACATGATGGAGTGTCAGCACCTTTCGTGGACGTTACCATGGAGATATTAGCCATATTCAGGTGCGGGGTTGACTGCATTATTCGGCATTAGAAACACACACTGTGGGAAAGTAAACCAATCTGTGTTCATATCCATGAATCATTAATGTCTTCCTGTTTTCCTGCTGTGTCAAGTGATGGGATCAGCTCTCATCGATGTGGAGACAGAGGCTGCGTTTCTGAATTACCCTCAGGCCTGTGTTTTTGTCTTCTGAGTGCGTGCGTTATATGTATACAATCAGACAATAACATGTAAGCTATGTGCTGCTGTGTCCTGAGGGAAAAGCATATTGATCTCATGTCTTACAGCCTTTGGTTTCATTGTTATGGCTGCGGCTAAAAGGATCACATCAGAAAGAGGCTTCGGATCAGTGAATCTGACAACAATACCGATGTGAAGATACGACTGATAAACCCCGAGGCCCACACAGCTCTATGAAACCTCTATTGTCAGTGGAGTATCTCAGTCTGTGTCCTTATGCTGTGTGGCAGGTTTGGTCCATGTGGGAGATGAACTCCGGGAGGTCAATGGAGTCTCTGTGATCCACAAGAGGCCTGATGAGATCAGTCAGCTCCTGGTAAGATGGACTTGTACTGTATAATAACAAATGGAAACATTGTACAGAAACCATAAGGAACCTGGATATCAATGTCCAATGTCATTTATTTAACCCTTTAAGCACCAAAGTCGCAATATTGTGACAAGAAACATAACTGGATGAAACAGCCCATAGCTCCAGTTAGGGTGTCAAATCTTGTTACCACCTCCCACCAATAAATAGCAGACATGTGCCCCTTTTGTCTTAACACCATTTCAGGGCATGTTTCTCTTCAAAGTGAAGAAGAAAATTGAGTTTGAAAGGCGTGGTCCTGAGGTGCTTTAGTTAGTAAGTAAAGTTTTGAAATCTTGATGTCAAAGTGTAATTTAAAAAAAAAAAAAAGGGTTAATTCCTTAAACTGAGCTCTAATATTTCTATCATGGAGAGTAGTCTGACTTGAACTCTGCAAGGTTTGGCTCCCAAGATGCACCTTGCTACAATAACCAAATAAAAGTATGCTTTGTGTACTTTTGAATCCATGTTGCACACAGCAAACTCAGAATTTGTCAAAACTTGTGTACCAGATTCTTTAGCAAAACTATATATTTTCTGGATCACAGGTGTGTAACTGGCCCCAAAGGGTCCGATCCGGCCCATGGGATACATTTGTGAAATGCAAAAATTCCACTGAAGATATTAACAGTCAATGATGTAAAACTCATTTTAGCACAGGTT
>JAPTMW010000028.1:19231666-19242387 GCA_029822955.1 Ostorhinchus angustatus
TCATCTTCTACAACATTGATTCACCGGTAAAACCCATGGAGTTGGATCAATGACAGTGGATGGACACACTGGGTTTATGTTCAGTTAATGATACATTTTGTTGAAAAAGTCACATTTTCTTCATTTTTCTCTGTTTCTAATATTATGACAATTAAGTTTAACCTGAGCTTTGGTGAATATCTACATGATCAGTGAATTAAATATGGGAAAACACCAGATTTGTATTGAAGAAATGTAAAAGACAGAGGATAAAATTATAGTAAATAAATGGTGATAAATTGCTTAACAATGGTTAAATAGAGAGAAAAATTCATTTGGGAACTACCAGAAAAGTAACACTGGGTCTTTACAGTATGGGTTAAATGAGGCTGTTATACCATAAAAAAAACCCCGGAAACACACACTTGCAGGTGTATGACTTCACCCTTTTTCGACCTCTCTTCCACTAGTATCTGTAGGTCAGTGAATATGCAGATATCAGTGGTAGTCCAAACAGGTTCAGCCTTTCAGACTAACTCAGACCTACTCTTTCCAACAGTTCATCCAATCCAACATCCAAAATCCAGCATCCTAGCCCGCCTACTGACCCATTCACCCCCAGAGAGAGGGTTTTGGGTGGAACTTTTTGCATTTAGCCAATGACCACCATGCTTCCCTGCTGTCTGTGCTGCCTCATAGACAACCTATTGATGCTCGATGTCAATGAGGAATTCGACTGTGTAGGCTACTGATACGAGAATATATCAGGGAATTTGCGTCGGAAAGCAAACGATAAACAGCTGACCAGAACGGCATAGCTATAAAATGAAGTGCATGCTTGCGCCATTTTCATGTAAATGTAATTCGTATCTTTATTGTAAATCCAACAGTGCAATTCTGCCCGTTCATTTCCTGAAATGTTAGGGGAAGTTCAGCTCCTCTTGCTGTCTCAAAGCAATTGCCTCTGATCTGCAACGTAAGTGGCTTCTACAGTCAAAAGTGTCTTCCTTTCCGAGATAAAAGTGCAATAAACACAATCGTGATGATCATTCTACCTCATTTTGGGCCAGAAAATACTGTTAAAGTCCTGAAAGTGTTGCTTCTTGAACCCCCGTCATACAAGAGTGAAGAAATACAGTGAAAGATAGTTATTTAATGGAAAGGAATACTTTTTCTCTTTGTCTTAAGAAAACTGTTTTTATTAAACTCTGGACCGAATGGGTCAAGTTAAGTATATTCAGCCTTTAAAACCAGAATTCATGGAAACCTGAACTGTAACTTTGACTTTACCTTATTCTCATTGATTCTGCATTTATTATTGTTTTTATCCTCATCTAATCCCTTCTCGCTGATTTTATTTATTTTGTCAATTTGTACACGTTTTCTCTCCCAATATGTATATAGTTATTGAAATTGATAAAATATGCGCATGGCAGTGGGTCCAAAAGTGCTCTTGATATTATACATGTTATGCTCTGTAATATAAACTGCTGTTCCAAAAAAAAAAAAGTACTGAAAGTGTTTGGAAGTAATGCTGTCATCTATGTTTCATATTTACATATTTTTCTATGTATATTTTTGAATGGAATCCATACCAAATATGTGGGTTGTGAGTATTGATCTGCCAAAGTTTAAAGTGTATTATGTACATTAAAGAAATACAATGTAGATAATCTTAACCATTCTAGGAAATACATTTATCCCATTGAAGTTGCCTCTTGGATATGAAACAACATCCTTGTCTCATATCTATGCATATGGAGGAAATTATCTTAAGTTAGTACACAGACCGCAAACAGGTGGAAATAACATGTCATTTATATGGTTTATGACAAAAACATAGAAAGACGAGTTTGTTCCTTGTTGTTGAACAGTATTTAACTGTCTGTTCCACCTCACTGTGACAACAGGGCTCGGCACCAGATGCAAGTCACTCCAAAAATCACTTCAGTGCTTTTCCATCTGTCTCTAGTCTTCATGCTAAGCTAACCACAGCTTGACTTGAAAACGTGGAAATGAAAATCCCAGGAATACGATCAACACAGAGCACAGATCTAAGTGATTGCTCTGCCAATGGAGTCCGGAGTTAAAAGTAAAATCCGTTCTCTGACAGCAGTGTTTAAGAAACCCGTTGTTGCTGGTATGGTCTTTCATAACGGCAGACGTAGCACTTAAAATATAATCTCCACAATATGATGATCAGACATATTACAGTAAATGACCTTTAGCAGGCAGGGACACTAGCACAGCATCGCATCATTATTATAATTAGCTCTGACTCTGACTGTGAACACGAGTTCTGATTAGACCCAACAACACAGCTTTGAACTCAGTTTAGGGTTTTGTATAAATTAGCAACTGTGAGAACCTTTAACTTCCTGCCTGGTACACGGGGAATATCACTGGGAGAGGTTATTTTTAACGCAAGAGCTCTGCCTCACCTCTGGTATAAAAAGAAAGTTTTTCCTGAAGCCAATTTAAGCTGCTGTCAGACTTATTTCTTCCTTTTTGGGGTTAACATAGCTTGTTATCGCTGAATAAACTAAAGACAGGCGGTTATTTCCAACATTATCCTTCAACACACTAGTCAACAACAGGTCACCCAAACTGAAGGCTGTACCAGTTTCATTTTACAAACATCATCTGTTATTCACCACTCAAGCCGGGAAACAAGAGCAATTACTTGAGACAGTTCTGTCGGAGCTCCTCCTGCCTCCGCAATATCTGGCGTCACGTACAGGCAGCTGGATGTTACTAATGTCCTGAACATGATGCAGACGTAGCAGCTGCCAGAACAAGTGACAGAAGTGCACACAGGTGAATTAATAAGTAAAATGATATGAATTGAACTTCTTGGTTTTGCGTCTCCAACACAATCTAAGAAACCACGATGGATTTAAAAGTAGAGTTGGGACCAATCCACATACCGAAAAAAAAAAAAAAATGCTATGCAAGAAAATTTAGACTGCAGCCCACATGCATTTGAAGACATATTGTTTTAAAATGTTTGATTTTGTGAGTTGCGATTTACTGGTTTAACTAAATGTAAAAGAGAAGGAAACAGAAGGCATGTGAAAGAGTCTAGATATGGAGTCAGGATGAGTAAACAAACTATAATCCCTTCACTGTTTACAGACCTGCTGTGAGGGGATGGTACACTCAGCATGGCACTGAATTAGAAGGCAAATCTTCATTTTGTGAATATATTTACATGCCAACATGTAACACACACTGAAATTGACCCTCTGCTTTCAAACCCTCACTAGCTGAACATGCAGGAACTTGCCACATTCTGTAGACTGGGGGCTGCCATATCAGGAGCAAATGGATGGGGGAGGGGGTTAAGTGCCTTGCTCAAGGGCACATCAGCCAACACTTTCTCTGGTAGTCTGGGGAACTGAACCAGAAATCCTTCTGTCACAAGTTGCTTCTTTGACCTAATAGGCCATGGCTGCATATGTGGGTTTTTTTGTACTATAGAGACAAAAACACACCTTTGCTCAGATCACACTGATAAGTATATGAAAAAAAATAAAAAATAAGAATATGATATAAACACAGTCCCACTGTTGGAATTTTACTCGTATTTTTTTGCTTATATTCTTGCTGGTGATAAAAAAAAAAAAACCCTAGTGGTTAACTCTACGTAACCATAAAAACGCAACCCAGCTTTCCTTGTTTCCTTCTTAACTGTAACATTCTGACTACCAATATTTGTTTTTTTCAGGTTTTTATATATCAGCTTCTCTGACCATTTTCAGGAGAAAATTTCCCCATTTTTCAGAATATCACTGGTGTCAACACATGCACACCATTTCAGGCAGGCAATCAGATGAGACTGGACTCATCATCCTGGGAAGAAAAATGTTTGCTTGGGTTGTATCTGTCTCTCTGGAGCTTAGAGTCTCCACAAAGCCCATTTGTCGAGGACATTGGCCAGATATTCAATGTGTTTTTTTTTTCTCTCCACCACACAATCTCTTGACCCCAACGCCTCACCAGTCCTTTTTCTGCCAGGAAAAAAAAAATGTGTTGGGAGTGGGCATAGGTCCTATAAAAGATAAAAGTAAGCCATTGTCACTTGTACAACCCCAAGTAAAAACACAGATAATGCTCCAGGGCAATGAAGTTGACTGATTTGGAGTATACTTAACCCATAAAGACCCAGTGTGACTTTTGTGGCAGTTCCCAAATGAATTTTTCTCTCTATTTAACCTCTCCTAAGTGATTAATCACTATTTATTACAATATTATCCTCTGAATTTAGCATTTTTTCCAGTTAAAAAAACCTATTTTCCTATGCTTAATTTACTGATCATGTAGATATTCATAAAAGCTAAAAGTAAAGTCAAAGGTTATGGTATCAAAACACAAAAAACTGAAGAAAAGTGACTTTTTCAGTAAAATATCTTAATTGAACATAAACCTAGTGTGTCCATCCACTGTCATTGATCCAACTCCATGGGTTTTACTGGTGAATTAATGTTGAAGAAGATGACGGTGTTTGCACGGTAACTACGGAGCCTCTGAACGTCCAAATGGGTCATATGTGATGACCATGAAAAGATGACAAACTGTATTTTACACCAATTATTTACATGGATTGATAGGATTAGTAGATGAGTTTATAATGTAACAGTAGATGCTTTTGGTTGACGGTGGATGTTTGGGTCTTTATGGGTTAAATTTCATGCATTTTTTTCTATATTTTCAGTAAGGTCTTCCAATACAATAGTAATAGTAATAATACTAATAATGAATTATTTGTGTTTTTGCTATCAAGCAGATGCTAAATTGATCATCTATCTATTATGCATAAAATAGATAAAAAAATTGGGTGTAATGCAGATTTGCAACATCAGTTATAAAGGTCATTAAGTGCTTGCCAAGCATTCCTAAATATGTATTAAATGTGCCCGAGCTGCCATTGGGGGAATAAATATACTATCTCGGATGATTCCAGTTTAATGCAAATTTTCACCTATTGACAAGGGGTTGAAGCTCTTTGTTGAGTTTTGGTACACAAAGGTATTGAAATCCAAAGACTGGAACTGAAAAAAGTACATCACTCGATCTATAAAGATGCAAGAAAATTGCCAGTTTATCCATGCAGATCACCAGTGCAGGACCTGTCAGGTTTGGTTAACCCGCTGCCGTGCCCTGAACCCCACGTCTCATGTTCCTCGTATCTGACATAAACTGTCAAGGCTCATTTTCAGTGATGTGGCCTTAGCCTGGTCAACGTCTGCAAACAGAGGCTGCACAGAGGTAACTGACAGGTGTTAATAGGTGGATATCCTTCTTGACAGGTTCATACACACACACACACACACGCAAAAAAAAAACTGCTTCAGCTCCAACTGGCACATACACCCCAGCTGACTTTGAACCACATTCACCCCTAAGCGACGACAATGAGCGGGATCACAGGGGAGGACTGACAAAGCAAATGTTTACTCCCCATCTCCCGTATAAAGAGCTGCTTAATCTGATGAAACTCTAAGACATACACACACACACACACACACATTCACCCCTCCTCTCCTCCAGCAGATACTGTTTCACTCTCGACTATGCTATACCATCTAGTGGAGCACTCAGGTAAAGCAGGAGGTGAAGCAAAGCAAAGCAGACGCGCTCACAGCAGATGAGGATGAGATCTCTGTATTGATCAGAAGCGACATGTTGACATCCAGCTGGGGTTGTGTGTCTCTGTGAAAAGCATATTCCCACTGAGCTGTGTCTGAGTGGTCAAGTTAAAGGGGGTGGAAAAGCTGTGGATGATTTATCTGACTGTGAACCTACATCTGTGACCGACTCCGACAATAGACCGGGAGCAAATCTCACTGGGGTTCGACTGTGAGATGAAATATTACAGCACTGAAATGTCAACACGCCATTTGGGCAGGGGAGTAAACAATGCATTAATGAGGCTAAACAGTGCAATAACATCAATACCTGTACAGGGGGAAATGCTGTGAGGTAGTCATGACAGTGGGATTTCAGAATAACAATGTTAAAAACACCACAAGAGGGAGCAGTGATCAGATGTGAAAGTCTGTGCTGACAATAAATGTTCATGCATCTATCCTGAAATGACTCCCCATTTATTCACTGTATCATGAGCACTTTAAAATGTGCAGCTGCTCAAATGTCCCATACATGTTCTTCTGATTTTAATCTACTTTACATTAGTTAAGCTTAATGTGTGATACCTGTCTTCATTAAAATGTGACCGCCACAGATTTTAATGCAGAAACAGGTGTGAATGTTTGGATAGAAGAGTTGTTGGATCATGAAATCCACTTACCTCTTTACTCAAATGGAAAGAGTAAAAAAAAAAATAAAATAAAAATCCAGCTATGAAAGATATTCAGAGGATACAGCTTAAAAAAAAAAAAAAAAGGGTCATTTCTACCAGCTGTTTCTCTGAATGTCATGTAGCGGGGACTATTAAATTCTAATTTAATAATTTCTCATTTTAACTCCAAATGAAATTAAAAATGAAAAATAATGAGCATTAATTTGACTCCAAGCTGCAAATTAGTTTTCAATGTCAGCAACAGAAACATTATCCCATCTTTTCTCTATGGTTCAGTTTTTGTTTTGTGTCTGTTTTCAGTTGTTACACCTTGCTGTATTTGTCATATGTGATGTTTGCAGATGTGTTATTGTCCCATTCATTTAGATAACATCAGCCTTGATGCTGTGAAAGTGCCCCGTAATGCAAAACAAAAATAAGAAATACTTACGCTGTAATAACAAGCAGGCTTTAAAAATATAAGCAGTAAAAAGTACAGATACCTGTGTTAAACTGTATTATAATAATGTAGTATCACTGCTCCACATGTGTACAGAGAATAGCTTTAGACTCTTACCAACAGATATTAATTCAAAATATCTGATGTACAATCCAGACATATTCCACAACAAGTGAAAATAAAAAAGGAACCCCACAGCAATAAAAAAAAAAGAAGAAGAAGAAGAAGAAGAAGAAGAAGAAGAAGAAGAGGGGGGAAACTCTATTGAATTTGTGAAATCAGATCTAAGGCTTAAAATTGCAGAAAGGTCGATATCAATTCTCTCTTCAGACAGATTCTGTCAGTCTGTAGGAAAGGCCATTGGCTTAATATTTCCACTGACCTGCTCTCCATCTTTCTCTCTCTCTCCTCTCTATCGCTTTTTCTATCAATTCCACATTTCACTTCTATATGGACAGATTAGATGTCTCACAAAAGGTCCATCTTCGGCACTAGCTACAGACTCCAACAGCTGCCTGGTATAGTTTAATAAAATATCAAAATTGGCAGGAGAGTGAGGTCATGCTTGGATTATTATGTTTTGATTTTCTGTCTCTTGTAGAGAATAACATGCCCTGTTGTCATAATGGATTAAATCTGATTTCTGTTGGCATGTCCTAAAATTCAATGCTAAAATCTGAAAAACTCATTTTGTCTCTACATGAGTAAACCAATGAACTTGTAACCTTAAATCCCAAACACAGATATTATGGTCTTAGATTGCTCTGAGCTAAATGATCAGTCCAGTCCAGCTTTGACTGGTTTGGTCCAGAGCTAAATCTGTGTCATTCCTGCACTGAGAGGAGAGAATCCTACACAGATTTACAACCAGGGGAGGGAAACTGTGAGTAATACTTTAAAACAGAGCACTTACCTAAAACATCCAGCCAAAAGAGCCAGAGGGGAGGTGATGAAGCCCAGAGGAAAACCAGGATCAGGAGGCAAGGCCACGGGAAAGGTGATCCATGAGCAGCAGGGACAGCCATGATAGTTCCAAGAGAGAGAAAGAGAGAGACACATTTACAATGAGCAAAAGTCCTAAAAAATATAAAACCCCCATGGCGATTTTGGTGAGTTCTTCATTCTGGTTAATGTTGGCAATCAATAGTCCGATATTTTCAACTTTATTTAGCAGAGGCACTAACATAATTTTTAAAGATGACTTTTTTTTTGTAAATGACTGTGTAATAGGCAGCACTAAGTACAGTTAGATGGTCAGACTGTGAAATAAACCAAGATGGGATGATGTTAAACCTGCCTCATGTTACACTATTCCTTACAAAAACAGATGGGTGGCAAAATGTCCAGTGCTAAAATGTCAAATGTTAAAGATTAACTCACTTTATTATCCCTGCAGGGTAATTCAGTCTGTATTTCAACCATCCTTGGGTGTATCATCCATTTTCAGGGTGATACATCCAAAGTGTGTGAAGGGGAGGTATCACAGCTCTTTCCTTCCTGCAGCTGTCAGGCTCCACAACAAAAACTGCTCCAAAAATTCTGTGCAATAACCGTGCAATAAACAGTACAATAAACCGTGCAATGAGCCTGTGGCATGATCAGTATGTGCACAGCTGTAAATAGTATATATAGCGTTCTTGATCTGTTTATTTTGATTTTGCACTTTCTTTTGCTCTTATGTACTTTGCTGCTGTAAACCTGGAATTTCCCATTGTGGGACTAATAAAGACTTCTCTCATCTTAAAAGACATGGTAATCTAGCATTAGCATTAGCACATACAACACATTAGGAGCAGTGAGCTAATATTGACGGCACTCAGGGACCAACTCCGAATCTTCATCAGTACTGTGGTCAAAGGCACCGACTGGAGAATTCAGTTATATGTACATGTTTTTAATGGCACAACAAACCTGCACAACAATAAGCAGCTAAAAATAAAGGAACTGGTCTCTTTAAATACATTCAAAGTCACTTTAACCCGTAAAGACCCAGAGCTACTTTTGTGACAGTTCCCATATGATTAGCCTTTCTGAAGTGATTTATAACCATTTATTGTAATATTACAGTCTGTGTTTTGCATTGTTTCAGTAAAAAACATGTATTTTCCAAAGTTAAATTCACTGATCATCTGGATATTCATAAAAGTTCAGATTAAAGTTAAGGGTTATTATATCAGAAACACAGAAAACCCAAGAAAACGCGAGTTTTTCAGCATAATATATCAAACTGAACATATACCAAGTGTGTCCATCCACTGTCATTGAACAAAATCCAGGGGTTTTACTGGGGAATCAATGTTGCCTCTGAGCGTCCAAATGGGTCACTGCATTTTACACCAATTATTCATATGCATTGATAGAAATAGTGCATCAACAGGTATTAAACAGTAGATTCTGATTGCCAGTGGATGTTTGGGTCTTTATGGGTTAAATGAATGAGAAAAGGATAAATGTGGATGCAGATGTTTTTCTAACCGACTGAATCGGGTTCTGCTTTGAGATGTTTTTTAGGAACGCTGTTGTATGTGTATGCTGTTTCATGTATGGTTTTAGTATGGATGTTGCATTTTCTACAATCTGTAACTTCTGCTCCTGTTTTCAAAAGAGGTTTTTAATCTTAACAATCATTTTCCTGGTTAAATAAAGGCTAATAAACAAATAAACTTGTAAACCTAACACAGAAAAGCTGCAGTCCAACTAAGCCTGCATTATTACAACCCTCATTCCACTAATGTCCCCATCAAAGTCGTGGAAGATGCAACTGTGGTTGAAGTCAGGTCCATAAACCATCATGACATCAAATTATTTGACCCCACACTAAAAAAAAAAAAAAAAAAAGAAGCAGGAACTCATTATATAGTACTTCTATAGTATAACACATGTCAGTTATGGCAGTGCACACTCCACCTTCTGTTCTTTTCGTGTAGAAATGACTCTTCTTTCTAGGAATCCTGCCTCACCTGGTCTGTAAACACTACTACTGTTGTTAAAAAGGCAGTGAAACTTGTTAATTTCCTGTGTCTGATGATGAAAACAGTGATGAACCAGTGGCTGTTTACCAATAGAAGCATAGCAGCTCCTCTGCAGCAGACAAAAGGCTCTTCAAAGGGGTCTTAACACCACACAGACCGGCTGCCCTCTCACATCCCTGGAAGACACCACCAACACCTGCTACCTCTCCACCGCCTGGAGCATCAACAGTTTGACCTGTTGCCCTTTGGAAGGCTTTACAGGTCAGTCAAAGCACAGACGAACAGATGAACAGTACTCAAAAATAACTCAAATGTGCAAGAGAAACAGCCCTGATGCTCAATAATATCCTATCATTTCACTGAGGAATTTTCTTATTTATGTATTCATTCATTTCCATCTCAGGGTTTCTCCCTGTGTTTTTCTTTCTAATGCGTTTTACTTGCAGCCCCATATGCTATAAATTCAGCTATATTTTGCACTATAAAATGACAATAAAGGCTTCTATTAAACTCTAACCTATAAAACATGATTTTAAAGTTTCATTTGTAGGAGACTATGCAAAATATTAAACATATATGTTTTCATTAAATGCATTGTTTCGTACTGGGCGTCCCCTGGCAGCTCACAAGTAAAACTTCCACATGTCAACAGAAGAGACTGAGAAAAAACTAGACAAAACATGACACAAATTACACACAATAATATATTACATAAACTCACACAGACCTTACTAGCACTGTGGTTCCAGGCACAACAAACCCCGCCCCTCAAACATATTGTAGCTTATTTTGGCATCGATCCAGCTGATGTCATCATGTCTACACAGTAAATTTACAAGTGTTAATTATGCAGTGTAAAAGTATGTTAACGCTATTGGAGTAATTACAACAACAGACTAAGATGCTTCCCAGTGTCAGTGACAAATCGTATTGTTGAATGCTGTGGTGTTAAGCCTACTCCGGAGAGCCCCGCCCACTCATCAAATCAAGGGGACAGTGTACACAAGTG
>JAPTMW010000028.1:19477458-19491811 GCA_029822955.1 Ostorhinchus angustatus
GATCAGGGCTGATGCCTCTGGTCACAGCGTTTTGAGGATTCATGTAGAATCTGTGAGTCCTTTCCATCCTGTAAACAATACATCTAGGTACACAGATATATACACATACTTGCACATCTTTAGAACACTCAGTGATACCTAAAATTGTTAAAACAAACAAAACTACAGCAGACAAAGCTTTTAATGTAGAGCATATATTAGAAAACAGTCTGCAGAAGTGTTAAGTAATGATGATGGTGATTTATGAGTTCAACCATGCAGTCACAGGGTACAGTACGACACCTCCCAAAGGCATCTTAGAAGACTTCGAGGACTAAATGTTCACTTGCTGCCTAATATATCCCACTCACTGACAGGTCACATTGTAATGAGATAATCACAACTAATACAACTTTGCCTGTCAGTGGTTCGAACAGTATGGCTGATCGGTGTATAACATCCAATAAAACTAAATAAATGAAAATTTAATTTAATGACATCGAGTTGGACATGGACTTGCAGGGTTGTGCTAAAGTGTCGGTTTGATGGTTATTATATCCCCAAAATTGAGTTTCGGGGATATAATAGTTTTACCCCGAACACTGACCCACCGCCACTGGATATCCTTCGTGTAAATGCGATAACTAGGACAGATTTGGGTGGATTTCTTCTCCTTTCAGCTTCTCTATCAGTATTACAAGTCATCCAATTGAGGGCTCTTTAGTTGCAAATCAGTTTTTTGAACATAAATCAAGCAATAATAGGCCAATTGAGATCAAATTTGGTTCGTATTGATCGTCTTACAAATGTCCATTCTCTCGCTCCTATCCAGAGTTCATATGGTGTCATTTTCATTCACTGCGTGGAGTTTTGTGGGGAAAAACCGGCTCTCTGACCATTATTCTGCCACTATCAGGAGGATGTAGCTCAAATTGAGTTCATATCAATTGTCTAACAGTTATCGTGGATTGATTTATATATAGTAGAGGATTGGGGGGGGGGGGATTTCGGGGATATACCCTTGTTGTCAGCCCCCAACAGCATAAGCCTTGTTTATCAATTAGTTTTTATTATTTACATTTAAATGCCCATTATTTAAAGGTAGTTTCAGTCTCAGTCTCCATAAGAAACAAAAATAGTGATTGTAAATAGCTATCTTTATTTATATGGCCACATAAATAGAAGACTGGTGTACTTTTTTTTTTACATTTGCAGAGTGGACTGTTCTCATGCTTTGCGGTTTCCATTGTTTATAGTGTATAATGCTGCACCAGCTGCTCTGAGAACAGTCTGAGGTAGGTTGAAATTTGAAAATAAAAAGGGCATCTCCAGCTCCTCCCTGCATACAAAAGCCTATCACTCCTTTTCGCTGATAAGGAGCTCAGGCTTAATGAGGAGACCCTGACCCCGCAGTCATTAATGAGCAGACAGTTGATCCCCCCCCTGCCATCCAGACAGCAGAAACAATAATCTGGTCTGCCTATTACCCAATAAAGTGTGTGTGTTAAGGACACATATGCAAGATAAGACTCTTCTGTTCTGAAAGGACCTTATTTCCTCAAGCTCACTTCAGAACAGTGCACTTTTGTCCTCGCTGTAGATCTTAATTATGGTAATTGTCAGATAATTGGCCAATGGTAGCTGATGTCAGTAGAGCTATTCTTGACAGGTCAGCATATGCATTCATCTTCTACCCATTTTCAAGATGCACAAAGTATGTTCCCCCATCTGCATTTAGTAGGGTTGAAAGCATCAGTGAAATCCATGTCAATTTATTTTCTCATTTCCAGACGTGAAATATACATGACACATTAACAAATAGTCAAGGCTTCATGCTGAACATCCAAATCTGAATCACGTTCAGCACTGCAGACTCCTAAAACTTTATTTAGATAAGTGGCAGGCAAATAATACCAACCCATTCATATGAGACTTGCGTCACTAAAGAAAAAAAAAAAATGTAGAATGGGTAATAACTAAGGTCTGGGGCATTTGTTTAATCGTTGCTTAATGTCTTAGGTAATGTCTTAATGCATAATGTCTTAGTTCTTAGGCCAAGACACTGCATTGCATGAATCGTGTTCATTTATTAACTCTGCTGAAATGAGTTACTGTTTTCCTCACATCATACATTACCCCAAATCATCTGAAGCATGCGTCTTTGATCATTAAATCGAAGACGAATAAAGTGCAATAATAAATTTTCAGGGAACCTGCAAACAAACTAAAACAAAAAAAAGAAAAGAGCTAGCAGATTGGTCTCTGTATTGCTTTTCCCTTTCCCACAGCAGCATATTCTGCTGTGGCATCTCAGATGGTTTGACTGTGAATTAGTGCAAATTAGTGTCTCATTAAACCTTATGAGCTTTACAGCAACTTTGCTTATAGCCCATAAGGAGGAGGACAAAGCTGCTATGCACCAAGGTAATTGCAGAAAATTCTACATGAAATCCTCTTTACCTTTGCGTTGATTTTAGAGAATATATGCAGGTACAGTAGCCGTCTCCCTCTTCACAGCCAGTTAAAGCTGCAATCTTTCATAGTTTTGGGCAAAAATTCCATAAATAATACTCAGGTATAGTGTAATTCAAGAGGTCTGAGAGGAAGTCAGAGTGTTGCCTACTTCTGTGGATAATTGCAGGTGTTTTCAGGCAGGTAAGGGTTAAATATGAGGTTACTGGTCAGATTCAATCAGTTGTGGCCCTGCTTCTCAACATAAAACCTTGTAAAAAATGTCCTCTTTTCCACAGAAGAGTGAAAGGGTGTCAGGTCTATATATAAATGTATTCTTTGGATTTTGTCTGAGAGGAGAGAGTCGCAGAGGGAAGGTGTGTGTTATTAAAACCTGTCATTTTTCCCCCTGATTTCAGCTCCTGCAGATTTAACTATTATCATTAAATATCTGTATCAGGACAAGGAGCTGCTAGGGAGGCAGACACTATTTCTGCAATGTTTTTCCAACGGCATGATGCATTTAACAGGGTGTGTAGTTCTACTAGTGCTCAAATGGTTCTTCAGTCAATCAACAAAACTGTGTTTTATTTAGCAAACAACCAGTCTCTGGTTCCAGCTTTTTGGATTGCTGGTGGGTATATAAAAAAAAGAAAAGGAAAAGAAACAAAGCATTGTTGTGGGAATGTTGCTAAGGCAAGAAATGTTTGGCGAATGGAATCCAACTTATCAGATGTCGACACAGTTGTTAATAATAGACAAGGAGAATTGCTACTCTGGAAAGTTTTCCAATCAGTCCTTCAGTCACTTTAACAAAACACTGATTTCATCACTTAGATAATATGAGCAATTTAAGGAGACTGAATTCAAATGGAGTTTTTGTCCTTTTGTTCATGTTACACAGTGAAACAAAACTAAAAGCTAGTGTAGACAGGGCTAACATGCATGCTACTAGAATTACATCTACATATCTGGTCATGATTAAGGACTTTCCTTGTGATTTTAACCCCAAGAAAATGTGCGATGTTTTAGAATCTTAAAAAAATCATGATATTAAAAAAAATTACACTGCAAATCAAAATAGTGATCGCATAATAATAATAATAGAGTTCTGTGTTAATCAATCATCTCACTTTACAATATTTTACAGTCCCTCAGTGGATTTTTTCTATCCGTTTCCCAGTTGAGAATTAAGGAGGCTGTGCAAGCTACTATAAATTAAAGCTCCAGTGTAATATTAGGAGGCTCAAGTCACGACACACCATGGACACAATAGGCAAGATCTTCAGTGAAATGAAACCTCAAAAGGAAGAACATTTTATCTGGCACTACAGTTCTTAGATCTGTGGGATAAACCCTGTAAAAATCCATCTATCCATTTTCTGAACCACTTACTCCTCATGAGGGTCGCAGCATGCCGGAAACTATCCTGACGACTTATGGACGAAGGCTGGATGGCTTTAATTTTCCATCAAAGTTTGGTGAAGTTTAAAACCTCTTGGAAGTCTAATGTTTCAAGATTTTCACTTTATTAGACTAAAAGAGACTTCTACTGTGTATTACTGTAACCACACAATTCTAACAAACGATTACAAATTGTAAAATGAACCTGCAGTTTTTTGATAAAGGTGAAATTTCCCCCAGAGATGAATAAAGTTAATCTGTATGTAAGAATATCATTATGTGTCCCTACAGACATGACAGAATCTACACAAATCCTCCCCAGATGTAAGTGAATGTGTTTGTTTGGTCCTTAGGGCAGGGGTGTTAAACTCATTTTAGTTCAGGCCCCACATTCAGCTCAATTTGAGCTACGGTGGGCTGAACCATTAAAATATTGGCGTAATAACTCCAAGTTCTTCTCTGTTTTATTGCAAAAAAAACCCATTAAATTATGAAAATACTTACATTTGCAAAGTATCCAAACAAAATAAATAAATAAAATTCATTAAGAAGAATACCTGCAATTTTAACAATGTTATGCCTCAGCTGATCATTTACACATGTGCTCACATTACACACAATATTTCACAAACATTTGGTAACAGGCATAATATTGTTAACATTTTTAAGCTTGGAATTTGGAACTAATCTATGAACAGTTTCTAAAATATTATATGTCAGCTTATTATTGGCACAACTGACAGATCAGAGTGGATCTACAAATGCAGAAAACATTAGTAACAGGAAGAATACTGTTAGTATTACACTTAATTTTATTGTTAATGAGTTATTATGCTATTATTTTACTTTCAATCATATTGGTCTGTATGTGGCCCCTGAACTAAAATGAGTTAAACATCCTTGAATGTTAATAGTGTAATTTTTGCACTTTGCAAATTCATGCTGTGGACCAGATTGGAACCTTTGGAGGGCCAGTTTTGGCCCGTGAGCTGCCTCTTTGACACCTGCACCTTAAGGCATTTGACAAATATTATAAGACAAACCTGCAAAGCTGAACATTTTTGCACTCTAAGCTGCCATACATTCTGATTGCCAGCTGAATTTCCACATCCTGCAGCTCTCCTCTAGTTCTCTTTTGTCTGTTTGTCACAAACAACCACACACAAACTTCCGCTGACTTGCCGTCATCTCCACTCATCCTGCCCTTATCATGCAGTCAGCCAGGCGTGAGACGGCACCACTTTGGGTGTCATCGGCCTTCCTCCAGCCTGCTGTAACATTAACGCACACGTCCAAACTGAGCGTGCCCTGCTTATTCCCCTTTCCCTGCCCGTTCGCCTGCCTGCCAGCCCTCACGCTGAGTAAATGTCCGTGTAGATCCCTGATCAAACCGTGCCTCTGCTGCTAGCCTGCTGTCAGTACATATTCATAACAAGTCAAATGCTACAACCACCAACCGTCCGATATCACGGCTAGCGCTGACGATGAGCCGACATATCCACTTCACAGGGATGTACTCATCTAGTCGGGAACACCAGCCGGTATCACTGCCAGCGGTACAGGAAGTGTTGTTGTAGCATGACATGATAGAGACAGTTACTAATGGTACTAGTCGCCCTACAGTGCAGCGTGTGGTATCGCAGGATGGAATTTGGATTTAGATCCATGGACATCCAAGCAACCGCACGCTGAATAATGAATGGCGGGGGGAAAGCGAGGCGGCAACTGCCAAAGTAGAACTGAATGCAGATGCTAAGGAGAGAAAATAAGGAACTGAGAACTGAAACCAACTTAGCAAAATATTATAACAAAGATAGGGCTGGGTACTTTACAATTCTTTTATGGCACTGAAATATATATTTTTTTATTTTCATTTCATTTATTTATTTGTCAGGTACAGAAACATTACAACTACTAAGATCCCAATTTCCATGTACTAATTTGTGTCCCCAATCTAGAATTTTCCGTGGGGTTGAACCATGGTTTACAGGTGATTTACTAAGAGTGATTGTACAAATGACAACAGGTGCAAAGCCATGGAGACCGCCATATTTAAATGAGGATTTTGTGAAGGCTACTGGTTGTCATCATGGAGACAATACACTGGACAAACTGTTCTGGACACACCAGCACTAATAGCAACAGTGCACTGGAATGATCCAGATGCAAGGAAATTTAACATTGGAGGACTTTTGTCATAGAAAGTATTGTATGACTCCTCCTTGTGACTGGCCCCAAATCATCCCCTAGTTCCTCTAAAAGTTCTAAAGTGGCATTGCTGGGCAGCGGCGCCAGATTAATTTTAGAGGTGGGCGGGCTGTGGGCGTTGCTGGATTGAATGACTGTCAGGTACATATAATTTTGTCACACTGTAGCCCAATGTCGGTGTGTATGTTTAATCACAACCATCAGATCAAGTGGAAAAGTGGCCTTTGCTACAAGAGTCCAGTAAAGTGTGTGTATGTGGGGGGGGCATACGTCTCAATTATTTTTTCTTCCGTCATTCCAAAAATGTTCACACGAGGATGAAAAATGCATTCTCTGCATCTTGCTTCATTGTTTCGATGTCTCCTTCTTGCGACAATAACTGCAGCCATGTGTACACAATTGCGCATCCAAGCCGTTTGCCCCTCCCTTTGAGGCGTGTTCAATATAGACGCAGCTTCTATGAGCAAAATTGCTTTCGGGTTTGATAAATCAATTTGTGTGTGCTAAATCAATATATTTACATTTTCTCCTCCCAGCACATGGACTATTGTGTGCAAACACCCCATATTGCATATTCATTGCGGCAAATGTACAAACTGGATGCAGACGCGCTATTTTGCACCTTTGAAAGTCACAACCCTTAGTGCAGACTGTTAGTAAAACAGTTTGTACATTTTTTGATGTGTGCAATGAGTTTGCACATGTTTTTATACCCGCAAACTTTTAGTAGATCCGGCCCTTAGAGTAGAGATGATTTGTCATCTGGTCATTTGGTTTAAAACGTCAGTATCTCAGGAATAAATGCCATTAGTGTTTCTGCTGAATATACACAGCTGTTACACCATGTTATGATGATTTGTTGGATGATAACTGAATAACAATTCTGCAGATAATTCACATTTCACCATTTTTTGTTTGGCTTTTCTGGAGCTAAAGGATAGCTGAATTTCCCTCTGGGATCAATAAAGATAATGGAAAGCTTAAGCTGTTGTAAGTGGTTTCTTTTTTATGTTGTACGATTGATTTGAGTGAAAAACAGCAGGATACTGAAACAGACTGCTAAATGTAAACCACATTGTGAGAATATCTTCAGCCCAGCAGCTGGAGACTCAAGACTTGGACTGTGACATGAAATGGAATTCTGTTTTTGTTAAAATGTAAAAATCAATATTTAAAAATTAGTTTAGTAACCAACATTGGTACTGGGTCCTGCCTAGAACTGGAGAAAAACAAAGGAGCAGAAACAGAAAGACTGCATAGAAGTGGAGAAAAATGCAGGATGAATAAGTTAACATTTTTGTCTGCAGTGCTCTGCTGCTGCTCTTTAATGTGTCACTTTACAGGAAAAAGCAATTTGTACCAGCACTTAAATATTTTCTTGAAAACACAACTTTTGCTAGGAATTCTTGAGGTGAAAGGAGGGATTAGCCTTGGTAAAATATTCATCCAAATTAGCTCTCAAAAGGATCCTTCAGGCGCCTGTGAATGCACCGAGTCCACACTGGCCTCTGACAATCTACGTGAGACGGCATAAATAAAATGGCGAAGTGGCAACTATTCTTATTTTTTTCTTTGTCTCTCAATGATAACCTTTGACCCTGGACACTCAGTGAAAACGGGAGCATTTCTTCACGTAGATACTTCAAATTCAGTGTCATCACCAACCAAACTTGTTTTCCTCTAAGTGAGGAAATGGGGACGTGCTGTGAGCCGGAGTATGTTTTCATCCTGCTGCATTGTTTATCTCTGTTATCCCCATGGTAACCTGTGGTGTCTCTCATTTTACAGACTGTTCATCAAGAGCTAAAGGTCTATTGGCAAGTTTTAATGTAAAATCATCAGCTTAAAATCTTTTAAACAAACTGGCAGCAACCCAGGATACAATACAGCCACATCTGCAGTGTCTCTGGTGTCTTGTCAAAATGCATCATGGGAAATGGAGTATGTTTAACATATGCAGTAGAAGTCAAGGCTATTATAAGGCTACTATAAGATTCCTCCTCCTTTCTACAGGACAGAGGTGTAAGACACTATTTTACTACCACAGATTAAAACCTAAAAACATTTGTCACATGTTAAAATTAAGAACTACCTTCAACAACCTTGAAGCACACATTGACTATTTTGTTGATCAATAAAAAAACAACTGGAGTACATTTGTGTCAATTAACTGCCAATGTCTATGACTGCAAAACATGCGAAATTAAAATGATAAATAGCCCTTTACATAGTCTCAGGTAACTCCTTACAGTATATTAAAGCACATAAATCAGTTGCTTTGTTTCCCAGTATTTCCCACCACAGATTCATGATGAGCTGATTTTTTTTTCTCAGTTCTCCTGATCAAATAACTGATCTGACATTGTTTTCGTTTTTGCTTTTTTCAAGCCTCATTCCCCGTGAGCGAGGCATCAAAACAGGTACATTTTTGGCTAAGAGCTTGGATTTTTGAAATATGGAAACAATAACTTCCTCTCTAGACTTTCTAATGCAATAAGTCTTCTATATTCTACAAAATAAACCAGATCAACAGTGTCAACAATTGTGTGCTTATTTGCAACTCTTTCACCATTGCTTCGTAGCTATGACTTTTTGCTCACACATTACCACTCATATCTACCCAACTCCATGTTTACGAGTACGCTCTTAAACCCAGGAGCAGCCGCACTTAAACTTGTGTTACCATGGTAATACTACACAGCATCCACATAACCCATCAGCGAAAAGCTCAAAACAAATTGTTGGAAAACAGAACACAATGCAAACGACAAGCACTTAAATGGGTCAATATCTAAAACAAAGTCTGAGATGCCATGTCATGAATAATTTCATAAAACAGACCAATGCGACATACTTTGCAGTGCTAAGCTAATAAAACTCACAAGAGCTCTGAACGAGAAAGAAGCACATTACTGTATTTCACTACTACCATTATTGTAAACAGGTTTGATTTGTGTGTTTTATGTCATTTTAATACATCTTTTACACCACATTTTATTGTTATTCTTTTACTTTTTCTAAAATCCCAAAGCACTTTAAAAGCAAGGGGAGAAGAATTCAAATTGCATCTTACCTTTGCCGTTTTCTGATTATGACTAGGTTTTATATGCTTCTGCTTCTGCTATGAGCCAGTTCATTGTTTTGTGTTGCATTGAAATGATTTGGACCAGGGTTTAACTATTTAAATTATAACACAAAATTGTTTGAGTTAACTTTCCTCAGTGTAGCCTTTTACAGCAAATCATAGTGATGTACTTAACTTTGAAACTTCTCACAAAATCCTGTGGGAAACATTTAGCCTGGGTCATGCTACATCTGTACCACAGGACTTACTGAAGGTTTTTGCCCAAATTAATCTTCAGTGAAGAAAGAACATAGTTGAACATACGGTGAAAGGGAAAAGTCTGGTCAAACTAAGAAATGGTGCAGACAGAGAATCAATCCAATGTTGGGCTCATGGGGCCAATGTCTGTGATTTCACGTCACGCTGTCCTGAACACAAGCGTTATTTTGACAAAAAGAGCGCACATTGTCCTGACACCACTGTGAGATCTTTTCCAGCAGGACAGCAGGTGCACCTGGACAGGCGAGGTGGAAGCTGAGATGACACAGAGGCACATCTTGACCTTACAGATTTTGTTCTGTACGTCAATAGACTGAAAACTCACTTTGTCAGGTGTAAAGATTTTTCGGAATTGTATTGGCACAGAAAGATCTCAAGTATTCTCTGCAGAGTTCAACAAAGCACTGGTATTCAGAAGCTGCCAGCTGTTCAACATAGTGTGCGAAATTTGATGAAATTACTGAAACAACCGGGTTTAGCTCAATACACAGTAATCTCCAAAAGCTCTATTCCAACATTATGTTTGCTGGTTTAGGAAAGTTCTAGAGACCACACATATGCATTTCTCAGTCTCTGGATTAAGATATATATGAAGTATGTACAGCAGGAAAAATAAAAGACACTCATTTGCTCTCAACATGTCTTTAACCCTTTTGTTCAGACAGTCAGACTTATTGCCATACTTTTCTGATGTTTTCTGTTTGTGCTACTTCTTATCATGGGGTCAGAGGTCACACTAAATAGTGACTTTCACCTTTACACCCCATTGGACTTCGCACTACACATCAGTATCTCAGCGCATCCCTCCCAACATCCAATCTATGTCTGCCTCTGAACCATGCTTTTTGCTTTGTTTCCCATTGAAAAAGTTTCATCATGTGACCACATGTACTGTGTCTATACTGTATGCTGTCTGAGTATGTTTTATGTATCTGGCGTCGGCGAGCGGCAGCCTGTTTCATGCAGCTCTTCTGCTGTCGTAACCATGAATTTCCTGTCAAGGAATCAATAAAGTACCTATTCTGTTCTATTTAACTCATTTTTTGTGCATCTTTTAAGGCTGTGCACAGATTTCCTGCATTTCCTTTCTGTGTCTGCAGAAAAAAAAGATATAAATATGGATGCTCATTTCAACCTTGCAAAAACAACAAAACAGTACTGTACATCATAAATGCAACACCCATTTTCGTTAAAAAAGGGATTTCAACAAACTTGAAGGGCCTTCCTTGTGGGAAATTAATCTTATGTTTTATAAAAAAGAAAATTAATCATTTCAAGTATGTTTTTCATTATCTCATTTTAAGAAAAAGAAAACTCTGAATTAATAAGATGCTGCACTTAAAACAATGGTTTGCATAAAATCCCAGCAGAGACACAAGATTGCTTTTCTTATTTTAAGACTCTGGACACAACTTCCAATTTTCTGTCATTCTTAGTTTCATTTTCAGCGGGTAAGACAATTATGCTCTGCTAAATTTCTTAAAATCAGAGCCAGTCAGGCCAGATTTTCTTTTCCATGGCCCAAGACAAATTGGTCACAGAGAATGTTTGTCCATTTCTGCAGTGAAAAGCATGGCAAAAAACAGTCGTGTCCTAAGCAGTGGTCACCTTCCATTAAAACAGTTGAAATCTGTTCAGTTCAGCAAATAGACCCGCAAAGCCCAAAGCACACATCTCTCAGGTGAGTCCAATGAGATCAAAAGAGCTTCTGGGCAGTTTAAAGACATTAAAGAGTAGAAGACAGATGGACAAAAAGGGAGACCAAAAGGAGTCTGTCAACCTGTTTAAAGGGGTGTGTGATTTTTCAACACCAGTCAGTCAGGTTCGAGCAGCAACCACTCAGATCAGACACTATGTGGTAAATTATGGAGCAGGGAAAGAGAAAGAGACATGAAAGTATGAGAGAACCAGCAGCAGACGGAAAGGACGGTAGCACAGGATCACTGCAGATACCTTGAAATACCTTGCTTGAACACTGTGGTGATAAAAGCCTGAGAGCAGAAGGAATACTGCACAGGAATATAATATGAAATCATCATTTACACCTATACAACAAAAAAAAGAACCTGTCCAGTTATGACTACTTACAAAAGTGCCATTAAGGCCCCACTGTGAATGTCAGGTCAGTCCATAGTCGACTTGGGCCCCGTCCACACAAAGGTGGATAAAAGTTTTTGGACACTCCATGCAATTGTGATACATTACATTAAGAATCACTCTTAAGACATTTAATTCCACCCTCCCTTCTGCACACGGTCTGTTCCATCGAGGTCAAAATGGAATGTTTCAACAAAATAATTCAACAAATCCATTTGCTTCTGTTTCTGATGCAGCCACACCTTTTGAAAAACACACAAAAAAACATTTCCTGGAAATATTTCATGCTAATATTTATGACTGCATAAAATTCTACAGGGTGTCCCAAAACTTTTTTCCACTACTGTACAAGTCTTTGTATATTAAAATGCACAACAGGCATGCAATGTCAGACTGCTCCAGTGTTTTAGGACTTTAGAAGTGTTTACTTCTTCCCACTCCTTTTCAGATGCATAAATAAAACTTAAATTGTATAAAGTATTTCTTATGTATTATAAAAGTGTTATATTATAAAAGTGGAACCTTAGGTATTTTTGGTCAAGGAAGAGACTAGTGAAAATACTTGGGAGACATTTGTAATTTTGGAAAATAGCCTTACAATACCCTTGCCCAGAATAAAATGACTGAAGAGGGTTACCTTGCAACAGATAAAGGATAGGGCCACATTGCCATGGTGTCAAATTTCATGTGCAGTAACAGACATGTCAGCTGGGAGATTATTCAACGAAAACGCCCGTGGAATTTACAAGTAAAGTAAAGAAAGTAAAGGAATGAACTTTATCAGACAATCTGGAACCCGTAGTTCCCCATGGGTCGACGTGCTAGTAACAGTATAATTTTCTTTGTTTTGCTTATTTTCTCTGGTGATAATTTTATTTTATTTTTTTTGCATTACGTTTTTTTTTTTAATTTGTCTGAAATGAAACAATTCATTATCTAAAACAGTTGTTCTCAGGAAAGACAGAAACTCCTGTTTAACTGAGAGCTCAACAAACAGCACAGATCGTACAGTAACTGATTAGACATTGAGGTTTCATTCTGAGTAAAGCCTTTCATGAAAGGGCAGCATGTATATACAAATATATTCAATTTTACATGTCTCAAAAATATATTTCCATGACTTTGCCATCTTTGCCTGTCAGTGTAGTTGAAATAGATGCTGGAACTCATGCCAATGGGGTTTGGAATTACAATATTTGTTCGTCCTACCTACAGTTCTAGATTTGCTGCTTATTTGATGTACCAAAGAAGCTGCAATGAAACATGGGTCAAATAAGCTTCAGTGTTTGCATTTTCCATTTCCTTTTAAGGTGGGAATTTCTTTTCACACTCTGACACTGTGGGCTGTGTTTGTTGTTAGCAGTTGTTTTTTCCATATACATGCATGAACAGCTATGAGTAGTGAGGAAAACCTGAGACTGAACAATTATAAATAAATGATATCTCTATGCAGTAGAGTGAAATCTGCAGGCACATTCAAGGGTTTCAGCAGTTTTGTGGAAGGCTCCACTCCAAAATAGCGGATATAATTTCTCCAGTTTCACTAAATAACATCACACAAACTAAAAGAGGTTCAAGTGTATCAAAACTTTCAGTGCAGACAGAACCTGAAGAATCACTATAAATGTTCTTAAATATACTTGCCTTGCCATATAAAGGCTACAAACAATCCAGCAAAGCTCTCTGTAAAGCATCACATTTACACTTATGCTCATCCCATTTAGAATTAATATTTGATTGTGTCAACACACAATTCCAATTCTACAAATAATACATGACCCTGTCTAACATGGTATCTTATAGCTCTAAAGGAGTAGAAAATCTCAGCATAGTTTTGCCAGTTCTCCGTCTTAAGCGCGGTGCAAAAGCCCTTAGGCGTGGTGCCTAAATGGCTGCTTATAATGGTATGAAAAAAAAAAAAAAAACTGACAGTGTTAAAAGTGTAAAAAGCGTAAAAATTCTGCAAGCTCTGACTTGGTTAACATGTCTGTGTCATTTCAGGTCATGTGCCATGTCTGCCCTTCGCTGAGGCAGAACATTCTGATGGCTTATAGAGAAGCCAAGCAGCGTGTGGATGCACTGAGCAAATACATATACTGGTGCACAGCCACAGCACAGCAAATACAATATTATTTTGTCTCCAAAATACTGTTTGATCTCAATTGTTGCGGTATAATTAAGTGAATCGTCTGTTTTTCATGAGTCATCCTACAGAATTACCTTCAAATTGATTTACTTTCAAAAGCATATCATCATCTAAAGCAGAGCAATTGTTAAAATTATTCTTTGGAGGTGGAAGACCAAAGCAGTGACCTGAGAAAGTGGTTTTCAGTTTATCTACTCTTCAAAGACTGAAAGATGAGGACCTTTGAAAGGGTTACTGTTTGATAAGAATACCCAAAATCCCAGGATGCAGCTCTGTGTCTGGTCCTACTGTTTGCAGAAGTAGATAAACAAATTGAGGAACTCTGAAGACGATCAATAAAGCATAAAATTAACGTTGCCGTGCAAGATAAGGTAAGCCACTACTTATGCAAACTGCTGACAATTTTCACTCTGTAGCATCTAAAAGAGCAAAAGGATCCAAGTTAACTAGCCAGTTGACCTTTGATTTCATAACCGTTAGTCAATATCTGCTAAAAGCAATTGAGGGCTGATGCATGGGGCAGCCGCACAGGAACACACATGCAGAAGTAACTCAGGCTGACTTCTTGCGACAGCACATTACACCGATCCACACACATGCGCATAAAAAATATAAACATACCCTCCAGCAAAATAAAACACACACTTCCACTAAGAACACAAGCACACACACACACATCCAGCCAGTCCATCTCCTCCTCCCCCTGTGGCTGTGATAAAGTGGGT
>JAPTMW010000028.1:19511392-19522618 GCA_029822955.1 Ostorhinchus angustatus
AAGTAATTTTGACACGTTACATGCACGTATCCGAGAGGGAAACAGATGTAAAGGGGGATCCTAAGTGCAATTTGCAGCGTTTTAGTCCGGAGGTGGTCAGGGGATGGAAAAGTGAGGAGGAGAGGAGGAGAGGAGGTGTGAGACGTGAATAAACAAAGGTGTGAGAGTGATAAAAGGGGACAAACAGCGTGTGGGTTTGGGCTGAAATCAGAAAATGATGTATAAGTTTACACAGGGAAAACTCAAATACACTGTTGACCATAAAAAGGTGGAAAATGTGTTGGTTTTTTTTCTTCAGATTTATAAAACATCAGTATCACCTTTAACCAGGTACAGGAGTCCCAGTTACACTTTATCTGTTAAGAATAAATCATATTGTTGTAAGATGTTAACATATTTTACTCCAACTTTACCATAAAACATGTAATGTCAGTAAGATTCATTTATATTGTTACATCTTTAACTTATTTACCAGTATTGCCTCTGTTTTAGACTGAAATATTCTCAATACAAGATTTATGAGTAGAATTTGTCAGCTCCAGATAGTATCGATTTTCTTTACAGATTCACTTCCAACTCCAATTGATTCAGGATCAATTTACTTACAGATGTTTTATTTATCAGGGACAATGTAGTGAAACCTAGCGGAGATATTATCTAATGTTCTATATAGTATTTAGCCAGTTTGCAACTCTCATCCCTGGTTGAGCTTTTCAACAGAGAAATGCATTTAGAGTATAAACAATAATAACATAAAAGCAGTTTAAACAATAGTAAACAAACAATACAAAAGCCGATTCACATCTATTACACACACAAAGAGAAGAAAATTAAAGAAAACAAAAGAAAAGTTCAACCCACCAGACATTACACATTTTAGAAGTTGATACAGTTTTATTTCAAAGTCATTTTGTTTGGATGTGGAAGAGTTTCAGAGAAATAATGTAAATTGAACCATCTGACCTAGTACATTATTAAACATAAAATCTTGACCCCGACGTAATTATGTTTGGTCAGTTCATTCAAATAAAGACAATTAGCTCTAAAACCCAACTAACACAGATCTCAGTAGTCACGTATTTACTTAACAACTCAAATTAAATATTGAAAGTGCCATGGCAGATTTAGTAGGAAGACTGTAGAGGTCAGAAAATGAGAAGCAGAAGTGGAAAACAATGATTATTCATAATTAGGTTTAAATTATGGTCAAGTGGATGATTATTGTATAATCCACAATATTGATTAACGCTTGTGTGCACAACAGGAGCACCTGAACACTTCTAATGTATGTTTCTAATGACACACATTAGACCTTAAAGACTCAAGTATTTTGGTAGTGATGTGTAAATGGATTTTTCTCTACATCTAACCTTTCCTGAGTGATTTATTACTTTATTTTATTCTATTTTAGGTGCAAAATCAGGTATGTTCCTATATTTAATTTACTCATTATGTAGATGTTCATAAAAGCTCAGAGCACATATCAAAAGTGAAGAAAAAGTAACATTAACTGAACATAAAAACAAGCCTCTGCTACCATTATCATATTTCAAACTACGTGGGTTTTACTGGTGAATTAATTTTGCAGAAGTTGACGCATTTCCATTTTCACAACGGAGCCTCTGAACATCCAAATGAGTCAGATATCTGATGATGAAAAGCAGAGAAACTGCATTTGACCTGAATTATTTACATATATTGATAGCATTAGTGGGTCAGCAGTTATTAACCATTTTTAGATCAGTAGATGCTTTTGGTCGATGGCGGCTGTTTAGGTCTTTTCAAACCTGTTGCATTCAGGTCAAATTTGCCACAGTTGATTTTTAAGTGGGTTAATTCTGACAGGATACATGTCTACAACTGGGAGGATGATAAGCGTGAGAACATACAAATGACTACTTCATGTCTGAATGAAAAATACAACAACTCATGAATCTGATATTTAATCATGTCAAAACACAGGGTTTCCAATGCAGGGGTGATGCTGATTTTTGAGGAAACTTATCTGAACTTGAAGCCAATGCTAATAGTCATGCAATGCTGACATTTGGTTTCTGTTTTTATATTTTAATTTGTTTTATTTATTTGATTTGATTGTTTCTTAATGCTTTTATTAATTTTTTATTGTGCTTTTATAGTCTTCTGTACAGCACTTTGGTCCACTGTGGTTGTTTTAAAGTGCTTTATAAATAAAGTTGGATTACATTTAGTCAGTTCTCATTACATATAAAAGCAGGTTTTGAGGTTGAAAACAGCCACCACTTTAACTCTACAGAACTCAAGTTATTTCTAGTTGAACAAAGCAGCTTCTGTCTCTGTTTGGATAAATAGTCTTTAACCTTTTAAGACCTACAACTATTTTGGGGGCAACTTGAACCTTCCTAAGCAATTTATCACCATTTATTGTTGTATTATCCTCTGCATTTGGCATATTTAAGTGAAAATGTGTTATTTTTTTAATTGACAAAACTATGTGGATGTTCTTGAAACTTTAGAGTAATTTCAAAGATGATTATATCAAAACTGAAAAAAACTAAATACATCATTAACTGAATGTAAAAACAAGCATCTACAGTCAGTGTCATTTATCAAAATGCATGAGTTTTACTGACGATTCAATGTTGCAGATGAGGTTTAAAAGATGTATGCAGAAAACAAGCAGAAAAACTTTTTTTTTTGGCATGTACATTTTTGGTCCCCAATAGATGTTTGTAGAATACAAGAGTAAATGTAAAAAGGTTCTAAAAAAAAAAAACAAAAAAAAAAAACAAAAAAAAACGCATTCTTGCATAAATGCATGCTGCAACACAACCTTGACAATCGGTATATCAAAAAAGAAACATGACTAAAATGTACAAAAATGAGCTGAATGGTCCTTAAGAGTAAATATCAATACTATATCAATACCCTGCAAAAAAAATAATCATAATAAAATAGAATTAATGCCAGTGAACACAACTCAGCAGTTTTCCAACCACGTCAGCGAAAATATTATGTACTTAATAAAACGACAACAAATATTAATAAAATACATTATACTCACCCAAACCACCGCTTATCTTTAGTATGTCTGCATCCAAATCCATTTCCTCTTCTCTGTCGACCGAAGTGTGTGGAGAAAACAACTAAAATCTACAATAATTGATTTTAGCTGAAGTGTGGAGCAACAGGTGCAGTTAATTAGCTGAGCTTGCGCAGAAGAGCAGTTTGTTTTTTTTAATAAACTTTATTAAACTAAAGGCAACAGACAATCCACAAAATATAATAAAAACACAACAAAGAAGTGTAATCATTCCACTTTATTCTTTCTTTCTTTTTTTTTTGTTAGTTTATTAGCCATTATGAATTGAAATAAATTTTGGATTCAGACCTGAAAATTATAAAATTAGGAACTTTTTTTTTTTGTTCAAAACATGTTTATGACCATGAAATGTACCTAATAAAATAAAATTTAAAAAAAGACCATTCTTCAATTCCATTCTTCTCTGTAATTTCAATGGTGCTGGTTAATGTGTAAAATGGGTCCAAAAGAAAAAAAAAAAAAAGACAGAAATTAGTGATTCTGGTCAGAGCTTGTCTTTGTTAATAAAATGATGCACATGTTTATCGTTACATTAGTGGTGCACAGTCATAGTGGTAGTAGCAGTAGCAGTAGCCCACTGGTGTATGAGCGCGTGTGTGAATGAGTGAATGTGAGGCTTTGTAAAGCGCTTTGGGCACCATGAAGGTGTGGAAAAAGCACTAGATACTGTAAGTGCAGTCCATTTAGTGTTAGTACTGTAATAGTGCTTTATATTAGTCCAGAGAGAATATCTTTACAATATTACAGTGACATATATAAAAAAAAAAAAAAGTAAATGACTGAAAGCAGGTGTAGTGGTCTTTTATTATTGTGTTGAATCTCTGGAAAAGCTCTGGGTCTGTATTTCTGATTGATTTGTTAGAGATATGTGGTTCTCAATGCTATAAACATCAAGATTACGATGCATAATGTAGATTAAAATACCAACAGCATAAAAAATTGTTCAAATGAGTTCAACTTTAAACATCGTTCTACACCTACATGAGCCCGTTGGAGAAAGGTTAACTCTGAAAATAGCAAGAAAAAGCTCCTACACACTGTTTGACTTGACTTAACTTGAATTCAATGTTTCAGACTGAAATGTGTTGAATAGAAACACCTACAGCAAGGGTGTCAAAGTCATTTTAGTACAGGGGCCACATACAGCTCAATATGATCTCAAGTGAATCAGAATAATAAAATAATAACAGCAATCAAAAGGAAAAATCACAGTGCCTCTACAAATAAACAAAACATTTAGTAACAGATATTTAAGGAGAGGTAAGGGTATTGTTTTTGTTTCGTTTTTTTGTTTGTCTGTTTTTCAGCAACTTTACGCAAAAACTACAGGACCAATATCCATGAAACTTTCAGGAAAAGTGTGAGGTGGTCCAGAATAGATGCCATTAAATTTTGGTGAATGTAGGTCAAAGGTCAAGGTCACCAAAAATGTGTTTTCGCAATGATAAGAGATAGGGCAAATCAGGTAAAATGTCTGTGAGGGGTGGGGTTTGATGTGCCTGGCACCACCTATTGTTAAAACTGCACTTATTCTCTTAAAACATTTCATCGGATTGGATTTGATGACACTTTATTGATCCCACAATAGGGAAATTCATTGGTAAAGGTAGCAACAGTATGAAGCGCAAAAAAATGTGCATGTATATACAAACAATACAAAAATAAGTAATAAAACAATAGGTTATAAAAACATTTACATAAGAAGAATTGCAGTATGTAATCAGGCTGTTCATGTTTGCTTAAGTTTTTCCCATTTTTTTCAAAAGGAAAGATTGTAAACAAACATTTTGAAGTAATTTTCCCTTTTCAAAATAAAATAAAGTGGAAAAATTTGAAGTTTATAAGTTATTATCAACGTATTTTACTGCCCCGACTCACTTGAGCTCTAATTGGTCTGTATTTGGCCCCTTTTTACCCCTTTGACCGTTAATATCTTCAGTGTAACTTTTGCATTTCACATATTCCCCCCAGGGGCCAGAGTGGACCCTTTGGTGGGCTGGTTTTGGCCCATGGGGCGTATGTTTGACACCCCTGATCTACAGCATTGAAATCCAGCATGCATATTAACGTAGCTGTAAAATGGATCAAAGCCTTATATATTGGATTAAAACACAGACAGAACGTCTACTTTTATCCGTCACTTCTTGAAGTTCAGCAATTTGTCACAACACTTAAATCCACATTAAAAGTAAAGACCGACAGAAGATATGAAGTATTTTATTTTTATCTTTCCGTCTCAACCATGCTCATTTACACACATCCTCACACGCTGTCAGTCGATCACACTCTTGCTCCCAAATGAAATTTGCTGTGGTCTCCGATAGCTGCAGGGTTTGCTGGTTTCTTAACAACTTAATTAAGCAAATCTCCCCTTTTTTCCACAGAGGTAATGAGCATAGTTTTACAGGGATTAAACAGTCTCCAGGGCTGAAAATAAGGCTTTATACTTAGGAATCTTATCTGCCTTTATCCACCCAGACAACTTTATATCCACAGGATTATTGTGTTAGCCTTACCATATTTCCTATTATTAATTTGCAAGGTATTAATGTTAAAAAGCTTACTGCCGCATTGCGCAGTCTGAGTATGTGCTTCGTAAAGGCATGAAATCGCCTTCTTGACTTGGATTAACATTAAAAACCTGATAATAATTTATAATGTTTAGCTGGGGCAAGGCAAAAGCAAAGAAGCAAAGATATACATGAATTAAAATGGAAGAAAAGTCCAAACAAATGTCTTAAGGAGCAACAAGAAGCTTCCACAAGGGTCAGAAATATACAATTGGTGTTAAACAGAGCTGAAACCTGGTGGCTACGAAGGCCATGAGACTCACAAACTGTTCAGTTAATCTGTGCACCTTTATGCCCTATAGGCACTTATTTACTATTCTGCTTTTTCCTTTAGTTGACTTTATGGAAATATAGGCTCTTCACTGCATATGCACAGTATGGAATAACTTAAAGAGATGGTTGAGCAGATTGAAAACCCACACATTTTAATATTTGTGTTGCTTTTCAAGGCTCTAATTTTCTTATTGATTTCAGAAACTGCAAAACAAAAGATCATATGTCGTCTCTGGAGCTTCTTATCCCACCGTGTTTGCTTTAGTCGAGGTATCAAAGTTTATTTACCGAGTCTTGAACACATTGTGGGGTTTGTTGCATGTTTTTCCTCGTTTCATTTTTAGCCTGTGAAACAAGGAAGGATCTAGTGTTCATTTGCGGATCACTAAACAAACTCTCTAAAACTCTCTTGGATTTGCTAGAAAATGCTGAGCTGAAAACAGGCCTGAAATGTTGACTCGTCCGGATTAGCGGCTCTCACAAGACAGCGATGCTACGAACATGACGATCTTGTAGAATATGATGCAATGTTGTACATTAAAAGCTACATCATTACTAACAGCATTAATGGGATTTCAGTTAGTATTCAATGTAGCATATATCATAATATTCACTTTTTCAGACAAAATATCAAAGGCTTTTTTGTGCACTTTGAAAAATAATTGGCATATGTTCGCATTGGATTTTCACCGACATTTAAGTAGTTTAACATTTTTTTCCCCGTTTTTAACATGTGTAGCATTTGTGGAAATACCTTACTGACAAAAACTTGACATCTTAACTGTTTTTTCTACCTTTCATTAAAAGACCATTATTTTATTACTAGGAGTAACAAAGGGAATGGAGTTATTTAGTAATTCTTTGTGATTATTATGAACATAAATATTGCAGATTTTCATTTCTGCCTCTACAAGTGAACAGTCTACCTTTGATTCATCTTTCTGTTGTCATTTAATCTATCGTTTTATTCGCATTAAAAGACAAAGTTTCTTCAAATGTACATGAAAGCAGCGTATGACTTTCATCACTCATTTTTCTTCCAATTTGTAAAACCCCAGTGATATCCTAATTATCACTAATGCATTAGTCTTTGAGTGCTTATGCACCTAAATCCCTTCCCTCACCGTGAACAACTTCAAAAATGACTCCATCACAAGCAGTCTGCACATACCAAAGCGATACGTCACTCAGGCCTTTTCGGAATTTTGTCGCGAAGTGCATTGTGGGAATGGGAGTTCCACGCAGCCGCAGCAGCAACAAACATGGAGACAACAAGCAATGAAACCGTGTCCACAAACAGGTCAGAAGGAATCACTGGAAGTCAGTTGTCATCTTATAACATAATGTGTGATCATGAATAACAATACTTAGACATCAGTTTCATGGGATTTTTGGAATATGTCATTGTGTAGGCTTAGGCTGAATCCCAATCCACCCATTGCCCCTCCCCCTTACCCCTCCCCCTTCTTTTGCATGTACACATGGAGGGGTAGTGTCGTCCCGATTATCGATTAGACAGAGGTGAAGGGCTAAGGCGGAGGGCTGTATAACCCTCGAAACGGAGATTTTCCAGGCCCACACTACAAATGGAGGGGTAGGAGAAATTTCCCATAATTCTGTTCGAATCATTGGCCAGATGGAGGTAAACACAGCCAAAAGTGCAGCAGTGTGATGAAAGAAACACACAAATGTACATATTTTCATCATAAACAACTTAATCATTTGATCGACCATTTCATGCTGTTTCAATGTGTTATAGATCGCATTTCTGTGGTTTATAGTCGACAGCTGCAAAAAAAAATGACCAAAGCCCATGGAACAGAGAGGGTTACAGCTGCTGACAGCATGGTGACTACGTTCAGAAAGTTTTCCCATCTCTTAATCAGTGATTACTGATGATGTAATAGGCTGCGAAGGGTTGTCCCATTTCATAGGGGAATGTTTCGACCCCTAACCCTCGCAGCTCCATTTCAAGGGGTAGAGGTAAGGGGGAGGGCGAAGGGGTGAATTGGGATTGGGCCTTATCACACATGTCTCGCAAAGCATACAGGGTATGACTGGGCCCTAACCGCTCACTCGCTCCTTACAGTTCGTGTATGATAGAAAGAAAAATTAACGATTTAAGTCATACATCACTTTAAAAGGTTAAACATCTACATCAGCAAATTGGAAGAGTCACACTGCAGCACTAAAATTAACCTCACAGCTGAATAGTAAAACAGTAACAGTACTTTGACTATTTTTACATTTTGCTGATACTTCCATAACTTTTACTCATACTGGAGTATTTTCACAGTCATTTTACTAAAGTAAAGGACCTGAACACATCTTCCTCTTCTGACCACGTCCCTCGACTTTCTTCACTGCCTCTCAGCCTGTCTTTTACTTTTAAGTTAGACTTTTCCTACATTTTTCATCCCACTGCAACTCATCAGCCAATGACTTGAGGCTGAACTTGTTAAAAAAGATGGAGTGTAACAGTATTCTACATCAGAGATGAGAACGGTCTTCTCCTTCTGGGACTCCAAACCCAAGTAAACCACAGATAAGGAACCTTTTTTTTTTTTTCTTTTTTTGACATTTTTTGGTTCAGTAGGCATTTCAGATAGTATATGCATGATGAGACTGCAAGACTAATTACGCTTCCCAACTATCTTAATGGATTATGAAAAGTAATAAGCTCTTACCAGGAGATAATTAGGATGTGTAAGTAGCGGAGTTGGGGAGACTGGCCACAGTTGATTATTACCTCTGGCTGAAACGACTCATGTTGAAGGGCAAATTACTTCAGCGTGTGAGCAGTAGCTACACACTCACTGGACTCGAGCCCCCTTTTGTGAAAGTCTTAATTGGTTGATGTGAAGATAAAGAAAGGATAAGCCCCCCCGCCACACCGCCCACCCCCCTACATGCACACAAAGATCCAAAGTCAGTTTCAAAGAGCCTTGTCCTGGTCAAATTAAGTTCTGTCCAATTAAGGGTTTTATTATCGTGATTCTACATCTGAACGCACTCATCAGCCCATGAACTCTACTAATGACGTCCACTAGGACCTGAACCGACAGGATGTTAAACGCTTCCCCCTGCTGGTATCAGGATAAAAGGTGCATATGTATACTGTAGACCAGGGAAGTCAAAGGCCACATGCAGCCCAGTATGATCTCAAGAAAATAATAGCATAACCTATAAATAATGTCATATCCAAACTCATCATATTTTACTAAACCCACTTTTCTTAGTCTTTGGTACATTTACTTGTATTTAAGCCCTTACAGTTCAAAAAGTTTGAATTTGAACCCTCCAGGTGCTACAAAGCTATTTTTATATTCGTTTTGTCAAAGATTTTGTGGATTTCTACAACCCATTTTAATTTTTGCTTCACTTGTTAAATCATGACATTTGCACACATAAGGTCAAGAGAAACTTCACAACCACTGGAAAGAGACTCTTAAGTTACGTCCTAGGTCAAGCCTAAAGAGTCCAGATTATTGTTGAAATGGCAGTGAAATACAGCTTTCTTCATTTGATCGAGGCATTGATTTCACACAGTGCAGATGTTGATACAATGACGATGTCACTTAAATATATGCAGCTTTTATTTATGCTGTTTACATCTACCTTAATGTTAGGTGTTGATGTGTGTTTTTATTGTCTAGCCACTTTTATTTTGTCTTAGATGCTTTTAATAGTTTTTAGTTACCTTTATTTTGGGTATGTTTTCTTTTATGTTAAGCTTGATTCACATTGACTTGAAGAGCACCTTGAATTTCATCATGTCGATGCCTTAATGTAGAACTAAATTATAAAGCAACTTGAACATGATGATGCTGTAGACTCTATCTGGACCTCCTTAAATCATAATTGACCCTTGGACTAAAGGAACATAAATAATCCTTGACACAATCCTTGAGTATATGATTAATTGTTCGTTATTGCTCCATTTCCGTAAAAATACTTAAACAGCAAAAATATGGAGAATCTAAGCCTTCTGTTAATTTGTTGCATATCTATATCGGCACAAGTAATATGGTTAAGCTTTAATGAACACTGTCTATGATCGCATTTAGAGGTGTCTCCGGTGATCCGGTGGATGTCCAGGGGCTAAGAGAATGTGTTATCTCTGTGGATGTGAAATTGTGTATTTTGCACATCTTCCCTGTGCAGTTTCAAATAACTGGAAGGAAAAGAAAAATGTTAAATTTTTAAATGTGTTAGTAGTTTAAAATCAAAAGGCATTCAAGGATCTGCACTACACCTAATAAATGGATTAATCCAATCCAAACCAATCTGTTTTTTTTGTCATTTTGCTGCACATACAATGCAGTGCAAACACAAGTTGTTTCTACACTGGATTTAAAAAAAAGAAAAGAAAAAGCTAACATCTGATTAAAATTTACTGATATATTTACACACATAGAATTGCATTAAATAATAAAAACTACTGGCTACAAGTACAATCTAGCAGTATTTACACACCCGAGTAGAGGTGGTTTTTGTCAGAAGTACTGAAGTGCAGATATGGTGTATAGTGGTTTTGTTTGTGATGGTCTGGGTCTGTAGCTGTTTAACAGTCTAGTGGTTTCACTGATTCTTCGACATTGTTTGTGTGGCAGCAGCAGTTCAGAGAGTTTGTGTAGTGGGTGTGAAGGGTCTCTCACAATACAATGTCCTCTGTTCCTGCATTGACTGATGAAGACTTCCTGAATAGAGGGTCTGGTGATTCCGATTACCCTCTCACCAACCTCTGCACAGCCTTATTCTGCCACGTTGCGGCTCTAGAACCACGTGGAGAGGCTGTAGGTCAGAACACTCCAGCACATGTGAATGTAGTAACAACGCTGGCGGGGGGGATGCTTATTTCAGCTGCAACCTTTGACCAGGTGAGGTCATCAGAGATCTGCACATCCAGGAACTCTGCGTTCTCCACCACTCTGGCTTTCGATCATCTCCTTCATCTCATCTACGTTAAGTACCAGGTTATTGTCTCTGCATCAGCCCTCCAGATGATTACCTCGTCCCTGTCCTATGATTCCTCATTTCAATGGATCAATCATTCAATGGATTAGGATGATACAAGATGGTGTAGGTCAGGGGTGTCAAAGTCATTTTAGTTCAGGGGTCACATACAATCCAGTATGATCTCAAGTGGATCAGACCAGGAAAATAATAACAGTGAAAAAAGTAAAATTACATAATGAAAATATTTACATCTCCAAAGCATCCTTTAAAAAAATGTAAAGACCATGAACAACCTGAAATTTCTTAAGAAAAATACGAGCGATTTCAACAATATTATGTCCC
>JAPTMW010000028.1:20056332-20067295 GCA_029822955.1 Ostorhinchus angustatus
CAAGGGTGGTAAATTAGAGTGGTCCACAAGGATTAAACTGATTAAAATGACCCCTGATTTAATCTGATTGGACTGATTTTCTGATTATCAGTGGAATATCAGACACTGAGCAGGGAGAGGATCTGTCTAAAATGTAAATTTTTGTAATCTGTGGATTTTCCTTCATTATCAAGAACATCAAATAATCAAATAACACTAATGTTTTTTAATCATTGCTATATGTTCGTCATCAAATTCAACTCGATTCACCTACGTATAAAAATCACAACAACCAAATAAGATCTGACTTCACAGAAGCAACATTAACTGAAATATGAAAATATGTCAGAGCACTTTAAATCCAGCAGTAGATGGTTGTAAATATTATAGAAAATGTTGAATTGACCCCTCAGTTTGCTCGCCTACATTTCCCACAATGCAGCTCTTCAATACCGTGTTCATTTGCCAACATGTGCATCCTTCAAACTGAGTGCAGGTTTTTATTCTGCAGCTACAGAGCCAAGGTAAATGATTACATCAATCTGGAATCACTGGCTATAATTTAGTTAGAAGAACTTTTTAAGAGACTAAAAACACAACAAGGAACTTTAATTATTTCCACAGTTACATAATAGTCTAATTGAGTTGTGTACGGTGTTATTCCAAAAGAAAATAAAAGCGGAGATCGATCTGCTTTAGACGACATAATAAAGTCTATTCGCACGTCCAATTTCCACCGAAAGAATTTCATCTGTGAGTTTGAGTTTCACTAAACAGAAACAGAAGGACATGTTCAGGTGCTTCAATCACAACATGTTTTGCTCTAACTTTAACTATTAAAGACATAGAACTATTTTTGTGGCAACTTCCAAATGAATTTTTCCTCTACATTTAACCTCTCCTGAGTTATTTATTGCTATTTATTATTTTATCTTCTGCAGTTTTTGTGGAAATCATGTATGTTCCTATATTTAATTTACTGATCCTGTAAATATTCATAGTAAATTAAAAGGTTATTATATCAAAACAGAGAAAACATTAACTGAACATAAATCAAGTGTGTCCATCCACTGTCACTGATCCCACTCCATGGGTTTTACTGGTGAATTAATGTTGTAGAGGATGACAGTGTTTCCACGGTAACTATGGAGCCTCTGAACGTCCAAATGGATCATATCTGATGACCATGAAAAGACGACAAATTGCATTTTATACCAATCATTTACATGTATTAATAGGATTAGTGGATCAGTAGATGCTTTTGGTGACCGGTGGGTGTTTAGGCTTTTGGATTAAATGCTGTTATTTGGTTTGTTTTTATTTGCATTTTCATTTTATGCATAAAGCAAAACAAAAATTGGAAAAACAAAAATCAACAGAGAGGTGGAAAACCTGGCAAATCCATAAAAGATGACGGCAAGTTAGTGCAATGGAAACAGAATTAGTAAATAGGAAACAAATAGGAATTACATCTGTTTCGGGTGTGTCAGATTATTTAGAGGTAATTTCTGAAACATTAAACTCAGAATTAGAAAAGTTTATTTTCTTAGAGAATAACTTAAATCATAAATGACAATTAAGGTTAAGGTTAAAGGTTTGGTTCTTGATATAGATGAAGTCAGAGCAAACTTTGACTGACTACCTTAAAAATACTATATATTCAGGTGTATATTGTAGTTTTAATGTACTTAAGTCTCCGTGTACAATAACATCACTCTTAAGATTGAAGTAAATATGTCTTATTTTACATTTGCGTGAGCGTGGATTGGATTTGATTCATAAAAACTGCATTTCATCTGTTTCTTAATCAACCCAGATTCACCAAAAAACCTTAACAAAAGCCATAATATGTGCATGTGTTTCAATAATCCTTCCTAATTCTCCACCGACTTGATGCGCATTCCCAAACCTGAAGCGCATCAGTTAGATGTTCAGTCACTTTTTCTTCAAAGTGCAGCCTTTTCTCTTCTGACGGAAAATGCAAAAACAATAAGTAAATAATGATATGGATTTCATGCATTCCTGGGCTCTAATTGAAACAGGTGTGATTAGCATATTGTTTGTGTTTCATGCTGCACCGTAGGCCTATTTGTGTTTTACGGGGGACCTTTATGGAAATGAGCGCTTTGGAGAAAAAAAAAAAAAAAATCAACAGAAATGTATCCTATTTCTTTAAAAGGGGCACAAATTTACTGTGAAGATCATCCTGGCAAAACCACAGAGGGAAATGTCAGAAAGGGAAAAAAAAAGGTTCAAAGAGAAAATAGCTGACTGACTCTGTAAGTGAAGCTAAGCTCAAAATGAAAAATGTTCATTATATGCCCGTCAAGGTGAAAGGAAGCCATCTCCTCGCCGCCGCAGTTAAAATGTCGACCTCTCCTTCTCCGAGGGTGAAAAGAGGAGGAATGGAAGGAGAGGAGGAAACACCGAGTGTGTGTGTGTGTGTGTTTTGCATGTATGTGTGTGAGTGACTGATCTGAGCTGCAGTTCAGACAAGGGCAGGGATGTTAATGGTGCTGCTCAGTAAAATGACCCTTACATCCGTTTCTTCATACATTTTCCAGCGCTTCAGAAGTCCTCATATTTTCCCCTTGTCAGCAGTGTTTGTGTATCATTGTTGGGCTGTGTGTGCGACCTCTACAACGAGTGTGGCGCCCTCTCGCCCCTCTCCTTGTCTCTTTGTATGTACCTGCTCATGTTAAGGCTGTTGACTCGCATTTTACTCAGCTGTTGAAGCACAATGTTAGCGTTGACCTCCGCCGATCACAGACGCCGGCAACTTGGCCTCATTACAGACAATTTTCACATTTTTTAATCTCACATAAAAATACTAACGCAATGAAATCAATGCTGGAGCCGCTTTTTGACGTGTCTAAGACTCCAGTCACCCTCACCCTATCATCTCTTTTCCAGTTGTGTAATCTGCGCTCTGTTATTTCTGTTTTTTTTATGCACTTTAATTGTTTTTTTATGCTCTTTTATATACATGTATTTATAGATGTATGTGGCTTTTTTCTAGAAGTATGTGTTTTTTGTAGTATTTTTTTTTTCTATCACAAGAATTCATATGTGTATATACATATATGGCAAATCATTTTTTGAATCTTCAATCTTTTCTGTATAAATCTCTTAAACCACTTCGGCTCTGCTCAAAACTACCAAATGTTCAGTCATTTTAAGGATTTTACTCCAGTTTGAAAACACGATGCCACTTGTTTAATTTTAAAAAAACAACACAAAAAATATATATTTTCCATATAATACACAGTGGAAGGTGTTTTATATCAGAGTCTTGGACTGATCAAATATTATTAATAACATTGTAGCAATGATTTAGTGCATCATGACATAAAAAAGACTCACATTCACATTAAACTCACATTAAAATACTTATGCGATGAAATCAATGTAGTTGCTACTTTTTGACATATCCAAGACTCCAGTCACCTTCACCCTATCATCACTTTTCCAGTTGTGTAATCTACTGGACCCTCGAGCCAAAGATACACATGCAAATAACTGCTATAAAATCAGCATAGATCAATATTTTTTCTTTTTTTTTTCCTGTATAAATTTCTTAAACCACTTCAGCTCTGCTCAAAACTACAAAATATTCAATCATTTTCAGGATTTTAATCCAGTTTGAAAACATGATGCCACTTGTTTTATAAAAAAAACCCAGCACAAATTATGATATATTTTCCATATAATACACTGTGAAAGGATGTGCCATTATTTTATATCAGAGTCTTGGACAGGTCAAAGATGATCAATAACACTGTAGTTGTATTGATTCAGTGTATCATGGCCAAAAATGACTCATTGACTTACGTGGAAACTGTATTTTTTAATCTCACATAAAAATACTGGTGCAATGAAATCAATGTTGTTGCAGAAATATAATATAATAATACAAATTTCTTGTGTTTCTCTCATAAATAACAGTAACATCATGTGTTAAAACTGTCTTTTAAATGGTTAAAGTCCTGATCATTGATAAATATTTGGTAGTTTGAGCAAAGCTGAGGTGGTTTGAGCGATTAATGCAGAAAAACAAGGGAAAAAAAGCATATATGATGATTTTAGAGCATTTTTCTGTGCATGTACATTTTTGGCTCAAGGGTAGTAAATTAGAGTGGTCCACAAGGATTAAACTGATTAAAATGACCCCTGATTTAATCTGATTGGACTGATATTCTGATTATCAGTGGAATATCAGACACTGAGCAGGGAGAGGATCTGTGTAAAAAGTACATTTTTGGAATGATTAATAATGTGTGGATTTTCCTACATCATCAAGAGCTTAGACACAAATAACACTAATGTTTCTAATCATTGCTATGACTTTTTTTCATACATAATGTTCATCATCAAATTCAACCCGATTCATCTGTAAAAAATAACAACAACCAAATAAAATCTGACTTCACAGAACCAACATTAACTGATAAGTGAAAGTTTATCATCAGCACACTTTAAATCCGGTGGTTGATGGTTGTAAATATTCTAAAAAATGTTTAATTTACATCTCAGTTTGCTCATCCTACATTTCCCATAATGCTCCTCTTCTTGTTTCTTTGTATGTACCTGCTCATGTTAAAGCTGTTGACTCGTGTTTTACTCAGCTGTGAAGCATAATGTTGGCGTTGACCTCTGCGGATCACAGACACCATTAACTCTTCCTCATTACAGACAAATTTCTATAATCATATGTTACTTGAATCACTCACTGCAGTCGTGTTTGTGTTTGTTCATAACAGCCCTCTCTCTGCGTTAACACTACGGCCGCTGTGATGCTGTGAATCCCTGAGAACCAAGCAGCGTCTGACCACACCGTTGGCAAAAAACATTCACAATCGATCGATGCAGGCTCACAGTTGTGATTTGTGAGTTTTGTACTCGTGCCAAGGCTCGTTATAATTTTTATAAAGATTCGATGCCAGTGTGGCTGGGCTCAACTATCTGTTATGGATTATGAGCTAACCTTCTACCTCTGCCTCTTATTTCTTACAGCAGTCTTAGATGTGAAGTATTACATTTTTATGAATGTGAGCGTTGAAGTACACTTCCCCCGAACTCAGTGCAGTCATCATTAACAGTCTCCCTACTGCTGCAAACTTTTCCTTTATTTTACTCTCTTTTATTTGATGAAAATCACTAAGAATTTTCCACCTTCACAGCTCTGAAGTTTTCTTTATTGTTAGAGTGAGGATTCACCACTGGAAGTCAGTTTTTTGAGCAGCACTGAAATCACTTAAATATGCTTCTTACAGGTTGTATAATGAAGTTCACGTTACTTTTAGTTGATGCGCATAGCGATTTTCATTGTAAGAAGAAATACAGATTGGTAACAGTCTTGGGATGCTGCCTTAGAGTGCAAAAATAAAGAAATAATCAATTTAACAGATGCAGAATACAGAATATGCAACAGAATACAAGTATACAAATGAAATGTTAGTTACTTGTGTCAATTTGGTTCAATTTGTTGTCTATTTTGGTGATTTTTGTTAATTTCGTTTAGTATATTAATCATTATGTTGATTATTTTGTAAATTTGTTCAGTGTTTTGGTCATTTTGTTGATTGTTTTTCCAGATATTAGTGTTAATTCTGTTAGTTGTTCTGTCAGTACATTTCATTTTCAACAGTTCATTTTGTTTTGTTGCTAGTCCCCCCCCTTTTTTTTATTTATTTATTTTTTTTTAACAATGGCATGAAAGGTCTAATTCACCTGTAAGTTAGAGACATGATATTGTTAATATGTTTATACATATATATATATATATATATATATATATATATTTCAGTGTAACGGTAGTGATGCTTCTTAAATTTGCGTTAGAATGACAAACATTCAGATACCTCTCCCTATTGCCTGAGACGTTCACGGTTCAAAACAAAAGCTCTGTATGAACACGGTCCAAGCACAACATTTTCGATTACGCCCACCTAAAGTCTATAGTCGCGGTAAATTGATTGATCGGTTGATTGATGGACAAAGTAACTTTCTAACAAACAAACGACCTTTGTTGAAAGACTTTGACGCTGTTAATAGTAAACTTTCCTCGCTAAACTTGAGATTTACGAGCTGCACCTGAAGGCAGCATTAAATGCTATCAACAGGTGTTCCAGCTGCAGTGAATTGACGACTTCGATTAAAAATTGGTTAAAAACACGTTGAAAGGTAATAATATGTGAACTTTTATAACTCCGGTGAGGGAATTTGGTACTTCCATTTTAGTTGTGACCTGCACATTAACAGTAGACCGTTTTCTGTGAGGTATTGTATGTAATTTGTCTTAATTGAGCTCACGCAGACTTAATAGCTTATTTGCCGGTTGATAAATGATAGCACTGACTGTTAGCACCGTTTGTGGAAGGTGGAGTTGGATAATTAACGGCGGATTATCAGTTTGTATGTGATTTAGAAGTTCTAGTTTTACTATTAGTAGTCACTAGAAGAATGTGGATATGTTTGTGTTTACTGTAGTCAATTTCACTTTATATTCCTCATTCCCAAACATGCTAATGGAGCCTTAAGCTAGCATTAACAGGAGTTTACACTATTCACGGGACTCAAGTGAGCTGAACTGGGTCAGGACCACCACCACAGTAATGTCCACCTCATTTTTCTACATTACTCAGAGCTGGGGGTTGAAGTTCCACCTTAAAAAGACATGATTTAGCCCCAGTGCTGCACCGGCTGACACGGCCCTTCATTACCATGAACACACACACACACCGGAGTTTATTTGTGACTCAGTCCCACATCCACCGACCTGCTGCCACAAATACCCAGCAGAACAACAAATGTGGATTAATCCACTTCTGAAAATAGTTCCCGACATATGTTTGATAAAAACCACAGTGTTCAGCTCCTTGAGGATGCCTGTTTTTATAATAACACACAGGGTCCAAAATTAACTTCTACTTCATCTGCCAATGAGAGGTAAACTGAGAGCATTTAGCAGCCAAACACATTGTTTACCGCCTTTAAAGCTTCATTTATCTGAATAAAAAGCACCTCAGTTGACAACTTAAATGAAAAATTCCACTAGTTATCTGTCTGATTTAATATTTGCCATCCAATAATAATATAACCATTAAAAATGAAGTAGGAACCTGCAATTTGTTCATATATAGGGTTAGAAACCTAACCCTAAAGAGTATCTACAGATGACACTGCTTTATAGATTTATGTCTGCACATGATACAGGCATATTTTTTCCACTAACACACACATTGGACATCATGTATTTTATACTTAAATGCCAAGCATTAAGGAGAATGTCCTGCATTCTGGTTTTTTTTTGTTTTTTTTCTCAACATTTTCATGTTTGTTGTTGGTGTTCTGTTTCATGCTGCTCACATGGCACAAAAAAGCCACTTTTCCTGCTAAAAATGGGCTTGGATTTGATCATTGTTGGGCCAGATTCTTTGACTGTAACCCAAAAGATATATTATATCAGCTTAATTTGCTTAAATTGTTTATTTTTCAGCCAAACCCAGAATTTAGCCACATTTGGTGCTTGATTGGTTTAATTTTGGACCTTGTACATGTGAGCTGCTTAAAACAGATGTAACAGAAAGTCAAAGCTTTTCAGTGATTATGATGCAAATTATTGATTAGGTCTTTCTCAAGTATTTTTGGGAATAAGAAAAAACATAAAATATTAGCTGACTGAACATTTTGATCTTAATTTCACTCAACACCATAATATAGTTTGATTCATTACACAAATATGAGGTTCATTACTTGTTTTTATTCACCACATTATGCTCCTCAAGGTTAAAAATCCTCTATAGATATAAGATCTACGCCTTAAATCCAGTGGTTGTTTTCTTGTGTTAACCCATGAACTAACCAGATGATAATCAGGGATGGGGATTGATTTATTATTCTCATATCATGAAATAAAGAGCAGAAAAATACCTATATATTTTGCTCATTATTTGGCTTCAAAAACATGTTTCCACTGTCTGCTTTTTCTCTATGCAGCTTCTGATTTGGATAGAACAGCGTGGACACCAGACGTCACTCACAGCATCAGCCGACCGTGATTTATTTTCTTCTCAACTCATCACCTTCGACCTCTGACCTCTGAACCAGGTAGGATGACTCACTTTCATACAACTTACATAACCGATGGCCTGAGATGCAAGTGTTTATGTCGGAGCGTGAACTGAAGGGAAAGAACAGAGGAAAAAAACCCAAAAAACTATCCATCTCTGTCAAAGCAAATGGGAAATATCACAAAGAAGATGTACTATGGAAACAAATCACATCATATTAAATGTAATAAATGAAAAAATATACGTCTAGCACAGCCCTTCAATGTGGTGTGAGTCATCGCTCTTGTGATGCAGGATGATCCGACATGATCTGATACAGTGCAATGAAAAAGGATATAACATTTCACGGTTCAGTATGGCACAGATAGTTTGATTTTTCTGCCTGTTGTTCTTATGCAGTCAGCACGTCATGAATTAAACTAAAAAAAAAAAGTTCAACTCTTAGCTTATGTTTTTGTTTGTCTCATCCTGCAGCTGAGCATCTAAAACACCGGTTCATAAACTGAAAAAACAGAACAATCGAATCAAACCTCGGTGGCGCCTTAAACTGGCCCTTATGTCCCGTTCGCTGTCTGAATTAAGTGCTTTTCTTCCTCCATGATGATCTGTGACTCGCCTGGGCCCACCTCCGCCTCTGCAGTGCCTGAAATCTCTGTTTTGAGATTTGGTGGTGAGAATTGGGAAGTATAGAGAGGAGGAGAAATTGTTGGTCATGTTAAATAATAAATAAATCATAAAGGTGTAGGTCTGAGATGTTAAAAATGATGCATGCTGAGTTCCTCCCTAATTGTCTGCAGCATGTCTTTGAATCTTAACATCCATGTCAGCGATGTGCAAGTTAAAAATTCGTAATTGGTTGCAGTCACTTGTTAGATCTCTTGGAATTTATGAAATTGCTTTACCAGTTACTGCATGTTAAAGGAATTAGTCACTAAAAATAATGTTTGATGCTTTTTTTTTTGCATGTCTACTGAGGCTTCTGCACGGCATGTAGCAAGAAAATGATGAGATTTTATCCATTTTAGGATCTAGTGCTGTCCATTCTTTGTGCATTATGGCTTACTGTCTCTCTTTATCTTTGGTATTATGATTATTAGCTGCTTGAAAGTAGCAGGGAGGGGCTTTGTGACTTCACTAACGTACATGCGCTGTTTTCCTGGTTTACAGCGCTTAAATCCAGTCTTGGAGTAGTTCCTCCATCATATGTGGAGTCTTTTGTGATTAGTGTTGTAGAGACCTGTTGTTTTACTCCGGTTTTAGTCGGAATGAAGGAGGAAAGAGTAACATGCATTTCTATCTCACATATGTGATAGGGTGACTGTAGATCCTTAAAAAGTCTTAAATTAAGGCCTTAATTATGCTTAAAATTGACAATTAATCCTCAAATGTGACACTCAAAGGCCTTAAAAATCCCACAGACACAATAAATGATATTTTCTTTGTAAATCTTTTACAGAATTAGTCCAATGTGTAATTAGGGTAGATCATTTTGGGAATGCATGTAGCCTCCAGCAATAATTAGTGGGTGAAGGGGTTCAGGTATGAGCTTTAGACCAAATATGCCTTGGAAAATGTCCTAAAAAAAAGTCATACATTCAGCTTCATTAGACCTACAGATATGCAGATTGTGTATTTAATGCATTTGTTGTGTATTATTTTATAGTATTTTAGCATATTTTGTGTGTTTTACTTTTTTTATTATTATTTTTTTGTATATTTTAGTGTATTTTTTTTGTGTATTTTTTGTGCCTGTTGGTGTATAATAACTCCAACAATCATTCATGGGTGGTGGGTTCAGGTGTGAGGTGTAGCAGCTTGAACATCAGTAGCAGAAACATTAGTCATAGACACATGGAAATGTAATGTTAGTGGATTGAAACATGGTTAAAACTGACCCGTTGGAATCGTATTTATGTGATTGGAAAATATGAAATGACCAGAAATGCACTGAAAAATGTCCTAAAAAGTAAATTCTGCTTCCTCAAACCGGCTGATAACCTGGTGTAATGTTGGTTATTTATTAGTGTTCATTGTTCTGTCACAATAATTGCTTTTCCATTGGATATATGAGCAAAACTTTACCGATATTTACTAAATGTCGAAAAAACAGAAGTGCATCATGTCGGTTTTTCAGTTAACTCGCAAATGTGATGATTTAATTATCGCAAGATGACACGGGAAGTCATTCCACAAACATGGCGACAAACAGAAATATTTAGATTTACAGATATATTCATTATTGTTATATATTGCCCGTCTATCCCCTACTAATTTAAAAAAAATGATTCAGTTTCCTGGTGTGTCCACACATACCGCGACATGCTTCTTTTAAAACTCTTCTTCGCTTGTTGTAACATTTGTCAACATCCGATTTTTTTAATTCACCTGACTGTAGTTGCAAAAAAAGGTCTTTACATTGTAGTTTTGTGTAATATAACATTTGTGTTATGCCCAAAAAACCACCCCTTGCCAGCGCAAAAACTTTCATTCGAAAAACGAGCTTTGGGGAAACTGTCGTTTTTATTCCATTAGGTGAATTTTTATGCGCGAGTTATATTCGTGCAATTTGAGGGTCAATGGAAAAGTGACTACTGTCTGTAAGTTTAGATTAGGGCCATTTCATGATGTTAGATTTGTCATATGAGCTACTTTTCAGAGGGATCATACGTTAAAAACATTAATGAAAGTACTTGCGTTCATTTCAGATGTCCTGTGTATTAGTGTAATTAAGGTATTTTACAGAGTGGTGATCTAACCTATGGGTTTGTAGCATTAATGCCAGTAACAGAGGTCAATATGATAGTGAATTTATTTCAGCATCTCTTCAGAGTTTGTGTAATGTGTTGTTTTGCTGCTAAACAAATTGAGTATGAGCTGCAGGTCTGATGTCTGATTTACAGTGAGTCTGATTC
>JAPTMW010000028.1:20072242-20082394 GCA_029822955.1 Ostorhinchus angustatus
CTCAAAGACTACTCCGTACCTCTTGATCCTTTTCTACATTTTCATGAAATTTTGACAAAGCTGTAAGTTTTAGATTTGCTGCGAGGATTTCGTTCAGCAGTGGGATTGTAGTGAAGCTGTTGAATTTGGACAAACCAGATACAGTCTTAGTCGACTCCAGCGTTTCTCTCAGTACTACACCGGTAGTGAACGTTGGGGATTTGTACTGTGAAGTCCTAACATGGAGTATATATTGGAAATAAGTAAGTGGGATATGTAGTGAAACACCCTGAGGCGCTTCTAGTTGGCTTTAGTATATATTCATGACCATTGAAACCTTCACCTCACCTTATTTTAGTTGGAAAATTTGTCCTTTTACCGCTTAATGCTTATATAATATTTATCTTAGCTGTACTGTGTGTGCGTGTGTGTGCGTGTGTGTGTGTACTGCTTTATGTTCTATGAGGTAACTGCCAAATAACAAAGACAAGCAGAAGAAAACAGTCTTTCCATTTGCAGAATCATAGATTAACATAACATTACAGTCACATAAGCCAATATTCATGGCTCTTCAGGGATTTTTGGTCTGGGATTTGGCTCTCGATTTTAATTGTAGGATAGACCTCATTTTAACCTTATTAAACCATCAAGCCGTGTATCTCTGGTTTAATACTAACCGTCTGTATTCAGGTGTCAGGACACTTGGTGTGTTTCCATCTGACAGTTTTTATTTGAGAGGAAACACACAGATTTTTCTTAAATGTCTTTACAATAGGAGATGCTTAAAAGTTGTACTAGATAATAGTAATAAGAGTTACGTGTATGAATAATTATAAGCATTTGTATGTGTGAACTGATGTAGTAATACAAGAAACCAGGTCATATTAGATGGAAACGGCAATGTAAAACAACATGATCCAGAGCAGAGGTTCAGTTCCGGAAAAACCATGAAACTCCAGATTTCCTGAAGTCATATGTGAATATAGAAAATACTGCATCTGATGGACTAACATGAAAAAGATGAAAATGCACCTAAATTAACATTTTCTTTTGCAGATTTTCTGAAAATTTGGTAAATATTTGTGACACATTTGGAGAGAAATCTGAACAATGTTGCTGGACAGTCTGTAGTAAAAATAAATAGATAGTAATCAGTGAATAATACAATGAATAGCACTAATTGTATCTATTTAGACTTTTGCATTTGCTTTGTTGGATATTAATGTGAAAATCCACTTAATTAGAAAAACTAGAGCATCAAATGAATAATGACTGACTCTTTTTTTTATTGTTATGCACAGACACTACCAAACAGCAAAATCCAATTCAGTTCAGTTTTATTATGTAGGGGCCAATCATAACACGTGATTATCACTTTGCAAATTCAGATAAAGGCCTTGAGAAGACTATATGGAGAGAAAACCCAACAGATTCTCCAGGAGGAAGCCCAAGGCGACAGTGAAGAGGGAAATCTTCCTTTACATAGGGAAAAACCTCTGATAGAACCGAACTCCGGGTTGGTGGCTGTCTGCTTTGACCTGTTGGGTGTAGTGGACAGAGCAAAAACTGAAATTAGGTGCTGTAGTTATGATGGTATGATTTGGGTTTGGAGAGTCCTTCCCTGGGTACATGTTACTTGATTTAAAAACTACATTTTCACACAACTATTATCATTAAAAGCATAAACAAGTGCTGTGTTGTTACGTAATCCTTTAAATATATGTGAATAAATACTGTAATATTGTAATGCCCTGTCTAAATATTGTTTCTGATGGTAAAGTTTACAACAAAGTCACCGTATACGCTCAGTGTCTCACTGGAATAAATCTGAAATGTCAGTGGAATAAATAACATCGGTAGTATAACCATAAATGACAGGAAAAACATGGTGGAGAAATCTCACCATAGTTATTTCCTTTTCATGCAGCCAAAGTGCTGTGAAAAGTGTTAAAATGGTTGGAAAACCCAGTCATTTTAACCACAGGTATAGTTTTTCATAAATGGCGGATATTTCACCAAGAAGTACATTATTACAACCTTGTAAAAAAAGGAAATTTCAACAGTGAGCTGCAGCGTTGACAGTGAGTGTAAAAAGAAGTTTGAGTTTTGATGCTTGACTTCAGTACTTTTCACATGAAACTTCAGTGAAAGACTTTTAATGCGGCATATTTGCACTGTAGTATTGCTTCCTGTAGGTTTCAGATGCTCGTCACACGCTGCTGATTTTTGGTTTTATTCCAACACAAGAGGTTATTTGCATTAAAAAGACAGAGTTGCTGTACATTATGCATTTAAAGGAAATTGATGTCATGCTACGAGTGTCAGTTTCAGAGCAGAAAATGTAGCCCCGACCCCCCCCCCCCAGAAAAATCACACTTTGTCTTCTCTTTGCCTTTGAGTCCAACCTACACAAAGCTCCTGTTCTTCGGGTTTTTATCAGGGAGGCGGCGCTCGCTAACTTTGACCACTGTCCTCCTCGTCCTCGGGCAAACAAACAGCCCATTTCAGAGGTGAAAGACCGTGGCATTCCCGTTGAAAAAACATTCTCTCATTTATTTCCAAGTGTGACACTGTGCTTCCTAATACCCTTGGGACTCCTGCGTCCGTAGTTCCAGGTCGGTTCCCAAAAGTAGCAGGACTGCATTAACCTCTTTTCCATACCCCTCCGAACACAAACACACTCACACCCCAAGGTAACTGTGGGTAGTAGAGCCCCAAAGCTTCGTCGTCCAGGACAAATTGGTAGCAAGCGGCTCATTTACTCGGAGCCGTCATGAATGGACTGTGCCGTGACTGTGTAAACAAGTGCAAAGACTCCCAAGGGCATTCCTGCATAAATAATGACTCCAAGAGATGTTTGCCATTTGTACCACTCACTGGTTGCAGACATGGGTCAGCTAGTCTCCTCTGTGGGGAGTCTTCAGTAAACAACAGCCGCCGTGTCCATTAACGGCCACGTGGAAAGTTTACCTGGTCACAGGTGCAAGGGCCGGTCTCTCCGGCTGGAGGATACTGGGAATTTATTTGGCTTGTTTGGAAGCTTTTGGTTTTCTTCTGCGGTCTCTGCAGCAAAGTTTACCCATTTACGCATCTGCAGTGGATCGGTTTTTGTGACACAGGTGGGATTACGAGCAAAAATCTGACTGTGATACAAATATTCAATACATTTAAAGTTGTCATTTCTTTCAATATTTAAAGCTGATTTTTAGGCCAACGTGAAGAAACTAGATGCTATTTGTGGGTTAGGGTTAATAAAAGGGTTAAAATGCAAAGAAAACAGCAAAGTATTGAAACATTTTCCAAGTAGTTTCGCTAATGACATAAACAAAATAAACCCTAAATGCAAATTAGTGCAGCAATGGCGATCATTACAATGTAAAATTGGATTATGCTTCACAGTCAAACATTGTTCCCACAGTAGGTAAAATGCAGTAGGCATGGGTAGGAAGGAATAGAATTAATCTGAAGATAACAAGCATAGTTGCTGTTGTCTCCTGATCCATACTCCAGTCCAGTAGGTCACAGTAATGCATCTTAAAAGTAGTGATATTTTACTTTTTTTAAATGGAATTATGCATTTTAAAACATTTCCCTGTGGTCTACATTAACTGTAAATGCTGTGCTTGGGTCTGAATTCTTCATTAATTCAACTCCACAGGTCCATCTTCAACCCTATTTCTGAGTGATGACACCAGATAGGTTGTTTTGAGCGCTGGCCCTTTAAATGCACATGAGCCACTTCTTTCCCCACCCCCTCCAGGATGTGGGCTGTGCTGCTCTGTCCCATTCAACCAACGATTGAACATTTTAGGTAATCTGCTGACAAACAATTATGTCTTATTCGGAGAAATGCTCGTCTTGACCTTATATGTCCAAATGTTGTAACAAATTAAGCAGGAATTAAAACAGGTTGTAGAAATCCACTTGATTTTTGCCAAAATTAATATAAAGAGCTTTGCAGCACCTGGAGGGTTCAAGTTCAAACTTTTTGAGCTGTCAGGGTCCAAATACCCAAATAAATGTACCAAAGGCTAATAAAAGTAGGTTTAGCAAAACATGGCTCCTTTAAATCTGGATGCCAACCACATGATAGTAGATGAAGAAGAAGAGATTGCAGGCATTACTATAAATGATATCACAATAAGTACTTTTTATATTGTGATAATTTGTAGATTAGTGACTGTGATTTTTCACGATTTCACAGTAATTAGTATCGTCTGTAATCCATTTGACAGAATTAAAGCAACTTCATGGCTTTTCTATTACTTTTGGATTATTTCAATACTCAATAAGTAAAATGTGACTTTTACTTTCCATTTTAAGTCTGGTCAGAACCAAAAATCTGCCCAGAAAAGACACATATTGTAACCTCAGGTGTAAAGTCGTGGCTTTAACTCTAAATGCAGTAGATTGTTTTCTGTGTTGCATTAACTTGTGTGAATGTTCTGGACTGGTTCAGGGTCCAGTCGGATTGAAACCCTGCTGTCGACTGAACCAGACAGTGTATTAATGCTAGCTTGTAGCAGCACTTTTCACTAGCCCTGTAAACGCTGTCAAAGCTGATTCTGTCATCTCAGCCATAACTTCATCCGCAGCTTTTTTCCGTTTGTTTTTTGGGGCTAAACATAGACTCGCAACCCGCTTGTTCTGCTCAGTTCATGTATGTTTCTGTGACTCCATGGAATCTCTTGTCATGAAGTTGTGAATGATGACGGCTAAACGTGGTTCTAGATTTCATCTGGTTTTTGTGTGCCTCTAATTCAAATATGAAAAATCTGTTTAATCTATGCCTGTGTTATGTCTCTCAGGTTCATAAAAACATCTGAAGAAGGACAACGTGGAAACCAATATTTTTATCTTCAAATATACATGTTTCCAAATGAATTTAATAAACACTCAGTGGGTGTATGTTTCCTATTTCTTTTGGTTATACTAGACACAGCAAAATGGAACATTCTCCTTTATTTGTACTCTGTATTTAGCCCTTGTTTTGCCTACATTTTAGGTATTGTTTTCAATGCACGTCTTAGTGTATTTTCATTCAGGTGGTGTTGTGAGTTTGCACGCATGCATGTCAGCATGTCACGGTAAAAGTGTAATCCTACTAATCCTATTTTTACTAAATGCATCTGTAATTTGATTATGAACTGAATACAGTATCCGACCACAACATCATCGGTGTTTTTCATTAATCTCCTCTTCTGCTGCCTGTTGAACTAAAGGCTCATGCACTCAAAAGTAGTTAATTTGTCTTTCAGACTTTTGAGGGATTGTGTTTTGTCATCCTGTCAGGGCAGAGGTTGTGGTGGCAGGTGAGAAGTCAGAACGCATTATGTTTGCTGTCATTTTCGCCAGGCGTAGACCTGTCTGCGGACTTTGACAACACATGAAGCAACACCAGCGCACTTTATTCTTGGGGTTTTTTTTGGGTTTTTTTTGTCTTGGTTTTTGCTGCAGACTGCAGGCTGTCAGATGTCCGCACTGGTCCCTTTATAGCCGTAAAATCCCGCTTTGGGGGAGCTTCCTGTTGTTGTGGCTTCGTTTCTAACAGGTTGATTTGCAGTTTTGTTCCAAGGACAATAAAATTACAGTTACTCTATTGTGTTCTTTCTGAACTACTCTAGTGTTATTCTCACCTGGCTAATCTAGATGAAGCATTAGACACTGACCACAGCATTTTCTTGATGTTGGGGCATCTGTGGTTCATACAATGTAGAACAAAACTGATTAGAATAAGATTATTTATTGTTAATTCACTATCTGCATGTAAAATACATGCAGTAGACCCACGCCTTACTAGCGGAAAAAAAAAGAAACCCCAAAGAACATTCTTACCACTATTTTATTCAAATCTATGAGCAGACTTAGTTGAACTCATTTTTACTTTAGGCTATATTATTCTCTGTTTTACCACTTGGAAATGAAAACACGTGGATGTTTAAAGCAGGGCTTGACATGTGATGAACACATGTTGAGAAATGTAGGAGGTCTGAAAGAGAAATCTTAACTAACCCATTTTTCCTTAATATATGAGCAGATATTATAGGGAAAATGATTTAATTTATTTGACTTCTGCACCATCCTCTATAAACACAGTTTAAATGGTATAAAGAGGTCCATAATAAAGTAGTTCTTCTTGGTTTTAGCACCAACCACAGTCTGTTCAGTCTCTTTAGACCCAAATGACATGGAGCAGATTTTAGAAACAGGCCGTCTGCTCACGCTCACTCCATCCTGACCTTTTTATTTTCTACTTTAAATAGAAAAAAAGGCGTCTGGAGGGCTTGTAAGTGCTGTTTTGTGTTTCTTAAACGTTTGAGTTGTGACTTGGAGTAATGAGTTAGACTAATATTCAGAAAGCGTACCCACTGTTGGGTTTAATTCCTGTAGAGACAGAGAATAATGCTGTTCTGTTTCCGTGGCTATTACAGTCAAACAGCGAGGTGACGTGGTTATTTAATTTAAAACTGCAGTGATTATTCAATCTTCAGCTGTTTATGTCGTTAATGTATTATTATTATTATTATTATTATTATTATTATTATTATTATTATTATTATAAATCTATCATTTTCAAATTATGGTGAGACTGTGATCTGCTAAAAGTTCAGAGTATTTTATTTATTTATTTATTTATTCATTTTTTATGAATTTACACCGATCACTTCAATATTTATTCTTAGTTTATTTTCAACAGAAGTGGAAAACCCTATAGAGTGTGAAGTCAATCTTAATATGAATATCAGCTATTACACTTGGGATCGCCAGTGTATCTATGATAATCATTTTGGAAGTTTATTATATCTTTTATTATAAGAATTTTCTGTTATCGTCCTCTGTGACATTAAACAGAATATCTTTGGATTGAACAAGATGTGTGTTTTATAAACCAAAACATCTTGATGATCGATTGGTGGAAAAAAGCCGTTGACAGTCAAAGTAATCATTACCTACAGTTGCAGCCTTGTGCTGAGTTGTCGTTTTCTCTGCTGTCGGTCATTCTAATGTAGTTACAACAGGAATTAAATTAACAATGAACAAGGGCAAAGCGCACCGCCCTGACGAGTCAATCACCTTTTTGTTGGGAAAAAGAGTTTTTATTCACGGAGGGAAATCTGTCGTAGCCTGGTTGAAAGTTCATGGATGTTTCAGAGCACTAAACTCCTCACTTGTGGAAATATTTCACTGTAGGGATGCTGGAATGTCTGTCCTCCACGGAGTCGCACTATTTTGGCTAAAAGCTGAGCGCCGTTCTTCTATTTTCACTTTGCTCAGGAAGCGGTGGAGCGCTGACCTGATATCATCTGCAGCTCTCTGAGCGTCGGGTTCTTTTGACTGCTGTTACTGTATGTCAGGAGCTGCCGGCAGGTCCGCTGTGCTTTTTGCAGACGGCCACACAGCTCTCCCAATTGTGTTGCATAATTGTGTGGCATATAGGTTTCCGCTCCAAGCGTGGGTTTGAGGGAGAATGGAAAGCAAGAGGATGTGTCAGTGGGAGAGAGGGGAAGAAATAAAGAGGAAGACAAAGCAACACCCACTCCTCATTAGCTTAAACATTGCGTGTATCCGTTATCCTGTGCGATAACATTAGAAGACGGTAGGGGAAAAAAAATGTAAAAAAATAAAATAAAATATAGAAAACGGAAGCCCACATCTACTGCGCCACAACATGGGACGGAGATATAAAACAAATCTCCACACTTAGACTCTGCCATCTGTTCATTTTGGAGAAGAGCACGCCTTTGCGACACTTTTTTTCTCCCCTCCCTTAGAAACCATCAAGCTTTCTCAGAAACCAGACAGCTTGACAAAATGACATGTGTGCATGCCAACCCCGTGGCTGCATCCTACCTCCTTTACCATTCCACCCCCCCACACACACTACATAGTTTGCATATCTAAATCCAGTTTTTGATAGCATATGCGAAATACAATGTGACATAATACAATTTGAGCTCCATGTGAGAAATGGGATTATCTTGGTCGTGATTGTCGGCGCTGTGTTACAGTAATCACTTTCTTCCAGGAGCGAGGATGTGACTCACTCACAACTTGACCTGCTGTCATTATCTATTCACTCTGACACTATTTATGCATTTGGCTTGATATTTTTGTTTTCCTCCAGGTGAATTAGAAATGAATTTTGGAAATAGAATAAATAAATAAAAGAATGATGAAAAAATGAGTAATCCCCCTGCAAATTAGAACAAGGAGTAAATCCCCCCGGCAGTAAATCCCCCACTGTTTTGCCTCTTTCTGTCTGTCACGTCGCCGTTGTTTGGAGGCTTCAGAGGAAGTGGTCGATCGTCACAGAGCAGACACATCACAGGCTCCTTCTCTGCACTCTCCACAGCCAGACAAACTCCCCGGTGGTCTAATTGATACAGGATGTGTTCTCAGGTCTCCAGAGGAAGGTCACGTCGCATGAGTCCAACAAACTGTGGAGACGCACAGCACTGAGCAAACACAATATTTACACCACAGGACTCTTTAGATGTTACACAGGTTATTCTTTCCTCTCTTTCGCACCATATGAATGTCATCTAATCTACTGACAGCTGCGTACATGTTCCAAATAACTCGCGGTGGTTTATCGATGCACTTACATGTTCTAAAATGTATATGATTGTGAACTAGCGCTGTCATTTTAACACTAATTCCATTGATGAGCGACCGCAGAGGATGGCGGGTAACCATGACAACCGCTGTTGTCATGAGGCTACGCAACTAGCACTGTTGTCATCTGCCTGTCAGAGGAGTCATGCAGACTGTTTCATTAAATAAAGATGTAAAAGGCACGTTCACACTCCCCTAATCCGCTAATAATCACTTTAAATTTGTTGAGTACCACTGGAACCATGGAAAGCCTTGCATTATGGGTTGTTAGCATTAGCATTGTAAGGCTAGCAGGTGTATTTAAGTCAGTTCATAATGGTTCTTTAGCATGACATGCACGACGTGATAATTATGTTTTCGAGGAAAATCCACAGATTTTTTTTCAACATTAAACCTTTAAAATACTTACCCTAATTCTGTTAGCGAGGGACCGCAGAGGATGACGGGTAACCATGACAACTGCAGTTGTCGTGAGGCTACGCAACTAGCACTGTTATCATTTGCCTTTTTAGAGGAATCATATGGATTGTTTCACATCACATACGGAATGTGGTGATAAAAATTCATGGATTTTTTTCAACTTCCAACCTTTAAAAATCTATTATTTACCACGTTAAATTTTTAATGTTTGCTTGTTGTCTGATCAGTGTCACTACATCCAAACTATCACCACACAGCAGACTTTATGCCTAGATCAGTCTAAATCAGAATTGCACACTGATGATTTAGTGACGTTTGTGATAATTAATTATCCTGCTCTAGTTTGTAGTGATCATTTAGTGTGTGCGCATTTTGGAGTTTTTTCTGGAGTTTATGAAGAAACAAAGCAAAACCCAGCATTATAGATGTATAACGTTACTGTGATGAGTGTTAAGTATTTTCAGTTCCATTAGACTATTGTGATCTGACCCAGTCTATCCTGTCTGATCCTCTGCTCCATTTACAGGACGTTCAGCATGAGACATAACACTGAGTGAAACCAGGACAGTGATTATTTTCTTTTTTTTATTACTTGTAACACCAGTTCAGTGCAGTGGCCATATCATCATCACTGTATCATTATCAACCTGCTCAGCCTGAATTTCGTTCACACATTTTCTTCACACATGCTCCTAAATGCATTTTACACTTCACCCATGACTATTTTTAGTCTCAAATGCAAGTGAAACTTTGCCCGTAGAGAAATTTCACATTAACAGGTTGAGGTGACCTGCATTACAGTTAATTAAGGACTCCAATAAGACCGTAGTAAGAGCAGATATTTACTTTTTCCATATGTAACCCTCTTGTCTTAGTCATATAGGGATTAGCTATACATGCCGCGCCTTCTTTACTACAACATTCATAATATAATGTGTTAATACTTAGACTTTTTTAATATTAACACAGTTTTCCAGTGCATTATTAGACTGAGGCACAGTACACAAATGTTTTCTACAGCAAGAAGTGATACTGTGGTAGCTATAATAGATTGTTTTTAATGGAAACATACTTTGAATGAGGATAATATGCTATATTAATCTAAACACAGTTATAACATAGGTCCTAAATAATGAG
>JAPTMW010000028.1:20161956-20174249 GCA_029822955.1 Ostorhinchus angustatus
TTATGTTCAAGTATGTAAAGACATACAAGGCATTCTTTACCAGTAGATGTTGTCTCCCTAATAAATTATTCCTATATACACATATTATAATCTATAGGTTTAACCTTAACCTGAGTCCCACATTGTGCAACTATGCAACATCACAGCATTTAGTCCGTAGTAGTAGTAGTTCATAGCATTGTTTTTAGTCCAGATCTTGTATTGATAATAGTGATAATAAGTTATCTCCATCACATCCAAGAGATTTTCAATGTGGTTCCGGTCTGGACTCTGAATGTTTCATAATCCTGAACCCCTCTTTAACAATGTGGTCCTGATGAATCCTGGTTTTGCCCATTTTAATCCCCTTTGCAAACTGATAGTGGTGTAAGAAATGAGAAGCTATTTCAGAACTTGTTGCGGCTGAAACTATTATCTAACTATTTGTTGAGTCAAATCCAGGTGTGTGTACGTTACATAAAGCAACAACAGACGTATCTGCGTCGGCCTGAAATTGTTTTCTAATCTCTCTGTTTTCCTCATAATACAGATAGCCTACATGTTTCATATCGTGAACTAAATGCTGTTTATATGTGGACAAGAGGCCCACATGTAGAGACGTAGAGATGTTAATTTTGCATCAGTCGCTGAGTTCAACAGTTATTCAGTTCATTTTACTCCTGTTTAATGTGTTCTGAGTGGAAATTAATTCACTGCTTATCGACTTGTTCCTGCCGCAAACAATTGTTATTTTATCAGCGTGTAAAATCCACCGCTGGTCGTCATAAACACAATCTTTACTGTTGAATTTAGCGTCATATTCAGCCGTAAACACTCATATTAATCATCTCCATGAACACCTTAACACTGACTTCTACTTTCTTTTTCCTTTTCCTCTCAGAGACACAGATAAACACATTCTCATGTTTCATTCTCTTGTCCAGATTTATTGCACCCCCAAAAGCCAAATAGCCCAGATGTTGAAAAGCCTGAATGTCTTCACTCTATCTTTCCTCCTTGGCTTTTAAATGATGTTGACCTGGGGTTTTAATGTGACTATATGTACACTCTAGTTAAAAGCATTCCTTGTAGTGTGGCACAGGAACATGTTGTACCTAAATGTGTAAATGCAGCAGAGGAGTGAAAGCTCAGGAGTTAATGCGTGCTCCACACTTTGAGGACACTTTACTTGGCTTTAAGTCTCATTTGTATTGGTCTTTTTAGCTCACTGGTTGATAGGCCATGAGCTATTGTGAAGGCGCTGTGTCTGGTGTCTTTGTCATCTTTGTTGTCTTTGTTGTTGTCGTCATTGTCTTCATGAGCAATTTCCTTAAACATCTTCTGGTCGAAACCACCGGTCAGATTCAATTCAAATTGTATACGTGTAGCTGCATTAGGATAATGTCTACAAAGTTTGTTCACTGTTTGAGTTTAGATTTTTTAATTTTTGGTATCAAAAATTTGCCATATTTTGATGGCTTCTGAAATGGAAATGGTTAGAGATATCAATATAGTTACAATTTAGCACTGATTGGAAGTCATATACAGATTTTCATTTAAAGGAGTTATATTTTGCTTTTTTAAATGGAATTATGCATTTAAGAACATTTCCCTGTGGTCTACGTCAACTGTAAATGTTATGCTTGTGTCCGGATTCTTTATTAATTCAACTCCACAGGTCCATCTTCAACCCCATTTCTGAGTATTGACACCAGAAAGATCGTTTTGAGTGCTGGCCCTTGAAATCCAAATGAGCCACTTCACGCCCCGCCCCCTCCAGGTTGTTGACCGTGCTTTCTGTCCCATTCAACCACTTGTGTTTGTTAATACAACCAACAACTGAACATTTTGGGTAATCAGCTCGAAATTTGGACATATTTTCAGTGTGGACTACAACCGCTGCTGCTGACGAGCATTTATGGCATACTCGGAGAAATGTTTGTCGGAAGTCATGACGATATATGGGGAAATGTTGTGACGTAACTAGTTATACAACGTAACAAATTAAGCAGAAATTGAAACAGATTGTGGAAATCCACTTGATTTTTGCTGGAATTAATATAAAGATAGCTTTGCAGCACCTGGAGGGTTCAAATTAAAACTTGTTGAACTGTTAGGGTCCCCAAATACACAAATAAATGAACCAAAGACTAATAAAAGTGGGTTTAGCAAAATATGACCCCTTTAAGAAGTTGTTATGCTCCAGTGAAAGTACCACCCACTTTATTGGGAGGTTGATGTCCTACATCAAGACCACAGGACTGTAACATAGCAGCAGAACTGACAACCTCACAAATTCAACCTGTTATTGATTCTTGATAGAACCTGCCGGTGAGATACAGGGACATTGGTCCTATTTTGTGAAAGGGATCCTAAGGATGCGGCTTTAGCTTGATTGTACATCCATAAGTAGGGTAGAAATCCTAGAAAACTCAGCGTGCGTTACTATATATATTCCCCATGCACACCTGTGTTCCCTGTTCCGTCCTCTTCCTGTCCGTCTCCTCCATAAACAAACTCCCTCCCGCTTGATCTTTTCAAAACTCCCCGTTTGTCCTTTGGAGAGCCAAGGTTACCATGTCCATCGCTCCCTCCCGCCGCAGCGGAGATCTGTCAACAAACTTCTGAAGACTTTCTCACTTGGCAAACTTAAAGAGGAGCGGGGTTGTCCCAAGAGGTAATCAAGCTCCTTCTCCCGCAACCGGTATCTTTAAACAGAATAGATAAAGGAGGAGTGGGTCATGCAGTAGAGCTCAGGTACTCGGCAGGAAAAGTTCAGTGTATTGATGTGCTGCAAAGGGCTGCTGCTTCACAGAGAGAGGAGCCCGTTAGACCGCAGGCTTGATACCTGCACAGGTAGCCCAAAGGGAGTCAGGTTAGCACCCAGAGAAATTGACTTTCTGAAGAAAAAAAAAATCACTTCTTTTCTTTTTTTCCTCCTTCACTTCGCTTCTTCTTACCCACCTCTTTTCCTCTTAGTGAAACAGAAGGAAGAAAAAAAAACACATGGATAAATGACTGTCTTCTTCACTGGAGACTAATGATCCACTGGTGTCTTTCAGTCTTGGCACTGAAAGTGGAGAACAGCTTTGATGATGGAGGATTGCGGCTGACAGATAAAAGCTGGATGCCCCCTCCTCCTCACCCCACCGGAGATGCTCCCCATCTTTCAGACTACTTAGTTATGTGCTCCACTGTTATTGCTATGGTAACCCATTGTTATTTTATTTCATCTTTGCCACGAAAGTTCAAGCTGAAGGCAGAGGAACCGGGTACGAATCGAGGTTGTGCTTGTCTGCCTTCCTCGTCTGTCTTTGTCTCCATTGTCTGTCTGGATCAGTTCAACGTACAGAATGTGCTGTTGAAACGCTCTGCCATGTCATTGAACAGTCTCTCTATGTTGCTTTTCTGATTTCAACTATTCAGGTTTTTGTATAAACACTATTGCAAATTTACTTCTTACATGAGACATGTGGTGACAGATATACAATGGAAGGTCAGAGTATTGAATGCGACATGTATAAAACTCTGCAAAGTTCTCACTGATCTTTGGATTCTGTGCACTGACTTTGTTACCTTCCTCTCCACTTGACTTTGTCCTTTAAAAAAAAAAAGCGTTGCTGCTTTAAAGCTGGCTTTGTGCAAATTCACCTGAATTATTTAGTAAATTGCTGTTCTGAGCTATTAAAGGGTAGAACGAAAAAGGGACTGTTTTCAAGCCCTCTCCCTCCTCTTCCCTCGCTCCTCACTTTTTCATCCATGCACAATTTGATTTGACTTGATTTGATTTGAGCCCTGCCACTTTCAGTTTGAATAAGGTAACCAGGAGTTATTTGCTAGGAGAGACAAGGGCCTCGCTGGACGGGGAGGTTTGATGAATTTTCACGCTGCTTAAAAATTCAAACTTTGCTTTATTCAAATGTAACGCATGACTACAAAGACCCGGTGTTTGATGAGGTGTATGAGATGTAAATGTCGAACGGAGCGTCTCCACTTATCTGCTCCCGCCGTGGAAGGTGCCCGGCATTGTAATCACGCCATCTGAATGGATTCAAAGTGCGCTCCTTGGCGTGAACAAGGGAGTGTTGACGGGGCGGGGCCGTACAGTGGCGTTCCCTCCCGGGGGCTCGACTCTGCTTGGATCGCACTGAGTATCCTGCAAGAACTGTTGTGCAGCTTGTACAGTAGTGTCCATTTTTCCTCAAGTAAGAACACTTCACATCTCAGATTCTGCTGCATTCATGCTACATTTATTTCTGATTTTACCAACTCGACTATGCTTGTATTCGCTCTCTACACACTGTTTCAGTCATGCTGCAGCATTTTCTTACTTCTGTCAGCCAGCCACTTTTACTCTAACCTCTGCACTCTGTATTGTCAGCCAGCCTGAAGTGTTTGCAATTCAGTAATTTGAAATTACTCCACTCTCGTACGTATACTAAGCCACTCTGGATAAGAGTGTCAGCTAAATGTCTAAGATGTAAATGTATGTAAATGTGAGACCTCCTGTGTATAGCTCCATGTCTGGCTGTGCATCAGCGTCAGCAGCTCAAGCAGGGATTCACATCAACTCCTTTCATTTAGTCCACACAGTAGCCCACAGTTTATATTGTCTCTGCACCGGGTCAGCCTGAATTTACACTCATGAATATGAAAAATAAAATACATAATAAAATGCCCACAGCTCAGATTTAAGCAGTTAAAGGTGGGATACAATATGTAACACTTTCACATTAAAATATAGAAAAAAAACTTCATCAGATATTTTCAACACTGTTCAAGTTATTTGGTGGAGCTGCCTGTTTTACTTCAAGTCTGGTGATATGATGGAGTCTGTTGTAAAGCAGAATAGAAGTACGACTGCAACAAATCACTGTTTTCATCAATGAATAAGCATTATTTTTTTAATTGATTGATTGTTCAGTCTTTAAATTGGGAAATGTTAGTTTCATATCCCAAATATATTCAGTTTACCATCAAAGAACAGCAGCGAAACAAGGAAATATTCACATGCAAGAAGCTGGAATCGGTTCCAAATGGCTTTTTTCTTAAAATATACTCAAATCATTAGTAATAATCAAAATAGTAGATTCATTTAACACTCTACAACAAATAGGTGCAGCTCTAAATGTAATTAAAAAAGTCAATAAATGAAAGCATCTCTTATTATCAGTTACATTAAAGGTTAGATGTAAAAAATGCTTATTACTGCCAATGAAAGATAATGACAGTCAAGTTGAAGTACAGGACTTGGGTAATTATGTACAGAAACATAAATTTTGTCATGTTTTCTTGTAGCTTTGTTGTTTCCCTCTAGTTTGATTGGAAGCTGAGATGGTTTTCAAAAGGTAGACAGTTCTAATGTAAGGATATAGACTCAGGAAGATTCATGGAGTCACACCAATTATTTGAGCACATTCTAGGAAGGGTGTGGCTCTAGTTGGATCTGAATATGCTTCACAAACATTGTCATCTGGCCAAAAACAAAGCTGACCGTGTACTGAATCTTGGCACGTGTAAGGTTAGGAAATCAATATTGATAAACATATGATAATATTTATTCAATAACCATTACATGATTGTTTTACAACACATAAATTCAGTACAGAGCTGATATATTTCAGTGTCTTTTTTTTTCTTTTAATTTTCAGCCAAACTTTAGAGTTTTTATGCAAGCAAAAAAGCAAATTTTTACAGTAATGTAATGTTAAATTACTGTTACATAAGTTAGCAAATGTCGCTAGTCATTAGAAGCAGTTGAAATAATTTCATTATTCATTACCAAACATAATGTCACATCAAGCAGATATTGGTAAAAACAACAACTCACATGATCCCACTCTATTTAAGATTGTAAAACTACATCATTTGTTAGTGTTTGATGAAAAACATAATGACATAGATTACATACTGTTTGTTTAGGCTGAACGATACATAGGTTTACTCAGTTTTGGTTATCAAATAGTGCAGAAATAGTATTTAAGTCACAAATTCCAAATAGTTAAAACTCAGATCAGTTTTCTGTGGTTATGTCAGGAACATAAGATGCTAAACCCCTGCACATGTGAGCTGTACCCGTTAACAGCAAGCTTACTGCAGCCACAGCCACTGAACAAAACACAATGATGCCAAAGAAAGGTAGTGAAGATGATGCTAAGATTGTACCCAGAACTAAAACAGCTGCAGGATGAACATGTTCCAAGTAAAAAAACATGTAAAGAAAGGAGGCAATGTCAAGTCACGGCACAGATGGAAGGAAGCTACAGATGTGTTGGTGTTAATGCACAGTGACACAGTTGTTGTTATTTGTTGACATCGTACATATATGGTATATCATTTTAAAGCTGCAGTGAGCAGAAACCAGGAAGAAAATGCCAGAAACACACTCCCCTGTTCCTCTGTGCCCTGAATACAGACTGAATATAAAGATGGATGGCACAGCGGCGTTTCATGCCACTATGGAAAAGTGAAGCCCAAATTTCACGGATATGGGAACTGTCACATCGCTTCACTGACAAGTCACAGAGTCTCCACATAGAGAAGGGTCTGACAGAGTCTTGACAGAGATTGGTCATTACAGCTGTCAATCACCTGTTTTTAGGACCACGATCATCTGTCAGGTGTTCACTTTTCTAAAAACTGAAAACAGAGCCAAGAGGAGCTGCAGAAGTCTAGTTTCTTCTCAGTTCACTTGAAATGAACTTTTTGCTCAGTGATGCCAAAAACTTTGTCTGGAGTTGATGTGTACAGTAAAAACCCTGATTACTACTGTGAATCATCCATAATACTGAAAGAAACTGAGATTTATTTTTTGGCTGTAACACTCTGTGCTTCTGTGTGTTTCAGCAGCAGATGTTTAGCATTTGGCAGCAGTGAGGTACATACATTAGCTCTGTGCTTACCTAACGTGACAGCTAATTCACATCTACCTCTGCACGTGGCTGAGCCTCTGGATGGTCGTGCATTAGTCTGGGGGCAAGCTCAGCTCAACCTTAAATGCTCAACGTGCATGTGACTGATAGAACATGTGTCTCCGTGCGCGGAAATACATATAGGCTTGTATTTTTCGGTGTGTATTTGTGCTTGAGCCTCGAACGGCGCTGCTCACTGCCTGGCTGTCTCTAGTCCCCCCCCAGAGGGTCATTCAGCCCCTCTCCCAGCTTCTAATCCCGTCTGTCCGGGGGAGATAGAGGGGAGCGGACGGATGCGGCGCACCCAGGGCGCCGCAAACACAATCACCAGCCTTTCACAGACACTTAACGGGGCTTTGCGCTTGTTCAACAAGGCAAAACGCGGCAGGAGGGATCAATTTAATACAAGGCCTGACTCAAATGGAGAGAGGGTAAATAAATAAGCAATGACAGCGAGGACTGTCGCACAATTTGTGCAGTGGCTGTCCACTTTCTCTCAGTGCCTGCTCTTTTGCCTCTCCCTGTAGCACCTATTCTATATGATTCCATTTCCTCCCTCAGCGGCATATGGGGACGAGCTGAAAAAGAGCAGCCCTGGCTCTTCTCTCTCATCAGGGTGTGTTATTTTAATAAATCACTTCTGCCATTGCTTGGTACATTAATTCCTCGGGCCCAGAGGGCTGTGTTGCCACTAGCAGCGATCTGCATGAGGCGCTAAATGATGTGGGGGATCCCCCGGTGAGAGAACAGAGGCTCTCTGAATCTTCCCTCCATCTCAGCCTTGTCGGTTTGGCGCTCACCCTGGGCTGGCCCGGCTCTCTGCAGACATCATAATCAGAGGAGAGCCAAGGCCTTGTCTCGCCACACATACCAATGAGACGCACATATAGCCAGAAGGGTAGTCACCTGACACCTTACTCCACCGACAGTACCCCCTCGCGTGGCTTCATTAAGCCACTTCACACTGGGGCTTTATCATACGACGCCGACTGTATGTGACATCCATATGTGTTCATGTGGCGTGTACTCTTAAAGTTTTTCTAAGCAGATTGTTGCTGCCATTTATATTCTATCATCCAAAGACACAGCCTTCTAACCTCCATCGTTCTTATAGTGTTAGTTTGGTCTGATTCTATGAGATGCTAACCCATGGTGCATGGTCTACAGTAGGTGAAGGTTTGGAGAGACAGACAGGAATACCGATATGCAAGATAATGCACTACTGTAAACAGGAGCAGCAGCAAATATATGTTGGCTACCAAAAAAACAGCATCTGTTTATAGATGATATGTTTAGAATATTTTCACTGCAGTCACTGCCCATGAAATCACCCTCTTCAAAGCCACCAAACTCATTCAACCAACTCCATTTTTACCTCATCAGACCCCAGTTAATTTGTTCGCAGGTGATTTATAAATAAGAGGACTGGCTGCATACTTTCTTATAGAAAAACGGTTAAATCTGATAGCATTTCTCCATCTTAAGATAAACTCCACAGTCACTGTGTTTATGTTCCTTCATGTATAAAGTGTCAGTCATCGTGAAGAGTATATCTGCAGTGTGCTGTTTGTTTTTACACATGACTTGTGAAAGAAGCATCTTCCATGTTTTCTACATCCTACACCTCACTCATGAAAGCAGATCCTAGAAAATATGTGATATCTTGTACACCACATGTGTACTGATGTGTAGTTACATATCAGAGAAGATGCACATGATCTCTTCTGTAACTACAAAGTCTACAGATGTAAGCCATCATAGATCATGATCATACAGAAGTATAAACCAGCTAAAAAACACCAAAGTTTCACAATAGCACAAATGAACCGCTCAAGCAGTGTTGGGCCAGCCATGTTCATGTTCTGCAGGTAAAATTAATTAAGGGTTTTTGTCAGAGGAGTTTGGTGGCTTTGAAGTGAGCAATGTAGCGGCCTCAATTCACTGTCTGACTGCAGGCTAAAACAGTGAAAACATGCTAAATATAGTGTCAAACTGGTGCAGATTTTTAAGGTGGTTAAAATCCATTTTGTCGTTGTTCACAGCAGTACGTTGCTTTGCTTCTGTTTCAGTTTTCCCCATCTGCTCCTCCATCATCCAACACATCAAGTGCATCACGCAGCATCACTTTAGAAAGTCCAAACTAACCCTTTAACCTCCTACTTTGCAGAAACCTGCCACTTGTCAGATGAAATTTTATCACATTGTTTGTACCGAGATGATCGTCGCTCTCCGGATGAGCCACAGGTCTGCAGGTGGCGGCGGCATAAACACTATGTAGAGATGTCTGTTTTACATGGCTGCTTGATTAAATCCTGCACAGTGTGACTGCACAGAGGCAGGTGGTAGGAGTAGCAGCAGCCAAAGTGGTAACAGTGTTGATGAGAATGTTGTGAATGTATTTCTCCACTGGGGGTTCCCAAACACCCCCGTTTCCCCTCTAGATCTTGACGCATCGAGGATCAGCTTCCCCCCCCCCTCTCTTTATACATCATAACTCCTCAGACAGAGGTGAGGTTGCCATTGGTATGCACAGACAACACCGGCAGATTCACCACCCAGAATACCGCTGGGAGATTATACCCTTCCCGCTCCACGCTGCAGGGATTCGGCCACCGTAAATAGAGCGCTTGGGAGTGTGCGTTGTGCCCGGAATGACAGAGCACCGCGGCGGCTGCAGACGGCAAGCACAAGCTCAAGGACTGCCACAAATACAGTAATCTCTCATGCTTTTGGTTGTGGTTTTTACTTTCTCCTGTGGGGACTCAGAGATTGTCCAACTGAAGATCCGTCTGGCTGATTGTCAGTGTGCCGTGGGCAACCATCGGGGTGTGCAGTACATAAGCTACAAACAAAATCTGTTGGACTTCACAAAAGAAATATCTCATGAGGAAGTTGCTCAGGAAGTCTTAAGTATCATCAGATGTTGAGGCAGAATTTCAGACTTAATACTGTTGATTAAGTCTGTTAAAAGCAGCACTTGAACGTACATTGAGAACAGACATATCATACTTGGACTTTCCATTTTGTGCTCCTTTATCCGACTGTTCCTCTACATCTCAGAGGCAATTATCTTTTTTTTTTTTTTTTTTTTTTTTACACAGCTTTAGTTACTTTTCACTTGAATATTGAACACAATGGGTAACACAACAAGCTTTTAACATCCAGATCATTGTCAAAGATAAAATGAGTAGTTTCCAACCTTTTTTGCACCAGCATCTTTCCAAAAGCAGTGTGTAGTCGCTCACATTTCACATGTCTGGGTTGTTAACAGTGCTGCCAAATAGTGCTTTTTTTTTACCTGTTTTAACTTAATGTGTTGCCAAAATTAAAAACTCGATAAATAAAACCTACTGAGTGTTTTCATCATCCACCTTCAGCAGAAACAACAGTGTTGTTGACACTAGTAGTAATATAATAGTGTCAGATATAATAATGTATTCAAGAGTGCTTCTCTTGGCTTTTTCATACAGTGCTTTTACTTGTAATGGAGTATTTTTACATTCCTATATTACTATATTGTTTCATTTGGCTAAACGATCTGGGTACGTCTCCCACTACTGATTATACTTGACTGTCTTTGTATCTATTGTTTCTAAAGGGTTGCAGTGTTTCACTTCATGCACAAGAAGCAGTCGTTTGTATTACTGTACGTAGTATCACAGACCTGAGAGCTGAATGACAGTAGCAGAGGTAGTTTGAGCGAGTATAATGACTTGCTGTTGCTATGGTGTGCAATGACACACAGTGGAAACACAGACGCAGCACAGTGAAATTCTAGATGAGAAGTGCTTTGGCATGTTTTAACAACAAACCCAGCTCTACTTTACATTATGAATGGGTAAATAATATAAGTGCATATCCACATTTTTTCTCTTTCAAGTCTGGGTTAGATTAATTAAAACATTCAATGGTCATTCTCCGTGCTTTTTTTGTGTGCACATACCAGATTTCCATTTGTCTTACTTGTGCATACCCTGACCCATTAAAACTGCATCTGTGCATTTGACTTAATTTGGGCACGGAGGGCTGTCTTAATTAATAAGCAGGCATCCACCAAACTAATCTGCCTGTGTTGTGAAGTCTGTCCTTTCCATTAAGTGGGACTCACATTATCTCCTAATCAAATTAGTCACTTAATTGTGGCCCTCCCTTGATGGATCCCATGAAAAAAGGAGCGCCATGTTTGCTGGAGGGGGATGTGTGAAGATGGAACACGGCTGTTTCATTACGATATGAATTTTTTAATAACCAAAGCGTTCGCTGTCATCTCCCTGCTTTGAACCTTTGCGAAGGGTGAAGTTGAATTTGACATTTTATCCACTCGCACAGTTGAGTGTCTTGCTGGTGTGTTGAGGCTAAGTACCTAGCCCAAGGCCACTACCCAATTGCCCAATAGGGGATTGACCCCTGTCATCTGCTGATCACTGGTCTGCTTTCTTAATCACTTCCCCACACTGCCTGCTGCACTACCTGATCTTAGTCAATACATTAGCTCCTTCAGTGCTGGGGAAAAAAAAAAAACTGCTATTCCCAGAGTCATGATTAGGGAGTGAAACCGTATGTCACCAAAGACGCCATTCTGTCCATCCTCAGCAGGGTTGATTGGCCCCTGGGAGCTGCCGTTTTGAGGCAGTACTTTGGAGGTATTCATGGTCCAAAGGGGGGGTTGGGGGTGGGATTGAGGGGACCCCGGGCGTTTGATGAATGGTGGCATGTGTGGTCATTTGTCCCACTGATGGAGTTTTATCCCCTGCCCTTTCAGAGCGGCCAGACAATAAAGAGAGCCACAGCCAAGCGTGACAGGTTAACCCAACAGTAATAGAATACTCTTAATAGTCTGGCTTGAGCCAAAGTCGGTAGTGGAGGCCGGGCCAAATCGCCAGGCTACCTCTCGGCGGCGAGAGCGCAATACAGGCTCTCGCTGTTGTTGTCAGACAGGGAAGCAAGGACAAAGAGGGCAGCGTGATGGCTTAATGGGTGGTTTGATGGCTTCATAGGGTGAAATTGAAGTTGGTGAGGGCAACCAAACAGATGAAACAGGGCACAGGGGGCATGATACAAAAGGGAAATTAGCCATATATAAGCATGACATCAACCAAATGTATTTGTTTTATAGGAATCCTTGAGCTTCAGCGAGGTTGTGTGCACATCCCTCTCTCTCTTTCTGTTTGTGGGATATATGGCGATGCAGTGACACGTGGTGAAGCCTATATACAACATAGAAGATAAACACGATCAAACCGAGCAAACAGTCAAAAGAGATTTAGATGATGTTGTCATGACGTTGACGTGAACGTGCCTGTTTTCTGGCAGATAATCCTCACAAAGAGAATCCTCCGGGCTACACGCTCCTGCACAGGCAACGCTTCTGTCAGTGTTTGTTTCTCCAGCACCTCCGCTCGC
>JAPTMW010000028.1:20239072-20254178 GCA_029822955.1 Ostorhinchus angustatus
CAACGGGCCCCGTATGGCTGAGGAGTAATGGGGACAGTTCAGCAGGTATATCACCGGGCTGTTAATAGTTGCTGTGATTTCGACTCGGTTGCCTCTCGTTGCTTCTCCTCTGTGCGTCATCTGTGACACTGTCAGGAGATTTCATCATTTCCTGTGTGGCGGCTCATTTGGAGAAGGAAAAAAAAAAAGTCACAAAGCGAAAAGGAAGTATCACAACGCGCAGGCCTCATTAAATAAAACCATTCAGGATGAAAAAGTGTTGGTTTTGTGGCAGGTTTTCAGGGGCAGGGGGAGGGTGGGAGGAACGGGACTCGCTGCAGGAAAAGCGGGATCTTTATCTCCGATTAAGCTGCCATGGCTGTTGTTGGAAGCGTTTTGTTCGTATCTGTGTGTTCTCGTCTCCGTCTGCCGTCACATGTCTCTGTGAAGCCGTTGTATTGTACGTTCGCCGCCGCCTGCAGCCACGCCGGATGAAAGCGGCGGCGGTGGCGGCTGAGTCTCAGATGCAGGCAGCCCGCGGTTAATCTGCAAGCGCCGACTTTGTCTTAGCGGGACCAGGTCACCGGGAGGTCTGCTTTCATGAAGGTGACAGATGTACGTAGAGATGCACATCACCGTGCACGCGGCGAACTCCTCTTTTTCTTTTTTGGATTCTCGCATTGATCAAATTAGACCTTCCCATAGATGAGAATGTTCATTTAAATGTCAACACTCATATTAGCGGGCCTCCTGTGAAATATGGGGAATTGGGCGGAATCATTTAGATGTCAGCCTTCGTTTTATATCTTCACTTTAGTGATGGATGGCGCCAGTTTGTGTCTACGGCACAGATCCAAGGGGAAGGTCTCATCATGTCAAGTCAATATTCAAATCAGAAGATCCAGGAGATGTTAAAACTGTCAGGAGACGAAAGAGTTTTCCGCAGGTTTAGGAGTTTTCAGCTACAACATTCACAGTCTGGGGTGAAATCAGTGGATACGATGATCACTTTAATTTAATAGTTTCGGTCTTTGGGCCTTTTGTTTCCAGTCGGAATTATTTCAATGTTACACAAAACCAATGAAACCAAGATATAATCAGAAAATGGCAAAGACAAGACAATATTCAGAATCATCGCTTCTTTATTTGTTGCTCTTCTTTGTGTCATTCAGTGAGTTTTAGCAGCACAGAAATAATCCTGGTACTGTTGGATCTGCCTAGTTTTAGCTCAACGCTGCAAAGTATATTTTTGTGTTGTGTTGTTTTATTAAATTATTCCTAACATACGCTAGTCTCAGACTGTTGCAAAAAAGAAATGACAAGAAATGAATGAAATAATAGAATTAATGAAAATATTTTAAAAATTGCCGATCCTATTAACAGAATTTAAGCAAATTAGCAAAAATGTATACAAGATTGAAAATGAACATGAAACTGAACAAAATGAAACATAACAAGGGAGGAAATGAATAAAATTACTGAGAAAATTAACAAAACAATCAAGGAAATTAACAAAAATGAACAAAATCACCATGAAAAATAAAAATGGACAAAATAATTGAGAATGTTTATAAAAAAAAGTTAGCAAAAAAAGTAAAAAAAAAAAAGTAAAAGACGGATTACTAAAAATATATTTAATGATAAAGAAAATGAGCAAAAATGAATCAAAGGATCAATAAAATTAGCAAAAATTAAAATGAAATATGGAGGCAATAAAGAATTTGAACAAAATCATTGAGAAAATGAGCAGAAGTTACAAAACAAAAAACATAGTTATATCTTCTGTCAGACAGGTTTACAGATTTGACCATTTAAGTGCTTGTTGTTTAACTTTTGTTCGATTTTCCAAGAATTGGTTTTGTTGAGCTTTTAGCTGATATTCTGACGTATAGCATCGGTATATTATCACGAGTGCCTTGTAGTGTTACCATGGAAACAGACAGGTGTAAGAGGTTAATTTTCATCTTTTTGTTTCTTTCACACTTTCTTTTTACATGCTTGTCGTATCTCCTAGGTTTTCTTCCACATTGCTTTCAAGTTTTACACCACATTATAACTTTGATGTCGGTTTTGTCTTGTAACCCTAACCTTTTAATAGTTTTTTTAATCCTCTGTCGGGTTTTAGATTTTTCAGACACAATGTGTTTTCATCACATTGTCTTTTACTAATAATTTTAAATGTTTCACTCTGGACCAAAAATCACCCTTTGAACTTGGAAAAAAAATAATATTTGACATTTGTTCTCCCTTTTTCGCATTTGTGACTCTTTTTTGACTTTAAAACTTTGCTGCTTCTGAAGGTGAAGGTTCAGTTAAAGTGATATAATGCACATTGTTAAACCGAACTAGATGAGAAACACTCACTGATTTAACTCTTGCTTGTTCTTACATTACTTACCCGTAGAAAGCGATTTTACATTGTATTCTTTTTTTTAATATCTACCTATTTTATGTTGATAATGACATCAGAGGGAGACAGGAGATGCTTTATCTAAGTATTTTTGGGTAGTTTTGTTCCTGAATTAATTGTTTTTCCTCCTTTAGCCCAAACTTTACCAAGTTAGAGCTTAATAATTGTGAGGTTTAATTGCATTATTGTCATTCTTAAATAATACAGCTGTTTTTGATACAAACCTTAACCAAAAAAACAACATAAAGTGTGTTAATCCTGTGTTTTCCCTATAGACCAGCTTCACAGCATGGATTGATATTTCGTATTTGTGAGTAATTTATACATTGATGATCTTTACAGCGTTGGGAATTTGTGAAAAGTATTAACTCCTCATTATCCAGACGGTTAGAGGTGATTTGACTCTAAAATCGAACCTAAACCTGATGAAAACCACCTTAATGACGGTGTCTGTAGCTCTTCCTCTGTTTACTACCTGCTCGGAGCCTGCATTGATTTTATGTGCTCTGATTAATTGCAGATTTCTAATTTTACAAGTGAAATGTGCAAAATCAGTGGCGGTGAACATCGCTTTACTGCAGCGTCTCCTCTCGATTAGCCTTGTGTAAAAATCTAATTAAAAACTTTTTATTATTTTACATTTTATCAGGCTCAAATGGTGCATATTCCCACATGAGCTCCACTTTAATAGAAGTGAAATGTGTACCTTTTAGGTCCTGCGGCACTTACCTTTATTTCCCAGTTTGCTCACTGTTTTCAGAAAATCCAGATGTTACTATAGAGCACTATTTCTGAACACGAGGATTTGAACTGTTTTATGGATAACTGTCCTCGTCAAACAAACATATTGATCCTCTTGAATACATGAGTCCAAGCAGATTGAGGACACATTTATGTCCAATGTGTCACATATTTTATCTGGATTAGCTGAAAGAAAAAAGAAAATAGTTATTTAAAACATCATATAGGTTATTAGATGTGATTACTTAGTGGTTAATTTTCTAACACATCCTTTATTCTATGCACATTGATTTGTAATGTTAGGGTAATTTTCTGAATTTTACAAGGAAAATATTGATGATGTAGTTAATATAATTTAATATAATTAATATAATTAATATAATTTAATATACTTTTTTTTTCATTTAGTAGCTAGGAAGCACATTTATTTAGGTTTTATACATGTTGTCAGTTTCCTTTGTTTTGTACATTGTGATTTTTTATTTTTTTATTTATTTATTTTTTGGTCGTTTGCTGTTTAGTTTCATGTTTATAATTTTGGTTCAATTGTACTTTTTTTGGCCAATTTTTTGTCAGTTTAGTTCATTGTATTAATTATTTTGTTCATTTTCAGTCAGTTTTCTTCATTTTAGATTATTTTGTTCATTTTTGGCCAGTTTTGATGCTTTTTTTTTGTTTTGTTGTACTCAACCTTCAAGAAGTATATGAGGAGACAAACCGATGATGTTAATTCAAAAGACTTTCTGTCTAAATCTTAGTCCAGTCTAAGTGTCTGCAGTGGTAATGCCTCCCACACAAATATAATCTTTGTCTCCCATTTGGATTTTTATGATCTGTCAACCTAGAAAGAAATCTGTTCACCTAGCTAACTGACCTGAAAAAGTTATCAGTATTAATATTACTTGCAGCATGTTGAAGGAATAAGATGCCATATGGGCTGGTTTCTGTCTGTTTATGTACTAAATGGAAAGTTTGAGACAAAAGGTTAGTGTCTGAACACAGTGTGCAAACCACCAGAATATTTACACCAGGATAATGTTGCAGAAATATACAGCGTTTCAATCCTCGCCCTGTAAGATATGTGTTTAGGTGCATATAGACTGAATGAAATAATTAAATCAGTGAACATGACCTGCAGTGAAAATCCAGACTCCATGTTTTTATAAGTTTACATTTAACTTATTGACGTGTGTGCAGTTGCACTTTGTCTGGCAAACTTCGACTGAGCCCGAAGCGTCGACGGTTCTTCACTAAGCTTTTATGGGGAAGAAACGACAGAAGCAGAGCCCTTCACTGCTCTACATCTTCATTTACTGGTTGGATTCAATTCCAATTTTTTTAGGTAGCTTCCTTGGTACAATGTCTACAAAGTTTGGTCACAGTTTTGAGCAATTTAGATTTTTGCATTTTTACCCGGCTCCCCAAAGGGGAGGCAAGGGGTATTGTTTTTTGTTTGGTTTGTTTGTTTGTACGTTTAACACTGTAGCAGCAAAACTATTTGTTGAATTCCTACCAAATTGGGTTTATATATTGCCAGTGACCCAGAATAGATCTGATTACATTTTGGGAACAGTAGGTCAAAGTTACATTTTTTTATGAATTAAAAATGAATAAATAAATAAATAAATCCGTTTTATTTATAATGGGTGAAATTTCAAATGTCTGTAGCCACAAAACTATTGGTCGAATTCATACCAAAATGAATTTATAGATTGCCAGTGAACCAGAATAGATGTGGTTACATTTTGGGAACAGTAGGCCAAAGTTCAAATTTTTATGAATTTTTAACATCTTTTTCTTCTCCCATTTACTTATAATGGGCAAAATACCAAATGTCTAAAAAACATCAAATAGTTTTTTCAATTTACTTCAAACTTGGCACGTATATAGAGACAATTGATATGCTGACGTCACCACACGCATAGACTTGATGACATCAGTTGGATTGATGCCAAAATGAGGTGCAATATGTGCGAGGGGCGGGGTTTGTTGTGCCTGGCACCACTTGTTAATTTGTTGTTGTTGTTTTTTTACAAATTTTCTTACAATACATTACTTACAAAAGGGCAAATTTTGATGCCTTATAACATGAAAATGGTTAGAGATATCAATACAGTTATTATTGAGCAGTGATAGGAAGTCATATGTGGACTTTTATTTGAATTTGACCTTTGACCTTTAGTGACCCTGACAACCCAAACTCAAGGTCACCAGTATCTGGCTTTCAACAATCTTCTCCAATGAAACTGGTAGTTGGGTTCAGTTCAGATTTCATATGTATATTCCTTGGGACAATCTCTACAAGGTTTGCTCAGAGTTTGGAGAAATTCAGAATGAAAAAAAATAAAAAATTAAATATTATAAAATTTGCCTTATAGCAGGTGATATTTTATTGACTTATAATGTGGAAATGGTCAGAGATATTAGTATAGGAAGCCATATATGGACTTTAGTTTAATTACTTGAGTTATCCTCCATTTCTTTTGGGAGATTGATCTCCTGCATCAACACCACAGAACTCTAACATATTGGCAGAACCTGACTACCTCACAAATGCAAGTTGTTTTTGTACTTTGATGGAACATGCCGGTTAGATACAGGGACAGTGGTCGTATTTTGTTTCGTTATAAATCCCTCCAGTCGGTTTGATGTGGGAGATGCACTGAACGTTGTGTGACGCTAACAAAGCTAAAGCAGCAGAGATGCCCGTGTGAGAGACAGTCATCCAGACAGGCACCTGTGTGCTTGTCAGCCTCCCTTTGTGTCAGCCACCTAATTGGGAACAATTAGCCCAAAGGTTGTTTTACATGGCAGAACATGATAGACTTCAGTTATTCCATTGTTCCTGTTTTCTGAATGGCGCTATCTGAATGGAGCTCTGATTGGAATTGTCTTTTGGTACGAGGCACAGCGGCATGTCATCCTGTCAAAAAGACACTTCCCCAAAGCTCCATGAAAACAGGCGGCGGAGTCGGGGAGGTCATTGTCATCAAACGAGCAGGCGTGCGGTTTTACTGCGTGTATCTCATGATCGGGCCGTGGTTGGGTGCTGCGGGGGCGGCGGCGGCGGCGACAACAAGCCTCTCATTTCTATCAGCATTTGTACTGCAGAAAATAAGAGGCTGTCATCCAAGAACAGTACAACCATGCGTGTGTACGATATGATCAGTTACGGTGATAATAAGTCATGATGGATTCTCATAATGACTCCGCTGGCTTCACCGCCGCGCACACATCATCACCTTTCCCTTCCACGCTCATTTGTGAACACGCCGAGGCCAGCTCGGCCCGCCGGTTGCCAAATGGAGCTAACCTGAAGCCAGCCAGCGCCGAGTGTCCTGTCTCCTGTGGCTCTGGAGGGGAAGCCATCGTCAGAGGCCAAGGCGACGTCTCCTCGACAGATCGTTCTCCTCAGTCACTCTGCAGGGACGAGGCTGTTGGTGCCGGAGTGTGTTTGACTTCTTCTGTGTCTGTATCGACTCCATCATGGCCTCGTATTCAAAGTCCCATCCCCGCCGGGCGGTGTGGTCTGATTTTAATCCAGCTTTGATTAGTGGAAAAATGAGCTCATTGTGTGACACGTTCTGGTCGGTCAGTTAAGGTCGTGTCTGATTTTACAAGGGAAATACTGGTCATTTAGTGCTTAATATATTCTTTTTTTTTTTCATTTAGTAGTTAGGAAGCATTTATTTGTTTGTTTGTTTATTTCATTTATTTATTTACATTTTTGGTTAGTTTTATATGTACATGTTTGTTTTTGGTCAGTTTTGCACACTGTTGAAGATTTGGATAATTTCTGGCCAGTTTTTGTCTATTTGTTGCTAATTTAGTGTATTTTTTGTCAGTTTTCTTCATTGCGATCATTTTTTTTTATTTTTTTTTTTATTTTGGTCATTATTCCGTGCATTTTACTTGTGTTGTACTCAACCTTCAGGAAGTATCTGAAGAGACAAACTGATGATATTTCACTGCAAGTTTCTGTTTTAACAACAATGCAACTGCCCTGTATAATATAGATTAAGGCCGTATTTTGAGACAGTTGCCTCTACACTTTGGCTTCTTATCCACCTATGAATTCCATAAATTCATATTTATGTTGCATTGTGTGACATCTAACCAGTATGTCCAGTTTGTGTTTTATTTCACCATAACCTCTTAACTGGGAAAGCAGGTGTCAAATTAACAAATCCTTACTGTTGTTTTTGTTTTGCTACTCTCCACATTCACTCAGGATTTTATTTATTCATATGTGTTGTTTTGTTGATTCAGACTTTATTGCCACCTACTGGTGTGGCATGCTTTTGTTTACCAAAGTGTTTTAGATTCTGAGATATTTCACAGAACAAAAGTCATGTGGAGAGGCAAAAATATCCATTTAGGTGAGGGCAAGACCTATAAAAAATGGGTTTAAATGTATTCAACAAACTAAAGTCTTAACCAGTTGAGTTTATTTACTAATATGACCAAGAATGCACGACAAGTTTGCTGGCTTTTGTTGAAAATTGTCCCAAAAATGTATTGATTTAATGTGAATATTCTATTATAAAACCTGTAGGTTTGGATTCTCTGTGTTAAACCCACATCTCATGGTAGCATCCTCATCTAAGGAAACAGGAACAGTAGTAGTTGTAGATTTTTTTTTGTCCTGATAAATCTGCAGTCTGGTATTTTTGATCCGTAGAGCTCAGATAGATCCACAACAAATCAGCAGCTCCTAAATATTTCTGCATACACCGTGACATCCCACTGCGCTGGTGTTTGTATCCACCTGATAACCATACACAACCCTTTAGCCGCTCCACGTCAGACTGTTTCCAAGCTGCTGTAATCTCAGGCTTCGTCTGCTGTTTCTGTAGCTGAACAGTGATTCCTATCAGCAACAGGAGCCGGTGTCTTTTCAATTATTTACCCTAAAACACATTGATTAGCTGAGTTTGTTAGCAATATTAAATTAGGTCAGGATGGTGTTCAACTGCTGTTTCTGTAGCTTCACCACCACACTGACAAAAATAAAACCTGGAGGAAGTATTGAACCGTTCTTGGAGATATATTTTTTCTCATTTTTTTGTTTTGTGTTTCGAGCGTGTATTGGATGTCGATGTGCAACTTTGCACCTCCACCTCCTTCTCTTCTCCGCCTTGTGTTTGTATCAGCAAAATGCTCTTGTCGTATGTGTGCGTCCACGCCGTTTCGGGACTACTGCCACCATCTTCCCACATCCTTTTGTGTGCATTGCTGCTGGAGCTGAGTGGGTTTATGCACAGGGCAGTATGGTCCTGGAGGGTGGGGGGGTGGGGGCGGTGCTGCTGGTGGTTGGTGTTGGCAGGCGTCGAGGCCTGATCCCTGGCTTCGCTCTTTCTTTAGAGCCGGGGCCTTGGCCGTTGTTACCGGAAGTAGCAGCAGGAGGATGGCAGTGTGCTGTAATACCCAACCGTGTGTCAGTGTTGTGTTTGTGATATAAATACAGAGAATACCTGCGCAGTCATACCGCTGTTGTGTATTTTTATGCCAGACGCGAGCGCTTTACTCATTTTGTTTGTTTACATTGAGTCTTGTTATGAATATGATTTGTGTGTGAGTACATCGGAGCAGATCCGTGTGCATATGCATGTTTTTCGTGCATTGTCGTTGTGTGTGTGTGTGTGTGTGTGTTTGTGTGTGTGTGTGCACGTGTGTTAGTGTGTATGTGTGTGCCAGCAGGTGCAGCTTGCAGCTCAGTGTGTTTATATATTCCTGCTCTCAGTGTGCGTCCGGCACTGCGGCACTCTGCCCGCTTTCACCTGAGGCCAAGGAATGTCCTCTTCCTCCTCCTCCTCCTCCTCCTCCTCCCAGCGTCCCTCACACTTCTCGCCCACGCCCTCAGCGGGGCAGCGGGCGCCTCCGCACAGCCCGGGCCAAACAGACCTGCCTGCCGGGCATCTGGGTCGACTGAACCCGGAACACTCACCTGGACCTGGACAAGGTCAGGAAGTTGGGAGAGAATACATAACTGCAAAATGTTCAGGCCTTGAGCGAGGAAGAGCAGAGGCAGCGTGAACTCGATAGACCTTCTGTTCCCTCTCACAATGAACTGAAAAGGAATTCCACTCGACTGTCAGACAGGCCTGTGAAGAATCCACACTTTCTCCAATAATTCAATGATCAGGAGGTTACAGTGAAAACAAAATGAAAGCAAAACATGTAACTCAGCCAAGGTCAGTCAAACTAGATGAGCTGTGTGTTCCAATATGTGTTTCCTTCGCCCAAAACACGGCGAGTCTTTTCTGTGTTCAGGCTGCTGTGGGAATGAGTGAACCGGGGGTTATTCGGGGGATTTTCATGCTGTGCTGCACACCAAATAGGCAGAACTGCAGTCAGTCAAAGCAGGCAGAGAAATTCAGAACTAACCCCGGGATCACTCGGTGTCTATAGCAAAAAAGCCCAATCTCTCCTCCGCCGCCCTGTGTTCTCACACAGCAGACAGCGTAGCTTTGTCTCGTCAATCCCACACTCCCAGAATTCAAACTAATACAAGCCCGGCCCACGAGTGTCTGACTCCGTCAGGATGCCAGCTACAAGAGATTTGCTTCACTTCAGCGCCTCTGAAACAGGTTTTCCCTCATCGCCATTGTCTGTTTGACTTTTAAAGACGTTACTCCCTAGGAATTTGGGCACGGCATATTCCAGGCTTTACTCATAGACTGAATAGAGGAGGATTGTGGGTAACATGGCGGACGTCGGGCCCTGATGGCCTAATAGAGATGGGAAAGTCTGTAGGTCTTTACCCTGCTGTAAGTCATGCAGATATTTTAATTAATTCATCAGTGTCCCTTTTCTAACAGATGGTTTTAACTGGGAAAAAAAATGTGCACTAAATAAATAAATAAAACATACACACATACGTCAAAACAGAAGGAAAATACTGTCAAATTTCCAGCAGTGAAACATATGGACGTAGAACTTTATTATACAACAAAATCATGGTGACAACAACAACAATTAAGCAGTAGAATAATTACCCCTAAAACAGACAAATAGCAAAGGAGGTAAGAATAATATACGATAAAGTATAGGTAATGAAACAGGCAGTGTGAACAGGCAGAAAAAGTATCATCATTTACTAATGATGTTATGTAAATTAAAGTGTCATCATGCATGTGATTAGTAATTGGTGGTTTGTGGTTGGGTGGTACATATCCCGACGTGGCAGACTTGGGTTTCGTCAAGTGTTGTGCATTTATTTGATTGGTTGATGAGACAAGCAACCAGATCAGATACAACTTGAAGAAATGTTGAATGAATGCAGCTGCATGTTGATGGGAAATCTATGGAAATAAGACATACCTGTACAGAGAAAACATCCAAAGAAAGGAACATTCACTGTTCACTGTTCGCTTCTTCAGAAAAAGAATAAATCTAACCACCTGCAGTATGTAATTCAATATAATTTTCACAGTAACAGACTAAAACTCCATTCATTTTGTTATGTTGTTACATAACACTGTTCTGTTTGCAGTAAGAACATTTGCAGAAAGAATATTTAATGTTGACGTCCACGTAGTGTCTTCAACACAAAACCTTTAATACAGATAAATAGGGTTACAGTAACTATTTTTCTCCATTATAGACTAATCTGTTAAATATATTTGTTGGTTAATTGTTTCCCAAACCAAAGATGACATCCTCAAATGTCTTACTCGGTCACATCTCATAGATTTTCCAGGCAACGGTCATTTCAGTTATTGATTATCAGATATTGGTTGAAAGTCGGCAATTAATTGCTAACTGTAGTTGTTGTAACTCTACGCAACAAAAAATGAAGTAAAATGATATTAACCAGGAGTTCTCACATAGAACTCTAAGGATTATGGGTAATAATACAGGTTTTGTTTCAGTTTTATATGGCATCCCTTTAACATATATATATATATTTTTTTTTAGATGTTTTCTAATTCAGGACCATTTTGCACCATTTTTATTGTCATATACACTGTTTTAAGGTCATTTTGGATGCCACTTAAGTCATATTAATTTAAAATCAATGTAAACAGCATCAAAACTAACTCTACTTTTTATAGATCTAACGGTTGCCCTCTCTAGTTGATGTCTTTAGCAGGGTTTGTTTTTAAGATGCTCAGGTACAGTAATAATAATGATCCATAATAATGTGTCTTTATTATGTATTTGTCGTGACGTAAAATTTCCTCTGAAAACCTAGAAAAGACCCTGCATACATGCTGAAAACACTTTGGAGAAGCATCTGAAACTTGTTCAAGTCCACTGGGCACTGACTGCAGTTATTTTGTTGACGCTCTCCTCTTTGATAGTACATGAATGTGTCTCAGGTGGCGTCCTGAATGGCATCGAGGCCTTTTGAGCGGGGATGTCAAACTCATTTTAGTTCAGTTTTTTTACTTCACTTCTCTGTTTTAGAGTGAAAAAAGTCAAATTACGTACATTTTTGAAATGTTTATATTTGCAAACTCTCCTTTAAAAATTGTGAATAACATGAACAACCCTGAACAAATAAATGCAGTTTGAACAATATTATCCCTCAGTATTGCATTTACACATGTGCATTACAACTTACAGATCACAGTGGATCTACAAATACACAAAATGTTTAATAACCAGCAGAATATTGGTAAAATGGCACTTATCTCTTAGCACAATTCAGGTTGTTCATATTTGTTCAGGTTATTCACATTTTTTTTTGTGAAAGGATGGTAAATATTTCCATATAATTTGACATCTCCACACTAAAGCCAAGAGATTCATTTGGAATTGTCATTATTTATACGTTACTATGAAAGTATTTTACTGGTCCGACCCATATTGGACTGTATGTGGAACCTGAAATTAAATGATTGTAACATCCTTAATTGTCAGTATCTTCAGTGTAATTTTCCCATTTCATGGGAGGAATGGGACCCTTCGGCAGGCCTTTTTTTTTTTTTTTGACCCACGGGTTGTATGTTTGACACCCCTGCTTATGACAGTAGAGAAAACCATGTAGAATAAATAAAAACAACGCATTGCTGCAGAATGAAGCCGGTCAGTTTAAGATCCAGAACCAGTACAGAACCCATCTTGGTCCTGCTGAACTACTTTTCATGCAGTCGATGTAATCCCCCCGATATTTTCCAAGGCCTCTCTCTCTCTCTCTCTCTCACTCTCTCTCTCTTTCTCTCTCTCTCTCTCTCTCTCTCTCACACCGGCTCATTTTCTTCCTGTCACCGCTTCCCCCTCCCACTGTCCCCTCTTCCTTACCCTCATTTTTATCACCGTCGTTAAACTGGACCTCCTCGCCCCCCGACAGCGGTTTTTATAGTCCTTGAAGTTATTAAACATGTATAATTACTTTTAGTCAGTTCTGCCGTGGGGACGTGGAGGGGGGAGTGTGGAGGGAGCGGATGGCAATGGAAGGGGGTGTTGGGGGGGTAAGTAGAGACAAATAGAGTTGGATTTTGTGTGCTCGTATATCCTCATTGTGCTGTGTGTGTTCATGTGTGTTTGGCCTCCTGATACATCCAGCTCATATTTCTTTTATTGGCTGTGTGGTGTTGCTGTTGGAGGGGCCCGGGGCCGCCGCGGGGACAGCAGGTGCGCCCTCCGCGTGCTACTGTATTAGAGGGTATAAAGGCACAGGCTGCCCAGGAGTGAAGTGCATGCTGGGAGCCATCCGAACAGCTGCACCACAGCCACCGGGGCCTCTATTGTTTCGAACGGTGTTCATCTTCTATTCATTATTCACAGGCCGGCTGTGTTTGCGAGCAGTCTAATTTCATCTCTTTATTTATTTTTTTCTTTTTCAACCGGGGACAGGAGTGTTAAGGTCAGGCTCCAGTAGGGGGCACTCACCCCGTTGTGCCTCTGACAATTGATTTAGGTCATCCGGTGAAGGACGTACAGTAGGCGGGAGCGTCGGTCGGTTTGTGTGACATTTCGGACATGGTTCCTGCCTCCTCGGAGCACACTAAATATAAACCAGGAGACAGTTTTTCAGCTTCTCGGGAGGATTTAACTCCTGTTAAACCGGCGGAATCTGTTCCCTCTGCGGGCGTTCACACAGGCCCGATGATGATGATGCATGGCTCCGGTGCAGGCAGGAGGAGAGGGGGCTGATGGGCACGAGCTGGGCAGGGCCACGGCGGGGGCGTCGGAGGGGGCACGCCGGGCGGTTGCTGCAGTTTGGGAAGGGGTCGGCTGAGGACAGTGGAGTGCAGCAGGGCCGTAGCATTTCTGTCTGCACAGGGACATCTGGTGGACACTGACAGGACTGCACAGAAGCTGTAAAACAAAACAAAACTAAAAAAAAACACACCAAAAAACAGAGCTTTTCTTCTGTTTCTACTCATCTGATGCTCATTTAGCTGCAGGGTTTTTTCATGAACACTTCACGCGGTGTCATTATAAGTGATGGATGTGATGAATCGTCTGTATTCACCGGTGGATTTTACATTTTCTGCTGGTGAAGTTCTTACCAGATTTGTCAAATGGCCTCCAAACCTCAGCTGTCAGAGTCCTGGGTTTGCATTTGGATGTGGATGTGATTGGTTTCCAGTTTGATCCCAGTGCTCTGCTGTGACTGACTGGCTCTGCTTTTCATCCTTTTCTGTTCTTTTGTCCGTGTTGTCCAGTAGATGGCAGCAGTGCTCCGGATTTGCTTTACAGTACAACAACAGACCAAAGGAACATCCCTTTTTTTTTTTTTTTTTTTTTTTTTTTGTATGTGAAGGAATGAACAGATTTCTTGACTTTAATGCTTTCCTTTTTTAACATGGCTCGGTAATATGCTCTCCTTTCTGTGTGTCACAAAGGAAATAATGCGCCTAATGAGATTATCTCATATCCTCCTTATTTATCTGACAGGGAGATGCAGAAAAGACCGATTTTCAGCAGGAAATTGCTCAGACTTGTTGAGCTAAACAGCATCCTTGTTGTTTTGGGACTCCATTTTAAGCATGTAGGACTGAAACAATGACACAATGGTGATTTTACAGGAATTAGAGGTCGACAGATTGGGGATTTTTGGCAACTAGAAAAAATGAGCAGAGTTTAGAGCAGGGAAAACACCAACAACCCTGACTTAATTAGAGGATGGAGAAAAAGAGCATTCAACCCCAAATCTGGATCAAACTAAGTGTAAATCAGGGAGTGATTTTGGTATTTTGAGAAGCTATTTTCCACAGAACCTCAATAATGTTATCTGAGAATCCTTATTTATGATCCTGCCGCTATCAGAGCCTGGATCTACTCATGCAGATAGTTTGTAAAATGTCTTTAATGAATAGTCGCCCATCAGAAAGAACGTAAAAAAAAACCTGCATCATCGATTAATCTGCAGAAAACTATAAAAACCACTGCACCTTTACAGTGAAACGTTGCTTTAAAAATGGTGTCGTTTCAGGGCGTAAAACACATTAATACCCACATCGGTGTCATTAAAGCACCGCGGTACAGTAAACATAATGCAGTCGACTCTCAGCTGTCCACACCAGGAGAAAAAAGCATCCATGTGTAATTATCAGTGGAGCTTGTGAGGTGCACATGCAGGGTTCCAGGCCTCCTCCTCCTCCTCCTCCTCCTCTGCCTCCTCCTCCTCTTCCAGCAGCATCAGGCTGAGAATAAACCGGGAAAGCCTTCCTGTGAACGTATCAGCAGCTCTCTGCCAGCTGCCTGTCTGGAATAAACAAACACAGGCTTATTTGTTGCAGGCGGAAATAGGCAGAATCAAACTCTATGCCGCTTATTAAAAAGCTCTCCTAATCTTTCGCAGAGCACACATTGCTCTGAGATAAAGACCACCAAATTAATTACCGGTTAATTATCACTTCTCACACTGCTCGTTCAAAAGAAGACAATGGAGTCTTTTTCCCTCCTTTTTTCGGTCCTGCTCCTCCCCCGTACATAGGTTTCCCTCTCTTCCGTGGCCTGATAAAGTGTTTATTTATTCCCACAGTATATTTGGCACCTTTTCCCAGCTACCTCAGGAGC
>JAPTMW010000028.1:20255447-20273305 GCA_029822955.1 Ostorhinchus angustatus
GCAAACATTCAGTTAATCAGATATGACAAAGAAAAGCACAAAACCAGCATTTCCATTGCGCTGCAACTAAAAGATTGATTAGAAAATAGAGTGATTATTTTATTTATCTATCATAAAAAAAAAAACGTCAGTGACTGGCCTGATCTCTGCAGCTCTGTTCGACCATAATTCATCCCTTCACCTTGTATATTTGTTAACAAAAGCAACAAGAAATATCTGAACGTAATGATAAAAAGTCTTAAACTGAGGATTTACACACATTCATATGAAAGCTTTAGTGCTTCTAGGAGACGATAAATGTCTTCATATCAGTCAGTATTGATAATTCTGATGATAAATATTAAACCATTAAATCTCTTGAGTGAAACAGACAGAAAATTATTTTCTACAAATGTTTTATTCGTAAAAAGAAATGAAACACAACACAGACTGAAAGGAGGAAGAAGTATGAAGACACAAAAAAAGCCGTTGTCCTTCATTTTGGGATTTAATGCTCATGTCAGTTTATTTTAAAGGTAACTGAAGTTCAGCAAGAAACAACGAAAAAGACAGTCCATGTGGTTTTAAAGTCTCTAAGGTCAGAATGTACAAACCTGCAGGTAAAACCTTCAAAAATATTAGATTGGTTAAATATGTGCTAAACATTAAAATATACATAACATGAAAATTAAGTTCAACAATAAATATTAAAACATTTAGAAGTCTTTATCTGAGAGTTAAAGTTGCACTGATTGTGAAATTAGGTGGTTTTTGTTTATTTATTTCACCTTTTGTCTTATGGAAATCACACAGATACATTGATAAACAAATACGACCACATAAGTGTTTTTAATTTGTGTTTGAGCTCAAATTCAACACATCAGATAAATATTTGCAGCTGCTATCGGAGAATTGATTTATCTAGTACAACAAACCCTAAGACAAAAACAAAACAAACAGAATTATCACATCACCATAATGACAGTTATTGTGTTGTAGCTGTGTTACAGGTGAACATCAGCCATTTTTATTATTTTCTGCATTAGTGTAACGATCCCCACTTCACCTTCAGCTAAACTTACAGAAATCCTTCAGTTTTCAACACAATGGCTCAGTATTCTCCAACCCTGCTACAACTATTCAACAAGACTTGGTGCTGCTCAGGGTGTCAGTTCTCTTCTTCACTTTTGACAGAATATATTTTTTTAAATGAAACTAAACAGCGGATCGTCACATTATTGGCAATCATCAAATCTCATGAATGAAGTTGTGCAGATAAAACCCTGTAAGACCATGTGTGGCTTACTTTTAGCAATGTTTTAGTGAGGCTTCAGCTGTGATTTTCAGGCGAATTCTTGTAAATAATTGTATATAATAGAGTGTTTTGTCAAGTTTCACTGCTTTTTTCACCTTTTTTTTTTCTCACAGTTTTTATATGTATTTTTTTCCAGGCTATATAGTTCATTGATAGTGGTAAATATTACATGAATATATGTATACTGATATTTATATGTAAACCTATATGCAGAGAGCTAACCAGGCACTGTCACTGATGTTTTTGTCTGTGAAATAAGGGGCTCTCACTACAACTAGACAAGAAATGAACAGAGACCATCACAGAGGCTAAAAATGACTAGAAATGAATAAAAAGAAGAAGCTGGAACATGGACACAGAATGATCTAGACAAGCAAGAATTTTTGAGCACATGTAAAATAGTTGACTTTTAAAAAAAAATATAATCTCATAAAGTTTTGTTCTAAACATTTACAGTTGTTTTTCTATAAATATGATAAATAAAATAAATAAATAAATTACATTTTTGATGTTTTTGTTGTAACACACTTGTAAGCATTGATCATTAATAGCCAGATATTGAAAGTTAAGTTCTTCCTGAAAAAAGGTGCAAAAGAATTGGCAAAAAATACATTTTCTGACACTTTTATTATAAAAAAAAAAAAAACAAAAAAAACTAAATAAACCTAGTCTGCCTGTTATAATGGGAGTCATTATAGGGTTAAAGATGTTTCCAACTTAACACAGCAGTAAAATTTAGGATAAACTCATAACACTTTAGTCATAACACTTTTTAAAACACCTTAAAAAAAATCCTGAAACTCAGTTAAAAACTGAACATTCTTTACTTTCTCAGTTTGCTCAGTTGCTCAGTGCATTTTTCTCCGAGTAGAAAACTGAAAAGAATGCAGAATCATTGCTCCGTAGTCTGCCCGGGTCCAAAATGACTCATATTTGCTGATGGTGAACCTATTGCTACTATCTATGGATACCACAAAGTATAAACACTTTAATTTATTGCTTTTCAAATCTGCCGTATGTGCAATGGGTGTGCAGTTTTCTCTGGATGTCTGCCTGTATAAGAAGACTCCTTTGAATTCTGCTTTCTCAAGAAATTTCAAAGATATTCATTCACTTTATGAAAAAAAAAAAAAACAACTTTAACTCTTACTGTCAGTTTTTATTAACTTCGATTGCGACCTGTCCTGAGCAGAGTCGAGTCTAAACTTCGCCGCGTTCGTCTTAATAACATTTGACAAATTCCACTGAACAGACGTTTCCAGCAGCGCTTGTTTTCCAACTTTACTGGCACGAGTGGAAGTTGTGTAAACTTGTTTATTATTCACCAGTGTCTGACTGACTGAGCGCATTCATCTGCATCAGCGTGTCATTTTTCAAGGGCTTCTCTATCAGTTTATCGGCGCAGTTGGAATTTATTGAACATGCAAACTTTTTTGGCACGCGGCGTTTCCAGGTGGACGCCAGTTTTACGATCAGCACAAGCGCCGGTGTCGACGCCCGTATTTATTTTAATGCACCAATAAGAGCAGCAGGGACGGTGCTCAGGACACTCAGTGGTAGTTAGAAGTTTTGTCTCCTTCTATTACAGTCCCGCAGTTAAAAAACAAATCAGCCCAGGGGTCATAGGTCACCATAACAGGATGCGCACCATGTCGAGAGGTGATTCATTTTATCTAAGTGGTAGAGTTTTTGTTTTACGTCGGGCCTCGTGCAACATCACTTCCATCTTCTTATCTAAACTTTGTAATTTATAATATGACGGACTTTTACCTTCAGAGATCATTTAAAACAATCCACAAACACTATATGAAGTGTAGGGTTTGCAGAGTATTGAATATACAGTCATTGAAGTTATGAAATGATAGTTTTCTCTACATTTGTTCCTCTCATCCACATGTAAATGTAGCTTTAAGATACAGAAACTGAGGTTTGTACTTCATTCCAGAGTTTGTGTGTATCTGTACGTCAGGACTTCGTGTATCAAACTCATTCCAGTTCAGGTTCCACATTCAACCCAACATCATCTCAGTGGGGTCGGAATAACTAATAACTTAACTTATAGATAATGACAACTCCAGAGTTTTCTCATTGTTTTAGTTAAAACACAGAAACACACTACCCTTAGACATAAAATTAACACAATATATAAAAACTTTTAACAAAAGCGTCAAAGGTCGGCTAAAACAAAATCCGAGATGGGAGCATTTTTAACGATTCTGATTTTACTGTAATTTTATGTAACTCTCGCGTGACTTTAAGTATTTACATATGCTGTATTCTTCTTAATGTGTGTATGCATGTTGTTTTTGATTTGTTTTGTTTTTGTGAATGTACATTGTCATTTTACGTAACCTTATTTTATTTATTTTTTTAATTTATTTATTCTCTTTTTTTTTTCCTTGTTTCATTTTTTTCTCTGCTAAAAGCCTGACTAGGGACTGGAGATGGAAACCAACAATTGCTATAATCTCTTATGTCTTATGAATAATCAGTTACTACAGCTTGTTTGTAACAGGTAGAAGTCATACTATGTAATTTGCATTGTCTCTATCAAATAAACTCCATAAATAAATTAAATTAAAAAAAAGTAAAATTACATTGTGAAAATGCTTACATCTAAAAATTATTCTTTAAAAATGTGAATAGCATGAACAACCACAACATTTATTAAGTAAAATAAGTGATTTTAACAATTTTATGTGTTAGTTTTGTATTATTTATTATCCACAGTGTCCACAGTTTGGACAGTGACAACTATGGATAGTAATATCCATAGTCGATGTTTCTTCATCTCAAGTGAAATAATTATTAGAGATGTCATCTATGTATTAACATTGAGATAAAAGACCTTTTTAGCAGCACCACAGATAAAACTGCTTTGACATTTAGCCTTGTACGACGTGGCCTTCTCTCAGTTTTCCTTCAGTTGTTGATTTGTCAGATGGTTTGTTTGATTCCGTCTTCCTCCGTTTCTTCCAACACTTCATTGACCATCTCATTTGGACCATTAAGGTGTTCAACAACGTTCAATAGGTCTTTAAAGGTTTCCAACAACACAGTTCAATCAGAGAGAGACCAGGTTTTGTTTTTATCACCTCTATGTTTGTGTCCCAGCTTGAAATTCTTACCTCAGATATTCACAGAATGAACCTGTCAGCCATTGGTATCAGCAGAAATTGGTGAATATTTCAACTGGAATTACGGAAACTGCGAGCTTAAAAAATCATACAGTTGAAGTCGTAGCTACAATCAGCTGGATTTGTACATTATATTCAGGTCCAGATTTATTGGTCAGTTACTTGGAGCTCAGGTTTATTGATTCTGAATGATTTAATTACATTTTTATTCCAATTATTTGGATTGTCAGTTTAACACTTTTCTAATTTATAATAAAATCAAAGTTTGCTCATGGTGATTGACATTGTCTAATTAATTGACTTTTTTTCCCCTATTATTAAAAAAATGTATCAACACTATGAACCGCCAGGACAACACTTGAATTAAATGTTAGTTTTCTTATATTTCAAATGTTCACCCCAAACTCTGAACCCAATTTTATTCCAAACTAGTGCATTGACATTTGTTTGGAATTACAGGTTCTAGATCATCTGATGCAGTTCATTCTTTTACTTTCTTGGTGAATTTCACTGGCATGTTCAGTTGAATAACCTCTCAACTGGCATGTCTGTTTCTGTACGTGAAATCTGAAACCATGGCAATGAGGCCCTATTGTTTATCTGTTGCTAGGTAACGCACTTCACTGATAATTCTATGATTCTTGGCATAGCAATGTGATTGGCCATTGGGAGGCCGTTGTATTCCAAAATGACTAATATCTCCCAAAATATTGATCCTATCAACTTGCCATTTTCGCTAGTCTCTTTCTTGACCAAAAATCCATAAGTATTCCAAATTGCAGCACTCTGTTCTTTCTGGATTTTGTGTGATGCCCGAGACACAGAGTTCACTTCCCTTATATACTATAGGATAGATGGTTATTCTGATTATTAGTGCAATATTAGAGCCTTTATGAACACAGCTGCTTTAAGACGTGGATAAATGAACCGAGCTTTAGCCATGTGAGCGCCGTATATAACAGCTATAATTGTAAGTGTTGCTGTTTTGTGCAGATACACCCCAGTATTACTGTTATCATCTAAAATATATTGGGTTTTTTTGTTCTTATTTACTTGTTTCATAATCCGACGCCATAATCTAAGGATAATGAGCCTTTTCTTATGAAAGAAAACACATGACTTGTGTTAATATTTGTTCCAGAGAATATGAGAACATGTTCTTAGTCTGGACTCGGCTGTTGTTTACCAGGGTTTTTATTTTAGGCATGCAAGTCTGCTCATTTATATTTGGTAGATGCGTTTCTTCAAGATCTTATTAGAGTCTAAACGTGCTTACACCACATCTTATGACTGAAACACGGTCAAAATATTGACTTGTGTTTAAGTATTTTACATCTGAGGACAGCAGCATCACAGTCTGGGTTTCTTTTTTCATTCACTCCCTTTGAAATGCAAGTTTCAAGCCAACATCTGGTTTCATGGCAGCATCTGAAGCTGCTCATGTTGTGGAAATATTAAATAACACATAAATAAGAAGAAGTTACTGTAGGTAGAGTTTGAGGTTTATGGCAAAAACGTCAGGACAAAAAATGTAAGTTGCTAATTTTCAGAATAGATTTTGAAGCATTTTTTTCCCTGTAACTTTATTTTGTTTGTTTGTTTTGATCCTCATTGAAAAAACAAAACAAATCATTTTTTGTGGTTTCCAACTCTTTATAAATGATTCAAAATGCAACAGGATGAAAACAGAAATGATGCAGTGAGATGAAAATGTATCAAGACAAAACAGACAGAAAATACACTGGTCATCTCTGATTTTGGGATTTATGTCAAGCTTTTTTTTTTGTTTCTGGCTTTCAGAATATTAACAGAAAGCACAAAAAATTACCCCAATCTGAGGTGTAATTCAGCAAAAACATGAAAACAGATGCTTGAAAAATACATAGCGTGTGATGTGTAATTAAAAATAAGTAAAACGGTGGACTACAATGACAGGTTTTTAAGTGTTTTATTAGACTTAAACCTCACAGATAAAACGTTTCATCCAGATTTGTGTAATCTCCAAGGAAAACGTTAACAATTGATTAGCGCATTGCGATATAGAATGTCAAGCTAATCATCAGTGTGGTTTTATTTCCGTGCTCTGCTTATCATGGATTGGATTGGAGAACGACTATAATGACACTAATTCAGCTACTGCATGAATGTTCGCCGGTTTAACTGCGTTCTTGATCCAACTACATTATGTTTTCTCCTCATTTTCCCTAATAACCAAGCAGCTCAGCTTAAAGCGGCTGCCATATTGCTGCCAGCGGTACATGCTAAACTTCCAGTAGCTTAACTGGTGCTTTTTGCTTCAGTGGCGGCGGCGGCGGTGGTGGTGGCGGTGGCGGCGGCTGTCAAAGGCTTGACTCTGCTTCAAAGCCAGGGGCGAACAGTAGAAGACTGTTATGCTGAAAAGCCTCCAAGTGTGCATGTGTGGAGCTAAGACGACGCTCCAACCCTTTCCCTTTTACAAATGGTTAAAAGAGGGAAAACGAAGGGGCTCTCAGCTTTAATGCAGGTCGCCCTCAGTGTAAAGAGGCGGTAAACAGAGGGAGCGTTGTGTTTCGGGGGCAGAGCAGGTACATGGGGAGGATGATAAGACCAGGGGACGCAGGAGAGACCCAAATGAAAGGCTAAGTAAGGCAGGCGGCCCATCTTGTCATCGCATTAGCCCGATCCTCATTGTAATTGCGAGGCTGCTGCTGTCAGCCCCGGTGCAGCACTGAGCTCCGAGTCAGAGCCCGAGCCAGCGCCCCGGATAAAGTGCTCCGCCGACTGGAGATAATTGAAAATCCAAAAAGACTCGGGCTAATTTGATTACGCCAGGCAATCGCTGAATTGTTCCCATTATTAAAGGGATTTGATTATGACATGAAGTCAAGTAATTATTGGTGCTGAAACTGCAGGAGCTGTCCCTTCTGATGAGGGCCACCGCTACAGGGAAACAATGGTCCCTGTGTGTGTTCGCAAAGGCGACGCTGACAAGTGCAAGTGTGCAGGTAATTGATGTTCAGAAGGAATTAAAGAGAAACAAAATCACTACATGTCCGTTGTAATAGTCTGGTAATCTGACATACATGTAATCCCAGGCAGATGCGGAATTAAAACGTGTACACGGATGTTGAAATGGTTTGATCCAGCTGGAAATGACTGAAAACGAAAGTTAATTTAGAGATAGTAGAGGAAGTATTAACATCTTTTACTACAGCGGCAAAAGTATTAGCAGCAAAATGTAGGTAAAGTATTGAAGTAAAAGTATCAGGAGTATCAATGTTTGAGTGACTTAACATTCAGAGATAATACATAAATCTAAGGGTTCATCACATGATTAATGGCCAAGAAAAGAGGAAGTCTGTGGAGTTTTTTTTCCTCAGATCTTTGATTTTCTGCAAAAAAAAAAAAAATCACTGTTGTGGAGCCGTTAACACGGGATTACTGTATTTCTTTAAGACAAAAAGAGGAAAAAAAAAATTTAAAACACAGATCTGTTTTCAGTCTGTGGACTTTCCTGCAGCATATCGGATGATTTGAGGTTTATAAGGAAAACTCGCGAAGCATTGGAGCTGTTAACAAAGAATCGCTGTGTTTTATAAGACGTCAGAAGACACAAAGGTTTAACTGCACTGGGTTATAAAAGCTTGTTGTTTTACCCGCTGTGTTAAATATTCATCTGAGGAGTAACTAAAGCTACAGTGGAGTAGAAAGTACAATATTTGCCTCTGATATAGTGGAATAGAATGGAAATAATACACTAGATATTGAGTAAAACTAAGTAAACGGCTTCCAACATGCTTACTGCAGCCCTGAAATAGGATGTAATCATGTATCAGTCGTCATTTTTAGACTTGTCGTTCTCATATGTTTATAATTACATTCTCCATGCGACGCGCTATTGTTCCGTTCTGCCAAAAGACAACATAAAAACATCATTTTGTCGAGCTTTTTCTCCTGAGAACGAGCGAAGGGACGTTAGTGGAAAACAGACCCTATTAAACTGATCATCAGCTGTGAGATAAAGTTATGTTTGTACTAAAAAAAAAATCCTAAAGGAAAGCGGCAGAAATAAATGAGGAATAAAGCGACAGCGCTGCTCAGCCCGATATATATTACATTTGAGAAAGCATCAGTATGGCTCCGCAAGCTGTTTTTTAATGGATTTGGGAGAACAATGGGAGCAGCCGAACACACTGTCGTGCAGTTTTTGCAATACATCGTCAGGTTTCGACTTTTCCCAGGTTTTAACGGCAGAGCGAAGAGGGGAGGGAAAGTGGAGAGAGGGGGGAGGAAAAAGTGGAATTGCAGCAGTTTTAGGCTTTCACTTTTGATTCATCACTTCCTGAGGACGAGGCGGCCCTGCCGACAGCGGAGTATAATTTGGGCAAATAGAGTGAAACTACAGCGTCTCACTTATGGGACGGGGGGGCGCTCCTCTCTGTTTCTGCCCCACTTAAGTGATTTAGGCTGATGGGATGGGTGTGTTTGTGTGGCGGCGGCTCATCTGCGTTTACTTCCACAAGATGTTTCCAGGCAGGGACAGGTGAATAAAGGAAAGTTCAATAGTTCGACGTGCTCATCATTCAGTCCGATCCCTCCCTTTTTTTCCCCCCTCTTCCTGCTGACTTAAATATCAGCTGAATTCACTGAACACTCCCATTAAGGCCGGAGACAAGTCGTGTGTAATCTATGCCCCCTCATGCAGATCCTTCATATTTGCCACACACACACCGCCTTTTTCCTGCCTTTGGGCACTAAATTCAGATGAGGGATTAAGGATCCTTTGTCACTGGACCCCATTGACATTTGAGTGAGCATTAGTGAAATTATAACTGCATCTGGACAATATCCAGCCACGTTTTTTCTTTCTTTTTTCTTTTCTCTCTCTCTCTCTCTCTTTTTTTTTTTTTGTTTGATGTGACGAGGGCCAGGGGGGAGGCGATGTATCCGCACGGTGCGACCAGAAGGGAGCAGTCTTGTTCCTACAGTGTGTGTGGTGTGTGTCGGCAGTGTGTTTGTGTGCTGTACAGTACACTGGGTATGCAGAGATGGGAGTGCAGAAGTGTGAAAGAGTGATTTTGTCCCTTTTGTATCTCGGCGAGCAGCGCCCTTAGTTCTGCTTGGATGGAGGTATGAAGAGTCACAGTGGGGGGAAAAAGGCGCAGCTCTTTTTAAGGCAGGCTTTACCCACTCGAGTGTCCCCATTTGAGACACAGTGCCCAGGCTTATCCCCCCCAAAGCACCTTTGACTAGGCCAGCTTCACTCTGTTCTTCCACTTAGAAAAAAAAAGAAAAAAGGAAAAAAAAAAGAGAAAGCACAAGCAAAAGCTCACCCCACCCCATCGGCACAAGGAGTGTGGGCAACCAGACCGGCAGAGATGACTCATCCTCAGCCTCCTTCCTCCTCTCTCTCTCTCTCTATCTCTCTCTCTCTCTCTCTCTCTCTCTCCTTTAACCAAATTTGAGAGTGACTGTGTTTGTAATTCACCTCTGCGCTTGAATAAAGCCGAGCTCCTATCCGAAATGAGCTTTATATACTGTAGATGTGTGATGGCTGTTTGTGCTCCACCGTCCTTAGTGGCAGCAATAGAACACGAGTGGTTTGAGGTTTATTTATTTATGCCTTTCAGGCTCTCTTTTCCTCTTCATTTTGGGGCTAAGAAATGGCAAGCAAGTGCCGCTGAGGCTGCAGAGATTAGGTTAGCATTGATTGCTTTATTGGTGTGGTTGGATTGTTTCGTATCTGGGAACATTTGATGTAAGCACAGACATTTGTCTTGTCTTGTGCTGTCTCTATTTCGTCGAAAGATCATTCATTTCTCTCAGTGCATGGGGTTTATTGTTAATACAGAAGCAGGTGGAGCAAATGATGTTTGCCGTGTACCCTGCGTTGTTTTTTTTTTTAATTTATTTATTTATTTATATATTTATTTATTTTCCTTTAAATGATCAATGCAGATATAGGTCCAATCTTTGCCCTTGCTATTATTACTCTCATTGGAGCTGTTGCAAGTAATGTTACAATTTTAATCAACACCTAATTACATCCAATAATGCACATGTAGCTAATCGGCAACTGTAATTACTGCATAGTCCAGCCTGAGAAGTATGGATCTGACTTGCTTATTGGGAGCTGTGCTGCTGTGGACTTGTACAGCAGCATTGATCATAAAAGTCAATCATGACACACATTATAGTAACTTTTTTATGAAGGCTCTGCAACGATGTGCAATCCCCCCCCCTCTTCAGTTTGATGCCCCTTTCTTTATTTATTGTGCTGAGTTGGTGCTATCCCCTCCAGACCTCATTGTGGATGTGTTTGAGCACGTCGATACCATACTCTTTTGGCATCAACCATCAATAGTCCACCCATTAAAATGTGGAATTGCTTAACGCAACACAGTAAGATGCATTTCTCTGTATGGAGACGGGTATTTGCAAATAACCCTCAGATCAATGGTCTTTTACTGCCTTCTGAAACCATTGTCTACAAAACAATTGGAAATCTTTGGGAGAGTATAGTGGGGGCAGCGTGAGTGGAGCTAGAAGAGGCGAAGCATCCCAGCACAGCGGCGAATTAATTACCCTTGTGAAGAATGAAGGTCTGTGAGATTTGCTTTTTGGGCCATTATCAAGTGACACTACGAACGATTGTTTGTCCCTCTCTGGGTAATGTAGCCCAAACAATGGCTGGCCCAGGCCATCATATGGATCATTAGCAGCTCGCCGTGGGACCCCGGCCTGTGAAGATGCCCTTCTGGGGGGCCGAGGGGTTGCTGGGTGCTCCCCCCTCCTTCCTCCTACCAGGGGACTGACAGCTGACAGCCCACAGGAGGAGACGGCCGTCGGCTGCCGCTCATTAGGAATGGATGCACTGAAGTTGGGTCGTCAGAGCAAATCCCAACGGACCACAAGGCGGCTATTACTGTAACTGTTCGACCGCCGAGGGACAGCGAAGCTCACGGAGACGCCGCAGAGACAACACGGTGCCAGATATGACACGCCAGAAGTGGGCTGGCTGTTGGATTTCTGCTGAGCACTTAAAAGTAGTGAATTACTCTTAAATGGAGATTCCCCACATCCACAGTGGTACCGTCAAATCTTCAGTCTCTGCTTCTGTTCATCTCATGTTGATCCCAGCAGAGAAGCCCCGAGTTGTTCCTTTCGATCCGAGACACTCACATGGCTATCACGTGTAGCCTCCTAGCTAAGTAACCCCGTACTTATGCTGCCTTCACATGCTATCGGGAAGATGAACCTTTCCACTTGTGAATTCAAAATTACAAGTGCATTGTGTTCAAGTGCTTTTGTTGTCGTAGCAAAATGAAAAATGGCCAACATAATTTTGTCGTGACCTTCATTCATCTGCTACAGCATTTTTTTGTACATTTTTTGTTTTGCAAATTGCTTATACTATAAATGTGCAAAATCATCAGCTAACAGTAGCAGAACGTTAATAAAACACTAGCTTCATAGCATAAATCCCTAACAATCAGCATTGTTAATGATTTGCCATGAATCCCTCGTTGCTCTCGACTATGTTGAAAAGGTCTAAGGTTATTTTCATCTCAGCAGCTCATGTATAAAAATTTGTTCCCAGTTCTCCAGTGGAAAATACAACGTGAGGGGGCGTTCACGTGCAATTTTCGAGTTCGTAACTAGCATTTATCATAATTCCCATAACACGTGAAGGCAGGATTAAAACAACGGCTTTTACATTAATGAGATTTTATTCAAAAACACACAATCGGTTGGGAAATATTGAATATGTGCCAATACCGAGTCTAAAACCAAAACTTGTATTTTCCCCCAATAATACAGTTGCACACTTCAGCTACATTAAAGTTATTGAAATCAATCCAGTGTTTATGCTGACAGTTCAATAGCTCTGCATTGCCTTAAGAAAAAAAAACCCTGCTTTCAAGTTGTTCTTTAATGTGTTTTTTTTTCTATTTTTCACTGACAAAACAACAGAGTAAACAAACGAAAATACTTCAGTTTTCAGAGTTTTTATAGTTAAGAGAGACTGACAAAAGTATAAATAATTTTGCTAACTGAAATAAAAACAGAAAAAACTAGTGAGTAATGGAAAACTAAATAAAAGGAAATATAACTGCAGGTAAAACCACTGTTTCCCCTCAGTGTTAATGGTTCTTGATGTACAAAAATAAAATAACTTTATGCAACACAGGCCCTTTAATAAACAATATAAATCATATTTGATATCACACATTCTTACATCTGACCTTTGCAGCTCCTATAAATCAAGGCATTTCTCATAATACCTGAAAAACTCAAACTAAATAAAGACTTAACAAAAAGTAGTCAAGTTTAGGAAACAGAATCACTTGGGCAAATGCCCACAGTGTAAAGTTAAACTGAATCTGAAAGATGAAATGAAAAGAAAACCCCACGAGTATCAGAAACAATAATACATTCTACTTAATGCTGTGGATTTTATTTATATTTGAACAACAAACAAACTTAGTAATATAATCACAATTCCACCTCAGAATAGATGTGTAATGGCTTAACTTTAACATTCACTGTCACAACAAATAAAAATCACACTTGTGTTTAGTGCAGCAATAGAGTAAAACTGCTCTGTCCTTAAAAGTTTCCCTCAGTGTGTTTTTCTTCAGTTCAGCATTTTCCAGATCTACCTGAAGTCTGTATTCCACCAAATATTCACTTTGTACTTGGTGTATTCAGTGATAACGGTCAGTTAGAAAAAGTATTGATCAGACCTGATTCCTGATTCTAAGATCAACTTCACACACCTTCTGATGATGAGAATAAAGATAATAAGAAAGTTTAATAATAATGAAGATTATAAGCAAATCAAGTCAACTCAACAAAATCAAACAACCAACCAAAAGCTCAACAAAAACAGATAAAAATCAGCAAATTAATGAACAAAACAAAGTGATCCAAAATTAACCAAATACACCGATCAAAATGATCAGAAACAAGCAAAACATAAAATAAAATGAGCAAAACAATTGACAAACAAAAAAATTTGACAGCTACAAAAAAATTGACAACACTGAATCAATGATAATGAACAAACTGCACAAAATTGAAGAAAATGATGAACAAAGCAGATTTTTTTTTTAAATGAATAAACGTGTCATAAATGAAAAAATAATTAATAAACTGGACAGAAATAAAATATTGAATAATATGCACATACTTGAAGAAAGCAATGAAAACAATTGAAAACAATCAACAAAAATGAGCAAAATAATGACAAAACTGGACAAAGATGAACAAAATGATGAACAAACTACACTAAAATGAACAAAATTAAAAGCAATGAACAAAAAACAATCTAAATCTTGCAGAAATGAAGAAAACACTCACTTCATTTTTGACCAGAACATCCATAATATCTGTAGTTTTAATGGTTAATTAACATCATGTATCACCATAACCCTGTCAGTATATTTATTAACCTGTAGTGTGAGTGTTTCTGTTGCTGTTTAATGGAAGGCCATATGTTTGTAATGAATCTCCAGTATCAGTATTGTTTAGCAAACCACTTTCCTTCAAAACCCAACTATTATATTAAGCTGTGCTCTGTAAAAACACATCTAAACGTGGTGTTTTTCAGCTGTTATTATTCCATAAACAAGTGAAGATAACACACGTCACTGTTTAAGGCACAAGGTTATATCAGCGGTGAAACAAACGAGCTGAGAAAATAAAGAAATAAATGTGCAAAACGGTTTACCTTGAACCTTTGGTCCAATTTGTTTGTCCAAACAGACATATAATTTAATTCCAGTGCATGTTTTGAATGTAGTGTGCATTGCAAGAGAAACACATTTCCCCAGTGAAATGGGAAAAAGCACAAACAAAATTGGCAAGGTGCTGATGGATTTTATGTACAGAGGATGCATAATGCCCCGTGTCAAAAAAGCAAAGTGAAATTTCCTGTTAAATATGCAAAATCCCGGCTGTCTATTGAATGATAATGGCTCGGCACCTTGTCGCTGGGTTGCTGACTCCGTTGGCTGTGCTTCAAAGGCCTGTTGACTAACTTTGAAAAGACCTTGTGTTTCCTGACTCTGGGCTTTCTAAGATTGGACAAATGCAGCAGAAAGAGGGCTGTACGAGTGCCAGTCACGGCTTCCCCGAGACGCCGGAGGGATGTCAGCCTTTGAAGTGATAAAGACCCAGTGTTTCTCCAGACAGCCGGCGCAGTATGGCCCGGCTCTGTGATGCGCTCATGTTTCTTAAAAATGACCGTGTTGCTTTCTTTGGGAGGGTCGCCCGCTGCATTATTCAGACTCTTTACGGTCTCTGTGAAGTCCGACTTTCTGGTTCCTGCTCTTTTCGGACGTGGTCATAAGTATAAGGATGCCCTTGTGCTCCGAACGCCCCCTTTAGCTCTAATCACGCTACTTTTTGTCAGTTTCCACTAACGGTGATGTGTAGAAGGCCTGTAAAAAATAATAAAGATGAAGAAAATAAGGAACAAAATGAATAAAAAAATGAAGATAATAATGAACAAAGTGAATAGAAATGAACAAAAAAACATTTAAATTAAGAAAATAATGAGGAAAATGAGTAGAAATTAACAATAAATAAATAAAAATGAAGAAAATGAGGGAAATTGAGAAAAAATGAAGATAATGAACATCAAAAGAAATGAACAAAAAATTATAAATGAAGAAAATAAGGAACAAAATGAAGAAAAAATGAAGATAATAATGAACAAAGAGAATAGAAATGAACAAAAAAATTAAATTAAGAAAATAATGAGGAAAATGAGTAGAAATTAACAATAAATAAATAAAAATTAAGAAAATAATGAAGGAAATGAAGAAAAAATGAAGATAATGAACATCAAAAGAAATGAACAAAAAATTAAAAAGGAACAAAATAAGGAACAAAATGAATAGAAAAATTTTATAATGAACAAAATTAATAGAAATGAAAGAAAAAATTAAGATGAAGAAAATAATAAGGAAAATGAATAAAAAATGAAGATAATAATGAACAAAATTAATAGAAATGAACCAAAAAAAAAAAAATAAATGAAGGAAATAATGAACAAAATGAATAATTAAAAAAATATATATATACATATAAATGAAAAAAAAAGGAAATGAACAAAATGAATCACAAGGAAGAAAATAATGGGGGAAATGAATAGAAATGAACAAAAATGAAAAAAATGTCAAAATTAATGAACAAACGGCACAAAAATGAAGAACCATGAACCACATGAATCATAAAATAATAAAAATGAAGAAAATAGTGGACAAAATCAATAAAAGTGAACAAAATGAGCAAAAATTTATAAAGAAAAGAATGAACATGCGGCAAAAAAAAATCAAGGAAATAATTAACAAACTGAACAGAAATGAACAAAAAAAATGTAAATAGTGAACAAAATAAATAGAAATGGATCAAAATGAAGACAATAATGAACAAACTGTACAAAAACGATGACATTAATGGTGTATGAAAAAGTAGAACAAACACTAGAACCAGTTTAAGCTTTAATACGTCTCCTTTACCCTTCAGCTGCAGATATTCATCCATATCCTGATATTCTACTGCATGTATAGAATAATTCAATTAATAAATATATGAAAGCGTGGCATAAAAGACCTATTGGTCAGTGACATAAAGGTAATGTTTGTGTGTTCTTCTGATACATTGATGTTTTGAGACAATCCAGTTAATATTTATGAACATTTGGTGACGATGCAAAAACATCAGTGTAGTGTAACAGTAAAAACATTGATCCAAATGATTAAAAATCGCTTCACAAATATGAACATCTCAATAAAACAGGTTTCAATCAAATGCTATTTTCTTGAAATCATGTCGAAGTCCAGGCGAAGCCGAGCCGGCGCTGTGTTCTTACACCGTTTGACATTTTCACGCACATTCGTTCTCGCTTTTTCTTCGTAGCCGTGTAATTTGTTACGACACGAACTGACACGGAGACAAAAAGTACATTTTCTCAAACCTATTCCAGGCGTTTAAAACAAGTTTGTGAAAGATTTGTGATTTGCTCATGTTGCCAACTCCTGTCACTGACCCTTTCCATCCTCAACAGATAAACAACATAAGTACAAATGGAAAAAGCCACCGGCGGCGTCTGCATCTGGTTTGTTTTCAGCTCCCGGTTCCACTTCTGCAGCTCACGTCTCATATTTGCGTAGGAGGCAGAAGAGGTTAGCGGTGTTTGAGTCTGTCGTTGCTTCCGTCTGCGTCGTAATTTACAAAGTCCGATTTTCTGCTCCGTGTTAGACTTCTTATTTCCGAACCTCGTCCACGTACCAGCGGTGGCCTTTTGTTGTTTTTTTTTGTTTTTTAGGTCCGGGTTCGTCGTTGTTCTCCTGTTCCAGCTCTCCTCGTGTTTGTGTCAGCTTCATGCAAATTTTCTGGAGGCATCAGAATGCAAACCGACATCCAAATGACAAGAAATATTTCCATAAAGACTGTTATTTGTGACACGATGAAATAAACAATACAATATATAAAACAATAGTTGTTGTTCCGTCGTCACATGATGTACACTGTCAGATCACACGGCTCTGCTGAGCTTTCGGAGAGTTATTTCTTCCGTTCAATGCTCTGCTTTTTCTTTGTTGGAATGAGTTTGTGGTGGCAGTTTTATGTGGAATTATACAATGTTTATGTACAAAAGTAGAACAATATAAAGTAGGTTTATGTTCATTGAAGGTTTAATGTTTTGATTCTACGTTTTGACAAAATGCCGTCTATAGGAATAACTATCAGGAAGGACATTAAGATGATTCCAAACTTTAGTTCTGCAAACCCCTAATGTCATTAACATGGAGTCAAACATTTAGATATAATGTCTGTAAAGCGTAAAAATAAAAAAATATATATATATAGCCAACACCACTGATCAAAAACTGCATTTTGTCTCCTCAGATCTACTTCACGTACCTTCTCCTGCTACTGAAAATGAAAACAATATCCAACCATCAACCAAATGAACAGAATGAATACAAATGAGCAAATTAATAAACAAAATAAACAGAAATGAGCAAAAAACCCAATGATCCCAAATGAACAAAATATTAAAACAAAATGAACGTGAATAAACAAACAAAAAAAAGCAGTAAAATGAACAAAACCGAAGAAAGTATTTGACAAATAGAACAAAGATCAATACAATAAGAAACAGAATTAATTGTAATAAACAAAAATACAAACCAAAAAATTAAGGAAACAATCGACAAATGCAATAAAAATATTGAATAATTGCAGAAAAATGAAGAAAATGAACAGAAATGATAAGGAAAAATAAGAAAACAATCGCCCCATACAACACAAATGAAAATGTCCAGTTCATCCTGTTTTATCCATTATCATCCAGTATCATCCAGTTTTATCCAGTATCATCCAGTTCATCCAGTATGATCCAGTTCATCCAGTTTTATCCAGTATCGTCCAGT
>JAPTMW010000028.1:20308275-20321263 GCA_029822955.1 Ostorhinchus angustatus
CATGTAAAAGTACACTTTCTCATGCCTAATTACCCACGGGCTAAGGCATGAAGAGGACTCGCTGCGTATTACTGTAAAGATTGCAAAGATATTTCACTTTGAAAAATGGCAAAGCACACAGGACTAAGGGCTTGATTACAAGGAGTGGGGCACACAGCCTCTACATCTTCCTTCCCTCATTTCAATTATGGCTGACTGGAGGCACGGCACTGCCACCGTCCTCAAATAAAACTAAAATATGATAAAGCTGAAATATCAGGCCCGGGACTGCTCGGAGCCTCCAGCTATGTAAGGCACAGATACTCGGCACGTAATTACAACATTTGCCAATATTTTTTTGACGGGAGGTTCAACATGGATATGAGTCAAAGTGGGGGGAGGGGAGGCATGAAGAGCGCTCATGACACATGATAAAAAGCACATTTCATTCCCTCTTTCCCTATGGATAACAGGAGACATGCCTGCGTTGAGGTGCCACGGCGCTCCCCTATGTGAAAGTATAAGGATAGCTGTGTTATTTTTAAGTTGCGACATCATTACTCATGTGTAAGATGCACGAGCGGAGGAAGAGCATCCTCTGTCATAACAAGAGGACGGCGAGCAAAAAGGGAGCGCCGAAAAGAGCACGTCGTTTCCAGTTATATGTTCCATGAAAAACTCACTCCAGTGTTGGAAATAAAGCCTCGCCGAGCTGCATCGCGACAACCCCAGGTAGCTGTAGGTAAATATTTTTCCATTTGTCAGAGCGCAGGGACGAGCGACAAAGCATATTCTTTATTCCTGCCCTTTTAAACACTGCCCCCACGACCCCCCGCAGATGGAGGTGATGTGTGATGTGGTGTCTTTTCTCACCATGATGCCACAACAAGGTGGATGTCCTCTGGTGCCCGCCCCCCCCCTCAACCACCCCCCGCGCCCTCAGAACCCCGGGCAGCTGGAGTCCGGCCTCCGCTACGTCAATGTTAATAACAGTCCGCCGTGTTCACCCCGTTGCCGGGTCAACACGCTGCAGATCCGGGCTTTCTAAGGAAATCCCAGCCAGCGTGAAGCAGAGACTCCCACTACACCAGGAGCATGAGAACGAATGCGAATTGACAGAGGATTTGCAATGACCGTAATCTATCTTAGCACGTTTTAAATTTAACTGTTAATTGCTTTGAGAATATCGGTCGACTGGGTTCAAGCACGGAGACTCCCGAGCTGTGGCTCATAAGACAAACAATTTAGCAATTAAATTTAGCAAAAAAACACGTATGTTTATGAAACGTGTAATCTGGGACCTGACATGTCAAGTCTCAGCAGAGTCATGTCGGTATAATCTCTTTATAAATCCTCTCATATAACGGAGAGAGGCCCCAGACGAATACTAGCATAGCTGTTAAACAGAAACTACACCAACAGTATTTTTTAAGTTTTTTTTTTTTTTTTTTGGTCTTGTCAGGTCGTATTTGTTACATAATATCTTGGATTTTCTCTGTTTTTCAGAGGGTTTAAGGGCCATTGACATTATTTTTTTCCCTTTTTTTTTATATTTTCTTAGTGTATTTATTTATAACACTCATAGTATTAATCATTAAAAGTCAACCGTTAAAGCTGGAGAAGGCGACTTTTTGTTAATTTTGATGTCGATTTGTCATTATTTTGGCTGAGGTCAGCGGTTCTCAACTTGCCTCATCTATATTTAAGAGGACGCTTTTACAGAAAACTGAAATTGAAGACAAAAGGATGGTCTGTAAGTGTTGTTTTATGTTCTCCTGTTGCACGTTGTTGTTTTACGATCATTGTAAAAGAACAACATTATCCCACAAACAACGTAAACTTAACCCAATGACTTCCAACCAAACTCTGTCTTTATTTCCCTAAAAGCGGACTCCTGCATGTCTGTTGTATGCACATTCACTATAGATGCATTTCTATAAACATATTTAATGAACATTTAGAAGTTTTTGAGCTGGAAAATTAGCATGAAAATGGCCATTTTTACTTTATTTTTTTCTTTTCTTTTACATATTGGGCAAATTTTCTCATTTGAGGTCATATTTACTGTTTTTAACGAACCATGAATGTATATAGAGGAAACAGAAATTAAACATATATATTTAATAAATTCTGATTTAGCACATATATAAGTCATACCACAGATCAACTGTTTAGTTTTCACGCATGTTCTGATAAAGTATAAATCATGTTTGTTCCAACAGGTTGTGCATTTTAGATGGATCCTACTCTGGTTATTGTTAATATTTGCGAGACATTTTATGGACAAGCGGCTAATGATTGTGAGTCCCACTTGCTGGGTTTAGGTGTCGTCTTGGTTGACTTCCAAAGGAAAACTGTGATGTCTCATTAGATAAACTCTAACATACTGTTCAGGTCAAATTAATGTTGATTTTTCGACAACAAACACCCGACATAAACAGGCTTAAAGCTGAAACATGATGGCATTTACTCTTACTGTTACTCTTTAGGACAGGTGCTAAGAAATCAGGAAAAGTCTCAATATTTTGCAAAGAAACAAACAAAAAAACAAACAAACATGAAAACAGTGAATGGCATTGAATGAATGGCTGCTAAACAGACAGTGTTTGATCATTGCATACATTATAAAGGATGTCACCATAAGTCCTTCAGCAAAAAACATCATTGCTTCTTTGTTTTTATGCTTCAGTTTAAACACAACACAATATTTTTTATTTTTTTTGTCAATACATGATTGGTGAGAAAGCTTAAAAATCCCTCTTTTGCTCAATATTATGGTTTAATTGATCATTTGTTAACGTCAGACAAACTTTAATAGATCTGAATTTGGTGTATTATTAGATTATCTATTAGATTAGATTAGATTATTGGGAAAATACACTTGATGAAAAGTATGTAAAGGTTTTAAGTAAAGGTCAGAAGTTCTACATTCAAGTTAAATTTGCCACCGTATAGAAAAAAAGAAAAAACAAATATTTTAGTTTGAGAAATATCGATCAAAATTAAGCATAACACAACCTTTGAAGTCTATTCCCTCACATTTTAGCCTTCAAATTTTGACACATCCAAAGCCCAATGCACTTTTTGAAGTGTGTTACTCATTATTTTGTAGATACGACTACATGATATATCATTTTGTAGATCTGATCTCGCTCGTTAAATGTGAAAAACAACCAAAGCCGCCTCGGTTGCACTGGCATGATTTACCGAACTCAGCCACTGGTGCTCTTCAGATAAAGAATCTGTGGCTTCTTGTGTAGTTTTGTTTTTTTCATGTTACCCCCCCCTTTCTCCACCACTTGAAAGTAGCTCCAGCACCTGCTTTTCAAAGCGAAAAGGAGGAAATGTTTTGCAGAGGGAAGAGCCTCTGCAGCAAAATCAAGAACAATTCCGCCCCTCTCACTCGTCACAGTGTGGGGGATTCAATCAAAAGTCTGCCCTGTGACCTGTTCTCCGAGAAACAAACAGCCGCCAGTGTCTCCGAAGACCAAAGCCATCAGAGGAGGGCGGCTCGTGTGTGAGCTAAATCGTGGCACCTCTCTGAAAGCTTCCATCATAGAAAAATTGTGAGTTGTCGCAGTGGAGAGTGACTAGCATGGCGGTACATTGATACATTGATGCAGTGAATGCCTCGGACAGTGCAGTAAAAGTGCTGAGGTTGAAATTAAGCTGTTATCTCTGGCATGTATCACTAGGGAGGCAAGAAGCAGTGGTGCAAAGGCAGCAGCCTGTTTGCTTTACTGTTATTGCCTCTGCATGTCTGTCCTCGTTTGACTCTCCTCACGTCGCTGCATTTTAAGTGTCCGTCTCCGAAGTTCTTGCGTTTCTGTAATTCGGCCTCTTTGTCCTGTAAATGGCACCAACAACACCACAAGTAGAATCCATACACAGCAAAATGCATGTAGGGCTAACGCTAGGAAACACTGGTTTGATATGATAATGATAAAGTTTATTTCAAACATAAGTAGGAATAAAATATAAAGGTGAACAAAAGGCAAAGATATTACACATTTAAACAGAACACTCCAGCATATTGAAGGCAATAAGTTAACAAAAAAATTAAAAAAGTCACATTATGTACAACTATGTCATTGTGGCGCTCTACTTTATGTCTGAAAGAAGCAGAGTTTGTATTGCCCTACCCCAAATTTATATGACTAATATATGCAGTCCATAAAAAAGAATAGGTCAGTTATTAAATTATTGAAGAAGAAAATAAATTATAACATACAGTCAATAACTATTACTGTGGTACTCCCGTTCACTGTGACTATATCTCTGGAAAATAAGGTTTTCATACATCAACAAAACCACTCCACAACATGAAATGCACGTTTTTAAGGTTTATTCGAGTGAAATGTTTCATATTTAGTTCCTCTCTATAGTCATAACCCCCCTCTTTATCTGCAAATAATTTCTGTATCTTATTTGGAAGTAAGGATGTAGTCTGAGTGCAGCTCAAAATAGGTCAAAATTCCATCACTCAATTGAAAAAAAGGGCATTTCTTGGCGAAAAATTTCAGTTTAACCCTTATTTTTAAAGGCGCTCTTGCAGCTCATTAGTGTTGTGCTCCCATTGTACCATCGTCATTTTTTGTTATTATGAACAAAAGCTTCTCACTGCTCTGAAAGTCTTATAATGGCATTTTTTCCCCCCACAAAGAATCTAAAGGAATATTTCCCCAGTGAGAATGAAAATGGGTTTGCAAATTTGTTGTTCTTTGGTAACAGCCAAAAAAATATTCACAGTCGCATTTGTTGGCCTCAACAACAGAGGAAATGAGGCTTTATAGTAGGGACTGGGCCTTTATTTCCTATCCACTCCATGTTAATTTTCCATTTGTGTTTGGTTGTGGATTTATAAAAGCAGATATAAAGATGTAGTTTGGTGGCATTGAAAGCAGACGGCTGATTCATTCGCAAAAATAGTACTTACTGGATGCAAGATTTTACATTGAGTTTGTAATGAGTTTTGTAGCAAAAACCACTTCCCCTCTTTTATCCTTTACAATAAAAGCTCTGGGCACGTACACATTGAAACGGAGCACTGAACATCACTAAGTCAGTGAAGTATCTCCAGATTGTTTATGATTGAGAGCAGCTTTTTGTACTTTTTCCCCCAAGAAATATCATAAAGATTTCTAAAATATATGGTTTATTCATCAGAAATATACATTGTTGTTAATTAGCCATTACAATATTCTGGTTGACCTCTTATTTCCATTAACCTTTTCTCCATAAATGTGAACATTTCATAATTATATTTAAGTTTACAGAGATATAGTGTTGTTTCTAGGAAGAGGAACTAATGGCTTTAACCTTTTCCACCAAGTAGTAATGCCTCAAGTCAACTCTTCTCATCTTTTGGTTTTCCATTGCACCAAATTTTTTTGTAGCACCTCATACTTTTCCAGTTTCGCCTTCATCAAGGATCAGAACAAGCAAAAGTGATAAAATATGGCACGAAAACACTGATCACTGATTGGTCAGAGAGAATTGTTATAAAGCTCTGTTACTATGAACTAAGGCTGTAAGCAACGAGTGTGTTCATCAATGCATTATGTCAATTTTTTTTTTTATTTTTAAGTACATAAATGTTTCTCAAAACCCAGGTTGACATTAGTAAATGTCTTTTTTTTATTCCACAACACAAAGATGTTCAATTTTATGTATTTTATTGTCATATAAATAGAAGAAACAAAGTGGGTAATGTATGAATTATTAATTATAAGAATAGTTGTGGATAATTTAATGGTAAGCATCTTAGTTTTCAAGAAATTTGTATTATTTGTTTTTTGTTTGAGAATGTACCGCCTTCGTTTTACACCATAAAAAAACTAGAGGGCGCTGTTTTCTCCATGCAAGCAGATGAACAAGTCTCCGTCGAGTCCAGCTGACATAGTCTGATCGATCAATCACTTTCTGCAAAATTTCTCATCCACTAAATAATACATTTAAAAAAAACTTTCTCCAAAGAAGTAAACAACACCATGAAGTATTAACTTTGAGAACCGCAAACAGTCAGTGCGCTAGAGGCTATAATGGTCTCATTTGTTTACAAGTGAGGTAAACAAATGTATCACAATTAATTTGACAATGATGTATTAATGTTCAAAATGCTGCACATAGCACCTTTAAAAATCCCATTTCAATGCATATTATCATAAAGCAGACAGTGAGTAATATCCCCGAGGCGCAGCAGTCACGTGACGTGACAAAAAGCCAGATAACGGTGAAAATCAACAGATCGCTCTGTAAAGATGGCGCGTCGATATCATCCTTCAAAACTTGATTTTCAGATTTTCCTGAAACATGAAGGGCATTATGTTTCCCAGATCTGGAGATAAGTTTGCTCGTTAAAAGTTGAGGACGCTCGTACGTCATATTTGTCTCCCCGTGGTGCCGTGAGTGAGGGGAACATGGGTGGAGGTGCTGGTTCTGTCACGCCGAGCTGACACCCCCATGAGTAATCCGGTGCATGATAAACAGAGGGTCGCCGTGTCACGGGAACACCTCAGCGACTGGCACAAGGGTAATTACTCTTCCTGCGTGGGTGCAACTCAAAATTTTTGAACCTTTTCTTTCTCCAATCATACTTGATGGATTGAGTGGAAGAGGGCGATCATCTGGTTCTTAGCAGGCTCACTGAGCGTGGTAGGCCTCTGTTGATTAATGATATCTGCTGCAAGTCACCAAAAGCGGAAATTAAGTATTTCTGTTTAAATGTAACATTTGTCTCCTTTGCTGGTGTTGAGAAAGGCATTTGTCAAAATCCCCGGGCTTTGAAGAAAGGTGGATTTCCTCTGGGAGCATGCTGGGAATTACTCCTTACTTTCACATTAATGGCATTCACTGTTCCTATTTTATACCTTGAATCTACTTTTCACCTTTTAACCTTTACAACATATTTTGAATATAGAGTCGTTAGCGGTAAAACCTCTTCTGTGGTGCAGTTTAGCATGTTGGAGATGTTTTAATAGGTCTTATTTTCATTTCATTTGGACTCTTTTTAAATTCAGTTTACTTCTGGTATGTATGTTCCAGGGGTTTGATACATAAACCTCATGAAAATGGTTATAATATTCAAAGGAATCCTAAATACAGGCTTTTGCTTCTGACTTTTGGAGCCATGATGCTACATATGTACAAAAAGGTAACCCTTACAAATGCCATCTGCTGATGTATTTCATCCATAAGTCAAATATACTCTTAGGATTATGTCTGAATAAATGATATAGTGATATTGTTATCATCTTATTGGCATAATTTATGGTATTAGAGTTGATGAAAGCTAAAGCTAATGGGTCAGCCCATGTGAAATCACTGGAGGTGTCCCAGCTGAACTACTTATGTTTGCTTTATACTTTCAGAAAATGATATTATTAGTCTTATTAAATGCCACACAACATTTCAGCCTCATATCTTTGCTAGTTTTTGAGATACCATGGTTTTGGAAATGGGGCAACAGCACATTTACTGTAAAAAAGATGCTTCAAGAGGTCAGTACGTGTGAACTATTCATGATAGATTTATGACGTGAACCAGCTTTAATGTTGTATGTAGGTCTGGAATGAGGTTGAAAACGTTATCAAAAAAATCTTTCTTTTAATATATTTAAAAAGCGTCTTAAGCAAAAACTGTTGCTGCTTTATGCTTCGTGTAACCCTATACGGCCTAATGAACCAAAACAAAAGAAGGAAACATAAACAAACAGAGCTACTTAAAAAATACACCTGACCCAAAACCCCACATCGCTGATATACAAATCATGTAAGCAATTTATTTATGTGGATAAAGCCCCATGACTGACTATGAAATTATCTGAGAATATTGGCATATGCTGACTGCAACAGAACTAAGGAAAAGGAAATGAAACATTGTTAGATAGATAGGCACATATTTTAAAATATGTTTGTAGTTATTTAGAACATTTTCATTCATTCATTCATTCATTCATTCATTCATTCATTTATTTATTTATTTATTTATTTATTATTACTATGTAACTTGTGTCTCATCAAATGTTTTAGGGCCCCCATTTATATGCTGAGGACTGCTTCCGGGGTGTCCTATTACAAAATTTATTTTGTAAATGAATGACCAATTTTAAGTGTTTGTAGTGATTTTGTAATAAGATTGACTGACTGATTGATTGATTGATTGATTGATTGATTGATTGATTGATTGATTGATTGATTGGTGGAATTTTCAACTTTTATAAAAGAAGAGGTAAATGTTTGCCAAATTACAGCTTACTGAATACTTTTCTTCTTTTGTGCATCAGAGCAGTTTTGTTTCATCCAAATGTTATTTATGTCTCATTTTCATTTTGTCGTGCTATCATAGGGACTGAATCAAATACATATTGCCAATATATAACACGGTCTGCCACAAGAACAATTATAGCACTGAAAGTCTGCATCAATATATACACCAAATGTTGCTTTTAACCAAACTAAGAGTGCAAACACTACATGTTTAGCTGGTCAATGAGTGACAATTCAGCATGAAACTTTTTCTGAAATCTGGTAAATATTTGGAACATTTTCTGAAATCAGATGAATTTGAGGTGTATTTACTCTGAAAATAAAACTAGCCTGGAAAAAAATAGCATTCAATACAAAAATAAAAATGACAGAAATACAATGATAAGTGAATATAACCTAAGAATTAAATTGAAATGCAGCCAAAATTCAATACGGTGTAAAAACTTTAAGATTTTTTTTTTTTTATTCAGGTCTGAAAAAAGTGACACTAAAACTCTGACCCATGAAACTGAATCCAACTAAAACTGAAAACCGAAAACAAACCACAATGTCCAACGGAAATGTCCAAACTATAGTAAATGTGTTTTCTGGTCTTTATCTTTAAAATCCTCATTTTTACTTCCATTTTTGTCAACAAAATGTTTTGTTAACAGTTAGTTTCCGGCGCTTCAGTACTTCTCCTTAACACTGATAACCTTGAGAGTGGCCTTGGCCGTATGAAAGGAAGTGATTCCTGATGGCGTCTCTGTCTGTGGCGGGCACATGGGAGGGGTTCTGGTGGTTTCACTGGTTGAGTTGGGTTACCGTTTGTGCTGATGGCGAGCTCTGCCGTGCTGGAACAGAACAGACTCCGGCTCCTGAGGAGACTAATGGTTACAGGGCCTGGCCATCGTCCAGTGCTGCCCCAGCCACTGCCTCTCCCGTCGCTGGGATATCATTACCTCCAATGTGTTACATCAGACTCGCTTGGTCAGGCTCTGAAACAGTCAATACTCCACAATTTAGAAAATCAGCCAAGTTTGCAGAAACAAAGAGGCAATATCGGAAATAAAGACGGATATATAATCTGACGCCAGCCTTTTTTTCATGCCGGGTGAATTATTTGTTGTCCGGAAGGTGGGGACGTGGAAGGGGTGGAGGGGAAGGAGGGAGGGAGCCAGGGATCTGTCAGGGGTTAGAGGAGGTGGTCAAACGGCTTGAATAAACGTGCAAATCACAGCGCCCAACTACTGACCCTCCCCATCTCATACAAGCAGCCTCTACTTTTTCCATCAATGGAAATCTAATTGCTTGAAAAGCGATCAATGGAAACTAAATTGGTTTTGTGCGGAAGCGCGCATGGAATAAGCTCTGAGCTGTTTTAATGTGTGTTGGTTTTGCATCTTAAATCACGGTAATATTTGGAGCGGGCCCCCGCTCTCTGGAGGGGGTAAACTCTGGTAGTGTCGAGACACCGGGGAGGAGGCACTCAATCAATCTCCTAATAAAAATCACAAGCTTAATTGTTTTTCCAAACTCATAAATCGCCCATCGTAATGGGTTAATATTAAGACTTATACGAGGACGGTGGGGCTCTTGTTTCCGAGCTGCCTGGAGCTCCTCGTTGTGGAGCTGCGACCACTGATAACCCTCTAGTGATCTGATATGACTAATCCCCTCTAATCCTTAATACACTCCTTAACATGCTCCTAACTGACAGCAGTCGATATGGGTGCACTTCTCTGTCTTATCGCTGATCTCTTTGTCTTTGTACACTCTCTGCAGTGAAATTTGCTCTTCCACCCATCCTTTTGACCGCGGATCACTGGCACATCTGCATCAATGTCACACTCCGAGGGCTTCTTGATAAGCAAAAGGCTTGATCACAGTCTTGAAATTGCACCGACTTGGGAGCGTTACAGAAGGGCTTGCACAAAGGCAAATGGGAATTGTAGGGGGTTTTTTTCTTCTTCTTTTTCTTTGTCTTTACCGCAGTATCCGAAAAACGGCTGCTTTTCTTTTCCCTCCACTTGTCTTCCTGGGCGGGCGGCGAGATGGACTGCACAGGAGGTTGGGATGTGGCTGGTGCCCGCCAATCGTGTAGCCTTACCCAGGAAAGAACGGTCCCAGCAGAGTAATTTATTGACAGCATTGAGATGTGTTTCTGGCCAGGTGCTTCTCTCAGCCATCCCTCAGGTGCTTATCTATCAGTTATCAGTGCAGACAGAGCACAGACCCAGGTTGTATTTCTGTCTGCTATTGTAATTACATTGTAATTGATCTGAGGGTGTGCTAGGCGCTACTCGTGCAGTAACTTTTGCAACAGCTTCCCTTTCTTTTGTTATCTGGAAAAGTGCTACATAGCGTAAGCAACGCTGGTGGAGCTTTCTTTTACAATCCCCCAAAATGTATCAGACTAAAGGAAAAGATAAGAAAGTGATTACATGGGAGCAGCGGTGGCGAGTAACAAAGTTCATTTACCCAAGATCACATTAAAGCTACTTTACTTCCTTCACCTCCCAGACATGTTCCTTTAAGTCCAAAATCTTCCTCCTTGAATACACATGATGTCACTTCTGCCACTAGGGGTCTCTCAATCACAACCACAACAAAGTACATGGGAGGAGATGGTGTCTTGGTGTAGCATGGCATCATGGGAGTTGTTGTATCAAAACGGCTAATGGTGACTTGTACACAAATTAGTTTTATCCACATTACTTTCATATAAATGTTATTAAAGGGGATACGGCAACATTGACAGACATGCAAATGGAATAAAATGACAGCTATCTTTGAATGTAATAAAATACACGTCAGTATAATATATAATGCAAGTCCTGCTGTTGATTTGAGATGGTTTTATTCAGAAATGTTATGGATTATTCCTTTAAGCTCTTGTATTTGGTGGAAAATGCCGCTACAGCAAGAAGGAAACAGGTCTGTACCAACACTACAAACACAATCTTACACAAAATGATGCATCGCTGTAGATCGTTGCTAAAATCTGCTCAACCGTAAACATCTAAAACATGAGATATAACAGGAACCAATGTGTGATCTTAATACATCTTCCATGGCTACATGACAGTCTAGATAACAGATTAAATACTGAGATCATTCAAGTTTCAACCCAGAGATGCAACAATACCACACAGAACATATGTTAACTCTTTCCTCTGGTCACACCTGTAATCTTTTCCAAAACCTTTTTTTTTTTTTTAACGCTCTCTTGTCAAAAACTGCTCCACTGGAATTAATGTCGTTGTTGTAAATCGGAGCCTTTTCAGTATGTGCGCCGTCAACTCCGGCAGCAACAAACAACGGCGTTTTGTGTATCATTCCAATCACGCATATTAACCAGCCATCGCCGCCCATCAATCTTAACCCGCCACCATTTTGTAACTGATGCCGAAATGATGTTATAAATGATGTTTGAAAATATCCCCACGCCGCCGTGCATCAGCAGTCTGAAGGCCTACCATCAGATGTTCTCCACACACATCTGCGAGCTTGTACTCACCTCCGGGAAATTAGTAATCAACCTTTTACCAGCCAACACCTGTATAAGGAACACAACATCCCCCCCACCCCCCCCACCTCGATCCCGACCGCTGCTCGTAATGTCAGGTCACACACCCCGCACACCGGTTGTGTTAAAACGTTATTGTTATGTTGATAGTAATTTCACGTTGCTAATCACTGGCGTGGCGTGTAATTTGCATGCGGGCTCCTTGCGTGTAATAACAGCAGCCTTAAAGCGCTGCATCTGAAGCCAGCGTCGGTCCGTTCTGTTGCAGCTCTTGAAGCTCTTGTGCAGTCTAATGTAAGTATGCACGCTCTCCCTCATGATCCCTCATTTATCATTTTGACACTGGCTACTTTTTTGAAGTGGAGAAAAATGTTGCAGTCAGCTCTTCCTTTGGTCTCGGAAAAATATGTGTGAATGAGTGTGTGTGTGTGTTGCGACTGCTTGTGGAAGATAGAGAAGAGGAGTGTGTGCATATATATATATATATATATATAATATATATATATGTGTGTGTGTGTGTGTGTGTTTGTGTGTGCGCCCTATTATTGTGTGTTTGTGTACATGCATCAGTATGATTAAGGAGCATGGGAACATGGCATTGGCTATTTACTGCTGATAAACTAGAGTGTGCATACGTTGTTGTGTTGCATTTCTTCGTTGCTTGTTATTCTTATTCTGATGCTTCATCTATCCTGCTTTATGTAAGACAAATTGTATCCTATTTTAAGAAGCTTGTTGACCTGATACAGATTTTTTTTTTCCTACAATAGCTGCATTTTAGCTCACTTAAGTAAACTTTATGTAACAACGCATTATGTCAAAACAGTGCATTGTCTAAAAACTTGACGGAATGCCATGAATGTTCGCTTTGTTATGTTGCAAAACCTGCATTTTGCATTGAACGAGCTCATTACGTGTTGTGGAGTTGCAGTTTTTTGAGGAAAATGTGATAATATGCATTTTTGGTGTCATTATGTGTTGACATAGTAATAGCGTTAATAACAACAACGTGTATTTTTATGCATTCTAGTGTGAAACATACTCAGTATTAGTAGATGAAGTCATTCATTGGTCATCGTTTAATAGCAGCTACACTTCAGAGTTCATAAGCAAACAGAAAACTCATATATGGGTAATGTTTTTTTCAGATTATTTATCATTAGGCGTAGGCATGTTCTGTACTGAAGTGGTAACCAATGGTGCCTCAAGTTCAAAGAAAAGTACCGTTTTCTTA
>JAPTMW010000028.1:20538678-20554918 GCA_029822955.1 Ostorhinchus angustatus
GCGACCACTTCTGGCCTAAACATTAACGCATGCTATTGTTGTGGATGTGGAAAGTAGGGAGGGGCCCCTGCATTACAGGACTGGAGGCCTGGGGGTCCTGGTTTAAAGACAGTCCGAGGTAACGCAGTTGCAGAAGGTCTCATTTCAACAAGTACATTAAAAATTTAATCTGCTTGTAGCTTTGTATCTGCTGTTTTTTTCTTCCTGTTTATATTTATTGCTGCAATAATATTAGCACAAAAGAGTGTAAAAGTGTGGGCCGGCCTTTTATTTCATAATGCTCTGATGACAGTATCACTTCGTTCTGTTGTCAGCAGCACATACCACACGCATCAGTCACTGCTGCTGGGTGGTACTCTGCAGCCCACCATCTGCTACGCCACCAAAAAAAGAGGAGCCATCCCTGAGGTGGCTTTTAACTTTAACTTAATCGACAGTGGAGAATGCATGTGATTAAAAATACAGTAGATACAATTTAGGGAAAGTTTAACAGTCGCGTTGTCAGAGTTTTGTGCGCCGATAGGTGGGCCAAACACGGTGCAGTGCAGAGGAGGTGAACTGTTTCTGAACGTAGAGCTTCTCCCTTTTTCCCATTTTCCCTGTCCCTCTTTTCCTCTTTTGCCTAGGTGACTGTGCACATAAATCAGTCCTCCTGTTTGGCCCCATTACTGAGCACTTCCTCCGCCACCATCCGGCCTCCTCCTCCTCTGCTCCTCTGCCTAAACAATGCATGAACCTCTCAAAGGGTAAAATGCTGTACCACTTAGCAAATGAATATTTTATAGTGTGTAAAACTATGTACAGCTTGCCTTTTGACTGGCCTTTCTTCCACTCCTCCGCCCACTCCTGCTACTGGATGCGTTGACACTGATTGGCTCTCCTACAGGGTCAAAGATCATCCCGAGCCTTCCACCACAAAACATCTGGCGCTTCTTTAGTAGCATTGCAATTGGTTCTTTTTGATAAGGCAGAGTGCTCCAGCGCATCCAATGTGTTGTAATTTCATTTTGTGTAATCGCATCAAGCTCTCGAAGCCCCTTGTCAGATTACATACAGTACAGTGGAGTCCAAATGGGGGGCAGGACTGTAAAGAGTCCAATAAAAGCTGAGAGAACTTATGAGAATAATGTATCACAGAATGTGGCTTCTTTAACGCCCACAAGCCCGTCTGCTCATGTTCTGTGGTCCCATAATTCTGAGGCAATCATCCAGAAGCCTCCTTAATGCTCCCTGTTTCAGTCAGGGATCACTGAGCATTCTCCTTAGGTCAATGGTCTTTGGGTTAATGATCTGATTATGGCGCCACTGCTTTCGGTATCAGATGTCTGTTTGCAATGGATTGAGACACACAGCATGATCTCTCATCCTTTTCACACCTCTTTTTTGGTGCTGTTTTCTACAGTGCCCTCCCTCCTCGCCCTGAAACTAGGACTGCAAAACTGACTTTTTTTCTGCAATATATAAAAAAAAATACAAGAGTCTCCACCAGATGACCTGAGTAGCTCTATATGGAAAGAATGACTCAGTGTACTGTGATTCAGGTGAGCTTGGAGGAAGTGTGTACGCTCAGAGAGTAGCAAAAATATTATTTACCTTCTCCTGAACTGTAACGCTGCGCACGAAAGCAACTGAGTTTCCTGATGACTACTCGAAGTGATTCTGGGTAGAAACTCAGTCATTTAATACAGCAGTTGTCTAATATTCTATAGGTCCAGTACCAGTGTAAATATGGCATTTTCCACAGAGCATTGCATCACATATGAGCAGCTTGTGTTGCAATGTTGTTGCAAGACTTGTGAGTGTATTTAAGTGCATTTGCGATGATTCTTAAGCACGAAAACCTGCAGGAGTTTGCGCAACATGTTTATTTTTTTTGTTTTTTTTTACCCCTGACAAAGTCAAGACTGACTCAGATGTGCTGCAGATGTCAGACTGACATTAGAGATCGGTCATGTAGTGTTATGTCGCACTGTTTCCAAGAACCAGAAAGTAAAAGAAATTCACATCTTATTAGATGGGCTTCTGTTGAAAATCAGTCAAATGAACCGTGTTAGTTTTACTTTGGTCATTTCTGAGTTCATTTTCCTTAAATTTGACCGACTAATGCATGTGCCTGCATCACGATGACGATGCTGAAAAGATGTATTGTGCAGCCGTACTTGAACCCACTCACTTGTGTGTATGTGTACGCCTGGAAAACTTTCTACTCTTCTGCAACTTACCCACATAGCTCACCTCTTTGGCCTCCATTTCCGCCTCTCCTCCCTCTCCCCATTACATCCCTCTAATTCCCCCCTTTCTCTGTTTTTTTCTACCCATCTCTTTCTTTCAATTTCTCCCTCCCTCCCTTCCTCCCTCCTCCACCACCACTCTCTTTCCCTCTCTCTCTCTTTCCCTCTCTCTCTCTCTGCTGATCGATATTTGGGGCTGAATTGGCTGAAAGGGGAAAAGAGGCCTGTAAAATTGAGGAGACAGGCTGTTGGAGGGCAGCCAGCCTATCTCCCTGGCTTGTTTATGCTTCAGGAATGATTCCCAATACCAGATAACCTGCAGAAACGTCAGCATGTGTCTGTCTTGAGGGATGGCCATGGATCCGCCAATTTCTAATTATCGGCCAGCCGACCACTTATCCAAACAGTATTTATTATTATTAAAAATGTTAATTACATTCCAAATTGGACTGGGTTTTATGTGCGGTTTTACGTAATACTAATGAAGAAAATCTTTTTATATCAGCAGTGGTGGAAGACGCATTCACACCCTTTGCTTAGTAAGTAAACCTACCAATACAGAAATGTAAAAAAAAAAAAAAAGAAACAAAAAAATCCATTTTGCATTAAATCCTGTTTTAGTTAATGCACAGAAGGATTAGCCTGAAAATGTAGTTAAAATATGTAAGTAAAGGTATTAATTTGGTGCCTGTGACTGACATATTGTTTTACTTGACAACAATAGATCATTAATAGTGAAGTGTCAGTGCATTTCACTGCTGTTTCCCCTGGAGTTAGAGTTGTTTGAGTGGCTTTAAATCCAGTTTCATGAACATGGAGACCAGATAAACCTGAGGTTCATCATGTAATTAATCTGACACAAAAGAAAGAAAAAGAAATCTGTTGTCATTTTGGGGGAATTTTTCCCTAATGTTTGATTTTTATTACATGTTGGATGATTTGAACATTTATTCAAAGGAAACATTATGAGAAGTTTAGAGGGAAAAATCACCATTTGTCATAGATGTCTGAAATGTGAGCGACAACGCTGCTTTGTGTAAGGCACCAGAAGTGACAAAGGTTGGAAATTATAGGATTCAATTTTGACAATATATTGGATTTGAAAAACTTGGGGGTTTTTGCCCATTGTGTCACATCTCCAGCAGAAAAGGAACTAAAGCTGTCAGTCAAATGTAGTGGAGTAAGAGCTGCAGTATTTGACTCTGAGACATAGTAGAGTCGGAGTATGCAGTTGCAGAAAACGGAAATATTCAAGTAAAGTCTCTTAAAATCGTAGGTGCACACTAGCGGAGGAGGCTGGTGGGGTCAGTTGCTAGAATGTTCTGTCCAGTATTTGCAATGTGGCGCTCTATATCTGTGTGTATGTGCATGCACAAAGGGGCCCCTTGGGGAGTTTGTCTTTCTCTATTTGTGTTTGTCAGGGGATTTTTTGAGGCAAACACACACTTCATCACTTTGACATTGATTAAAAATACATGGCCCTATTCTCGGGGACAGTCAGTGCACAAATCAGCACAGTGTTCAGTTCAGCACTCGCCGTCCAAAGCTCTCCGGCCCCTGCTCCTCCTCCGGTTCTTGCCGTCCAGGCCTTTACTTGTTTAATTGCGGTGCTGCTCTGGGCGGCGTAACAGCAGCTCTCTGGGCTGCGGGTGCACATCCATCCGTCACCGCGCTCCGCCACGGTCCAGCGCTCGCACACACTCTCACGCAATCAAGTCTAAAGCTCAACGTGATCATCATGCTCAGAGAAACCTGCCTCTCATGATCGTCTTGTTCTTTGCATGCTCTCAAAAGCACAACAAATCGACACCCATGTTTCTGCCACTGCCGTTTTTTTTTTTTTTTTCTTTTTGCTTTGCCGCTTTATTGTTTTGTCTCTACCTCTTCTTTGTCCCTTTCTCTATCCTCAGCCCTCTTTTCCTTTGGTCCCCGAGTGCCTCTCTTGTTTCCTTTGGCTCATCTGTTAAGTGGGAGATAAACCTCAGTTAGCTTGTGTGGAAGTCTCTTCAGTGGGGACAATGTTATCTGAGATGCAGCAGTGCTCTGAGAAGCACAGAAAGGTATATGCTTCAGTGTGTGTGGATATAAGAGCAGGCTCTCAGGTAGGTGTGTGGTGCCCTCGCGGTTTGTTGCGGTTATAGGACCGAGTATAGCCACTTCCTCCCTCAGCTAATGCAGCCTTTCCCACTCATCCCACTGCTCTCCACTCTTGGAACGTCTAGTGTGGTCATCCGTGCTTAATGGGCTTACGGCGGCCCCCGTTTTCCAGCTTTGCCAGCAGAATTGTTGCACCATCAGTCAGTGTGGGGGCCATTTTGCAGGGATAGCTGGGTGGTGGTAACCCAGACAGGGCAATTAGAGGGTATATGGAGGGGTATCACATCCACTTCTCCCCCCTGCTCCTCATCAGGGGTGGTAGTGCTGCCGATCGATGGCTGGACCTGGAGGGGGAGTGGGGTTGCTGATTGGGGAGGGATCGATTAGAGAAGCCATAGCCACTTCTCTCTGTTCGTTTTCCTCTGTCGTTCTCACTTCACTATCTCCACCTTGGACGTCGCTGCCCCCATCTGAAAGCAGAGTGTGCATGTGTGTGTGTGTGCATGCACTACCTTTACCCTGACATCAGTGTGACATGGCACTTAATGGACTCTGCCATGTGAAACAAGCACCCTCGGTTAATTACCTTGCCAAGGCCCTGGCCTTTCTAGAGCAGTTCATTCCCACTTGGGCAGGGACTGCTCCTGCATGAGTGTGTGTGTGTGTGTGTGGAAGACAGTGTGTGTGTGTGTGTGAATGCACAAGCTCCCATTGTTACTCTAATCCTCTGAAGTTGAATCAGATTCGGGCTCTTCCCTCTAAAAACAAGTGTTTTGTTGTCGCTTTTGCTTTGGCTGAGGCTAGAGGCGAAGCGCTAACAAAGAGCCAAAGATACAGTAAAGCTGGAGGCTATTCTGGGAGTGGAGGGCTGCAGTGGTACACTTCCTGAATAAGCTCGCCTCTCTGGCTTCATTCATATGTCGATTAGCATTGAGTCCGCTCTGTAAACTCACATTTGAATGGAAGTGACAAGCGCACTGTGAACAGTTGCACAAATGTCCCATTTCTAATCTATCTGTGTACTTGAATGAGTTCTCGGTGAGGTGAATGCGTATTGGAGGCATGTTTGTTTAAATATGTCAGTATTTAACCCAAATATCTGGTCTTTTTTCATTCTGTGTACACATGATGAACTGCTTCTGGATAAGAATTAGGCTGCTTTTTGTTGCTTCCTGCGCTTTTTATGCTTGTGTTTTTCTCTTCAGTTAGACCTGCTGACTTTGCAAACAAATGCCAGCGAGATGTCGGGCAGCATTTACAGGTTGATTGCCCAACCGCTCTGCTGTAAAACAGGTGGTGTGGAATAAAATATTTAATAGCATTCTCTGAATCTACACATACCACATAGTGGACTTTGCAGTCCATATGTCGCAACAAGTAAACAAGTCCCCCTATGTTATATATGGTAGCTGCTTCTACTCATCATGTGTTCAACCTACTGGACACGTCTGCACTTTTACTCACGGATATGCATCCACTCGACTATAAGACAAATATTGTACTCTAATGTTTTTGTCTGACTGTTTTTAGATTAGTTTTTCATCCCAATTCTGTACAAACCCTGTATCACCAATTGTGTTGATGTTTGTGATAAACCCAAGGATTAAGTGTTTTCTTTATGGGTTGAGCTTAAAATTCTGCCTCTTTTGAAGCTAAATAAAGTCTCCTCTGAGCTCATGAAAGCTTGATGAGGACACCAATGCTACAAAATACAGAATTTGATGCACACAAATAAAGTGGTTGAAATGATCTCAACCTCAACCTTATCTTCAGCAGAAAAAATTATCCAAACTATAATAGTTAATCAATGAACAATGAGCACTTGTATACATTTGGTAGTGATTCATATATTTAACTAAAAAGTTTTCACAGTCTGGTGTATTAGTACTTTTACTGAAGTAAAGCATCTGAATACTAATTATACAGTTGTTGATGCTGATTTTGAAGAATTACTAAAGAAAATCAGGTGACGACTTTCCATCTAGTTATTTTTTCTCATGCCTTATTTCATTTTCATTTGTGTTTTCATTTTGTCTCCCATGTTCCGTCTTTCTGTCTGTCTCACTTCGCCGCCTTCTCTTTACTGTATTTTTGGATGAAATGAAAATTAGTCAAGTCTGAATCAACAATCTCTGTTCCCGTCTGATGTTTTTGATGTGTTGGAGCAGCCCAAACTTTTCAAACAGCTCTGGACTCACACTTTACTGACAACACACCTGACAATAAACGTACATGGAAAAATATGAATAAAAATTATCGTTATTTTTACATAGAATCCTTGGAAGAAGAAGATCAGACCTGCCACTCATATGGTGTTTTTACAGGCTGTGTGGATGCATGTATTGAAAAGCCTGTGACTTTTATTGTTGTTGACTGGCCTGATGGTTTTGGGTTCGGTAACATATGGTCAGGCCTTGTAGTCCTGCTTTTTTGTCATCGGGGTGTTTGATATTCAGGCTCAGATTGATAGTCCCCTGTCACTTGTTTCAGATGTTTTAGAGGGGCTACCCTGCGTTTATCTCTGAATTACAGGTTGAGCCTATAAATACAGTTTATATGTTGTTGTCATCTGCCTGCTGAGATTTCAGAGAAGTAGCAATTTTCAGCTGAAATCAAAAAGGAGTATCGATTGCACCGGCGGAGAGTTCAACTCCCAGAATGAAGTATGGATGTGATTTGAAGGCTTGGAACTGAACTAAGGCACTTTGATCAGGAAATCTGAGGAGGCAACAATTGTGACATGGTTGTCTTCACTGTAGATGAAAGCAGAGGAGAGGTAGTTTTTTTCTCCTTCTCTGTCTGTCTGTATTGTGTATTTCACAGTAAACATTCTCTGATAGAGCCTCCATCTCTCTTTGAGCTATCCAGGACTCAATCATACTTGATTTTGAGAATAAGCATCTTTTAATTGGTTCATTGTTGTGCGCTGTGCAGTCGAGATTACATTTCATAGACGCAGACAGCTACTTTTATGTTCAGAAGCTTCATGTGATGGATTGCTTTTGAATGCGCCTACTTTATTACTCATAAACTCCACCACCGTGTGACGAGTACCAAACAGTGTTACTCAAGTAAAAGTACTGTTACTGTAATGAAATTTATACAAACAAAAGTACTCGTGGGAAATGCACGTGGAAGATGAATGACCTGTTTCTTATTAAAATGATTGATTATTTCTAGCACAAACTCTATTAGGTCTGAGGTAAAAAAAAAGAAAAAAACAACCAAACATTTCGGTCCTTAAGGTTTGGATGTAGCCTAAATAAAACCAGACCAGTTTTACACAAATTCACTTCAAAGATTATATTTAAGTCTCACGTCGTTATTTCCTGGTGTGGTGTTTCACTATGTAAGAAGATAATTTAAGTATATAAAGTAACATTTTGTTGACTATTACACTGTTGGAACACATTTCTTGGGGTTAGTTTTATGTTTCATGTGTAGTTTAGAGCAGATTTTGTCTTTTCTTAGTTGGAAATATTCCCATGTACAACATGTTGGGCGTTATGTACTTAAGGGAGGTCGACCAAGCAGATTTCTAAAGAAAGATTAAAACCAATGAAACCCAAGTAAGTGGCTAATATTACTTCCCCTGGAAACTGGACGACTATTGAATTTATCATTGACAAATCTTGATAAGATGTTAAAAAAAATCCACAGTAGTTGGGAACAATCTTTGTTTTATGAGGAATTGGTTCTGCTGATTCCAGTTGTTTGTGTAAGGGCTTATAGGTGCAGATAAATCTTCTCAAGTTCCAGATGGTTCATTAGGATGTACATGCAGTCTAGCTATTTTTCTATTTTTACTTTGTTGCTGTAACGAGAGTGGTTGTAATTCGTTACTGAAGTCCACAGTGTGTCCGCTGTGTGCAGACCCAAAGTTACAGACCTCTCCATCTCCTGTTCGTCATGGCTGATTATACAGCATGGACAGCCAGAGTAGAGTGAGTCCTGGCTTTACCTCTGTCATTACCATAGTGTGGATATACACTACATCAGCTCTCTTTCAAACTTGCAGCTCTGGTGGCAGGCAGGGGAGACTTTGGCTGCCGGGCACTGCTGCACGGGGCGTCAACCGCCTTCATTAAAGATGCAGGAGACACTACCTGTTCTCTTGCCAAGACAGACAGAGAAAGAGACAGAGAGAGAGAGAGAGGGGAGTAGGGGGCCCTGAACTGAACAGCCCCCTGGGTTCACCTCTAACAATGTCCCCCCTCCACACCCAATATCTGCCCACAGACCCAGTCCAACTCCCAGTCTGCTTCAACCTGTCCGTCTCCGGCTGCAGCCAGCTTGAAACTGAGCCGGGCCCACAGCAGCGAAAGGGGGAGAGGCTGATGATGTGGGGGAGGGGAGGGGAGGGGATTGGAGTGACACACAGCGGTTAAGGATACTGACCAGAGCCCCAACCGCACTTTACCAGCCAGAGAGATAAGCAACATCCTGCCGGATTGGCGCTTGAGAGTTGGGGGGGGGTTGAATTTTAGCTCCTCCACTCCCTGCACCACCATTCATCTCTCTTTTTGCATGCATCATAGCTCTACCTCTGCAGGATAAACTTGTGGATGTGAAGTTATTTTCAACTAATACAGTTTGTCCACTAGCTTGACTTAAGGTGCAGACAAACATTTACAGGAGCTTCATCCAGAAAAAAAGTGCCATTTTTTGATTAAAGCACCAAATAGTGTCTTGTATTTTGTGCCATGACTGCCCTCTGGCCTTATTTTATCAAGCAGCTGAATGTACCAATTTGCAGCTCTGCCATGATTAGATAACAACACGTTGTTATTCAGGGGATGCCATTTTTATATCTTATGCAACCATATGTAACACAGGCCCCAACCGTTAATACCTGCAAGGCTCTCTGGCGGCTGCAGCTACCTGAACTCCTCAAACATTCTTAATGCTTGCCTAAAAACATAAGTCATTCTTTTATACTTTTACGAAACTGATCTGAACTTTCAAGTATTTTACACTAATCTCTGCAGAGTGTAAACATGCAAATGGAGATGTTGTGTGGTTGCTTTGTGGACAATAACGATGTGGCAAATGAGAGGTAAAACCTGGACTAGGACTGGTCTGTTCTAGGATCGCACTGTCCACAAATATAAGAATAAGAATAAGAATAATGGATTACATTTCTATAGCACTTTTCAAGGCACCCAAAGTGCTTTATATTAGTGATCCATTATTCATTCGCTCTCACATTTACACTCTGGTGGTGGTAAGCTATGTTTGGATCCGCTAATGGAGGAGTGGCTGCCAATTCACGCCAAACGGCCCCTCCGACCACCACCAAATATTCATACACATTCATACACCAGTGTGAGTGACACTGGAGGCAAGGCCATGGCCACCCCATAATATAACATCTGAGTGGTCACTGAAGGGTTTGATAAATGTAGAAACAATGTGAAGTATGTTTTATGGTCATTACAGTCTTCAGATCTCAGTCCAGTTGAACAACTATGGGAGACTTTGGATTGAGTAGCATATTTAGCATTATGTAGGACAAAATGTCATTACAGTATACAACTCATGAGGAGTCGAATTCACAGCTTACTTCAGTTGTGTAACAGTAATATGTGCATAAACTCTGCAAAGCCAGACACGACACAAAATCTCACCAAGCACCTTAAAAAAATGTCAAAGGCAAAGGTAGTAGTGAAATAGAGGGATATTCAAGCTGGAGAATATATGAGAAAAGCAGTTAAAAGCTGGATTTTCCACATGCAAAAAAAATAATGTTATTTGTGTTGGCCTGTCTATGGAGATATACTGTACTATATTTACTCAAATAGTCACCCAGGCCTTTATTTCTCTCATCTGTAGAGGGTACCACACATTTATTTTGTATTATATTCAGACCTTTATTTCTAATTCCTTGTGTTTACAAGTAGAATAGTAGAATAGTGTTTGATAGCTTTTAGGTTTTGATCTGCTGAGCTTTGTGATGTTAAAAGTACTGCACTGTCTGTGCCACTTTGATAAATGCAACAGTTCCTTAACAGATAAATACCTAGAAATCATTGATTGCTTAACAGAGCTTTTCTATTATAAATTTTGACTTTCCATTACATTTGTACGTTTTTACAAATTTTGGTTTTGTTACAAAAGTAAGACACACACCTCCAGTGGATGAGACTGACTCTTCAAAAGAGAGATCTAGAACAGCCAGATTATATTTTTGAGTATAATGTAATAGACTTATAGATGCGAACATTGTGCTTATCTTGGCACCTGATATTTCCAGATTATTTTTACTAGCCTGTATTTGAAGACTGCAACATTGGTTATTACTGGAGACCCAGCTCCTGAGTTAAATAAGTTTTTCTAAAGGAACTAATAAGTAAATGCATAATTTCTTTTGAGCAGCAAGTAAAAGTTTAAGCAAATATTGATAGACTCGAGTAATATGTTATGTGATATAATTTTCATCCTCAAAAACACAGTATTAGTTTTATTAATGACAGGGTTTTCTTTTTGACAGAATTGTAGTAGAAGTTCATTTTGCATCGTATTTAAAACCCTTGGCCATTAAACGATTTATCTTGAGTTGTTTAACTCTTCCACAATGATTTTTTGGTTTTGTTACTCACATTTTCAATCAATGCCAAAGAGCATTTTAGCTGTTAAGATGTTGAAGCTGTTATAGACACTTTACCAAGACACTTAATGTTGTTTTTTTCCTCTAATTTGTCACCCTTTTGTCTGTAGATGCAGATGAGAGGTGTGGCATATCCCACCCACATCACCGCACTTATTTAGCTGAAAACGATAACCCACTTTGGCTGAGTTTTGTTGCACTCAGCACTTTACCCACAGCTTGTAAGACACATGCAGGCATTACTGAAAATTGCACTGTCCTTAGGAGGTCTCTTGCCATGCAAACTATGTCTCTTTCTCTTCATTGCTTCCCCACCCAATCCAAGCAAAGTGGCATTTCCATTTTAAGATTGCCTCCCAAGCCCCTTTGTGAATAGAATCGAATTACACTGAAAAGCACCGATTGATTCTTTCTGAGCACAATAGTTTTCATCATTTAAGCCAATCCCAGCAGGTTTCCTTTTCTTGAAGTACCTATTGAATCCAGTCCAAGGAGTCATTGTGGGCATTTTATTGTTTCAAAACGGGTAAATGGGTGAATGGGCTCTGGGATCAGGACATGCAGCTCTGAGGAACCGTGTCAGAGGGGACAGATGTGAGATGTAGATGGGATAGGGAGGGTCAAGAGTTCAGCTAGTACACGCTTGAGGTCTAAGGTATGCATTTCACCGCTTTAACACACCAATGGCCTTGGTCACGGAGTATACCGAGGACCCAAGGGCTCTTTTTAATGGCAGTGTTGAGGACTAGATTCCATCTCATTATGAGTGCTAATTTGCAACGAGGACAGAGCACCAGAAAGCATCAGCTGAAGCTCAAAGCAAAGCCGGTTGAGAGGCCGGGGAGGTTTTTTAAATGCAAGGCACAGAAAGAAGAGGAGGGAGGTTATCCTGGAGGTGTTTGATAAATGAGCACCCACCATCCAGCTCTTTGCAGCCACCCACACCCAGGCCACCCTATCCCACCCTCCCCAAGCTTCTGATTACCCTTTGAGGGCACTGTAATGTAGCCTTCATGGTCATAATCTCGTTGCATACACAGCACAGCGAAGCGGGGCAGGAGGCCCCACCCTAACAGTGATGAAAGGCAACGCAGGTGAGGAGTTCACATCTGTGCTTGTGCTTTAATCAACTTTCCTGCAGACATGCAGTAATGTAAAACAGGATGAGAGGCCGATTCCCTCCCTGACACTATAACAAGCCCTGTTTGCCCCCCTCCTCCACCCCACACCCCCTCCCACATACCCACCTCCTCCAGCTTCCTTATCACCACCTAAGCAAGGATGGGGAGCAAATGGGGTAACATCGTTTTTCCGACCCCACTCAGCAGCTACTGGCATCAGCTGCCAAGTTTATGGGGTGGGGGGGGGCAGAAAATGGCTGGATGAGACTCGTGCTTTGTCTCTCTGCTTTGACTAGCTACCTGTGCTGACGGACAAAGAGAACAGGGGCACTCTGGGTAGTCAACAAAGGGTTTGAGTTGGATGTGTCTGCAGGAGCTGCCGCAAGTGATGTTCAGCCAGCGATACATGGATGAGATCCATGTGCCCTGTCACACCAGCGCTGGTGTTGTATATCAGTGAGACACTCCAGTTCTCATCTGGAGGGATGCCAGTCTGATGAGCTGGAAGCCAGGATGCTTTTTTCTTTCAGATTTTACTTTACTTTTTCCCTTCTAGTGCACTTAGTAAAGGAAGAAGAGGAGTCATCCATGCTTTGTAACGCTTTGCTTTTAAATCAAATATGAGTCTGAAGCTGACGAGGCCTTTTCCTTGCATGGAAATGTGTGAAATGTGGATCATTGCAGAATTGTCAGCAGTAGACTTGGTTATGTCCGCTACCTGCTTCAGGTAGATGGTAAATGGACCGCATTTAGCTAGTGTTTTCCTGTGTTACCAGTACCCAAAGTGCTATGTTGGATTTTTATTTTTTTTTACCCATTTACACACACCATTGGCCAAGGAGCTGCCATTGACTACATTTCCATGCTGAAAATATTTCTTTTGTACTTATTCTGAAAAGGAAAATATTCCTACTAAGTTGTTTTCTTGGCTAAAATACATGTGTCCATTTTTGATACTTGTACTGTTTTTCTTTCCATTTCCAACTGGTGGTATACTTGTTTGACTTTCCTTCCTTTAGCCTCCATCTTGAAAAGGTTGCCGTTGTAATATTTGCCAAAAACCTCTTGATATTGAGGCTTTTGATAATGGTTAAAAGTAGGTGTTTTTCTCCTCCTGACCAGAAACTGTACATGTCTACCTCAACCTGAAACTGTCGGCTAAATGTGTCCTCTGAATGTGCTCCATAGGAATGTTGGTATAATATCGGAATGTAATACATCTTAATCAGAAAATGATACATTCAAGCTACATCCACACTTATAAAGACCCGGAGATTGCTTTTCTTGGACTGACGATGAGGTCGAATTGTCAGGGTTAAGGGTTAAGGGAGCACATGTAGCAACTGAAAAGACCCAATCAGACAGTGAACATGAGCGTCTGCAACATCATTTCACTGCTGCCATCCAGACAACAATGAAGACAAATTAATACAAGGTCAGTAGCAGTTCCAAAAGACTCTGTTTTAAGGATGCTGAAACACCTGAGTAGAGTTGTGTGTTTTAAAACATAGACATATTATCATGGACACAGCTCACCAATAAGACCCAACTTTGAATATCTGACTTGTATAAAATGCTAGATAATACAGGAACATTAGTTTGCATGCAAACAGAGTCGATACAAGGCACTGGGTTGCCCAATGGAAGCAACCAGGGTCCATTGCTTTTCCAAAGGACACTCCAACATTAACAGGAGGATCCTGGGATCAAACCCAACCCTGCAGTTTGTGTACAACCCACCTGAATTTCCTCACGTTCCTATACTACATGTAGCTGCAGCTAAGGAAATTAGCCCATTAACCAAATGAAAAAGAACACTTTTGTGACTTTTCTTGGTGTGTGCACCACATGCCCGTGAGCAGCTTGGCTTTTTGTGTTTATGTGGGATGTATTATTAAAGGTGTCTGTCTATTGTGTTTTAAAATGGAGCTTGCTTGACCTCCACTGCACGACCGAGCACTGCTGAAATATTTACCATCCGCAAAAATTGTCACTTTGCCCAACGTCCCCCGATCAGTCATCTGGCCTGCATGACCCTCGATTACTTCCACCCCCTGCCTTCCTGTCAGGCCTACATGATCAGACCCTGGTGGCTGCTTTTGTCCTTTTCCCTCTGTAATGTAGTATTTCATGCTTTCTTGCCCGATCTGCTCGATCAGCAGTATTCCCTCTGTCCCTCTGCACCTCCCCCTAGTTCACCCTGTCCATTTCCTCCCTCCATTGGTTTGACATACACGGCACAGAGCAGAGAACTTGCTTTTCACTGAGGTGGATTCAGTAAAAGTTTAGATCATGATGTGCTTATTGACTTTCTTTCGCCTACCATCTTTGAAGCTTGTCTTAGAATAATGGGGAATAAAGCAAAATGTCAGAATGACCAGAAAATTCCCCGATTCTCCTCTTTTTTTCTTTTTTTTTTATCTGTCTAATCTTGCTGCATTGAATTCTCTGTGTTGACTTAACTGTCATGAGGTAATTATAAAAATCGCTACTCCTTCAAAAAATGGTGAATTAAAGTTTTACCAAAACAGTCAAAAGTACAAGTTAATATGTAACATGAGGTTCCTGAATGAGATCCGTAATAATCCTTCTGCTCTTTCCCTCCATCGTTGGATAAACAGAGACAATCTCCAAGCTCTCTTTATTTATATCCTTAAGACCAAACCCAAACCTTGACTGTATATTTTTCTTTTGAAGATCCCTTCCACGGATTAAGGTGCTCCTAATTGACTCAATTATCCCGTCCAGTCAAAGTTTGAAAAGTAAAGTGTAGGTTGTGAGGATTTTTCTGGCATTAAGTCGTCATTGAGGGGGCACCCGGGCCCAGTGTATTTACTGCCAGAGCCCGCGTTTATCCGACCTGATGCCTCTAATGCGGGTATCAATCTCCACAATGCGTTCTCCCTCCAATATGGGTCGTGTCATCTCTGGTTAGTGGAGTCTCCTGATGAAATTGTCCAAAACTCCACCGATCAATCAAGCTTGCTGGGGGATTGATTTTCTTTCATCTTTTCTCGTCTTCTCTTTCTCTTCCTGCCCCTCTCGATTCCGAGGCCTCTGATGTTTCTCAATGTAAGACGAATGTCGCACAAAGGGTAAAAGAAAAGCAAGGTTTGACCCACAACTGCAAAACCTCTTTTTTTTTTCGTTCTTACATTCTTTCTCTTTCTCTTCCCCTTCACGTCCTCTCTTCTCTCTAAGCTTTGATAAACGAATCATCTTTCTTGTCTCACTGCAGTCTATAGGAAAAAAAAAAAAAGAAAAAAAATCTGCCCGACTGTATTTAAGTCCTCATATTTCACTGTGTCTGTGCTAAAATATGCATTGTAGGTGTAGTGAAAAGGCTACAAGGAAGGGAGGCAGACAGGCAGGCAGGAAGGTCTGGCCCCAGTTTCCCTCTTCAGTCCGGGACAGCTCAGCCCGGCAGATCAACACCCCCCCCTGCCCCCCATTTATATGGGCCTCACGACTTTCCCCATAATGAAATATTCACAGGTCACTGGTTCCCTGAGAAATGATGGGGGTCAGTCAATTGCTTTTCAGCGAGTAATTTTCTCCCCCTTCAGACGGCCCTGCTTGTCGTGTTGACAGTCATTAGCGCAGGAGGAAGGCTGGATCGAAGCGCAAGTGTGACACTTGTCAGACAGTAGCAGTCTTTAGCTCCTCTGCCTCACTTTTATTCCCCGCTACCTTTTCTTCTCTATTTTATCTAGCTTTTTACGCTCTTTTTTTGTGCACCCTGCTGCTTGAAGTCAGCTGGATAAATTGTGCCACTGCAGTTTTTCCAGCCTCTATTTTTCCTTTTCCGTCTCCTTTTTTTTTTTTTTTTTTTTTTCTTTTTATCCCTCATGCAAAGAATTTCATCCGTGTAAAAATTATGCGGATGCTGATCTTCTAAATGTCCTTTTTTTAAGGTAATGATTCACTTTGAAAAGAGGCCATCAAAAGCCAATCAAAAGAGACACTTCAGATTTGGTGATTGGTGATTAGACCTCTGGAAATCCCAGGGAAAGTTTAGCCAAGGCTCTTTTTTCTTTATGACTCGGCCTGACCTTTAAAGATATTACCATTTGACATGATGAATGGTGCACAGAGGAGACAGAGACTTCGTTTTTTATTACTAGCAACTTTTTTTTTTTTTATGGTCTTCACCTGGAACATCTTCTTTTTCTGGGATCGTGACA